>VZSR01003806.1:19605652-19669174 GCA_013398615.1 Brachypodius melanocephalos | reverse complement strand
CCCCCCCCCGGCACTGAAGGTGGGTAGCGCTTCTCTGTCCCCTCGCTCCTCTTCCTCGCTGTCACGCCGGGACCCCAGCGAGCCCCTTCCTAAAGGCCTCCCCGAAAGCTTCCTCCTATTGTCTCCTCGGGCTTGAAAAGTGACTCGATTTTTCTTTTCTTTTCTTTTTTTTTCCGGTTGATTTTTTATTATCACCACTACTATTCGTAGGGCGAGAGGGGAACTCGCTCCTTGTTCCCCTCCTGTGAATCCTGCTCCTCTTTAGGGAATCCTGTGGAAACGCTCCTGTCCTAGGCCGGTTGCACACCAACCATTCCCTGGGGGTCGGGGGGACACAGAGCTCCCTTAAAACCCCTTCTTCCCGGCTCGCTTCCATCCTTACCCCTTCCCAGCGCTGCCTCCGGCTTCTCTCCCTTTCCTCGGCCGCCTGCCCGTCTCCCGCTGTCCTCCCAGGGTATCAGTCCTTATCTGCTGGTTATCTCTTCTGCTGCTAAATTCAGCCCAGCGGAGGGGTTCAGCCGGGGGAATCTGTTGGTTAAACCTAAAGCAGTCCCAAGAGTTATCTCTCCGGCCATAATTCCCCCTCGTGCCCCATCCAGCCCTTCTCCCGGTGTGAGGTAGTTTTCATGGAATCCTACAATTCCAGAATGGTCTGCGTTGGAAAGGACCTAAAGGCCCATCCAATTCCGACCCCTCTGCCGCGGGCAGGGACACCTTCCACCAGACCAGGTTGTTCCAAGCCCCGTCCGAGAGGCTGCCTCCATGATTTGCAGAGAAAACAACACCTCAACTCATCTCACCCCCTTCCCGGACCCTCCTTGGAAAAGGGGTTTCACCCCGACCCCTTTCCACAAGTGGATTTTGGGGTATGGTCATCGCAAGCCACCCGCAAAGGCCCCGATGGAATCCCAAGGCCCAAACCCACCCCAAATTCCCCCAAATTTCCCCAAATTCGAACCCAACCCCACATGAGGTAAAGCACCCCTTTCCCCCACCCTGTCCCACGACTCTGGGGCATTCCTCCCCACCCAGATCTGCGGCATTCCCAGTTCCCATGGGTCACCCCACTGTGCTTCTCCCAGCTCCCCACACGGGAAAAACGGGGGAGAGGGATAAAATCCACCTGGGATCGGGAGTTTTGTGGGCGCTGCTTGGGGTTTGCTCCCCACTTTGGGCAGCACTAATGCGGCTGCAATGTCCCCCCCTCTCCTTTAAGCCCCCCCTGTCACGCGTGGCCGGGCTTTAGAGGGTGCGGACAGGCGTGGGGCAGGCGCGGGGTGAGAGGGTCGAGCCATCCTTCCTCCTTTCCCTCCTTTCCCCCTACTTTTCCCTAATTTAACTCCCCCCCACCCCACCCCAGCCCTCCTCAGCCGCCTCCCGCCGCCCACATCAAACGCCGGCCCCGGGGGCCATTAACAACTTAAAGCACCGATCGTACCTGCGGGACAAAGGTTTTTGCTCCGGGCCAGAGGAGAGAGCATCGCTGTCTCTCACCTTCCCGGCTGTGTCCCCCCTCCTTTCACCTCCCCCCCTTCTCTAACCTCCTTATCTCCCCGCCCGGGGGGGTCCCGGCCCGGCCGCCGCCGCATCCCGCATCCCGGCAGCATCTCCCCCTGCTCCCCCGGGGGGTGTTGGAAGGGGCGGGCGGGGGGAGGGAGGAGGAGACTGACCGAGGGTTTTAAACAGCCCAGCCTCATGGTGGAGGGCGGGGGGGGCGGGGGGGCGGGAGGTGATGGATGGAGCCCGGTGGGAGCAGCTAAATCCAGGCGGGAGCTAAATTTCCCCTCCGGAGGGACCCGGACTTCTTGCTTGGGGTCTGGAAGAGGCGGCGGGACCTGCTGAAGGTGGGGAAGGTGGGCGGTGGGGAAGCGGGGGGGGTCGGAGGAAAATCGCATCGCCGGTGGTGTTTTGGTTTTGGCTGGAAGGCTGCGCCCACGCGGGACCGCTGCGGGGGAAAGTGGAGCCGAGGGTTTTCCACGAGCTCCCCATCGCTCTGGATCGCGGCCGGGGAGGCGGCTGGGCTTTGGGGAGGCCCCGCACGAGATGTACCAGAGCTTAGCCATGGCAGCCAACCCCGGCCCTCCGGCGTACGAGGGGGCAGGTGGCTTCATGCACAGCGCGGCCGCAGCGTCCCCGGTCTATGTGCCCACCACGAGGGTCACCTCCATGCTCCCCAGCCTGCCCTACCTGCAGAGCACCGGCTCTTCCCAGCAAGGCAGCCCCGTCTCCAGCCACTCCATTTGGACTCAGCCCGGAGCCGAAAGCGCCGCTTACAACCCCGGATCTTCTCACCCTCCCGTGTCACCTCGGTTCTCCTTCTCCACCAGCACCCCCATCCCGGTCACCTCTTCCCGGGAAGCGGCGGCGGCTTACAGCAGCTCCTTGAACCTTTCTGCTAACGGGAGGGAGCAGTACAGCAGGGGCTTCGGCAGCTCCTACTCCAGCCCCTACCCGGCCTACATGAGCCCCGAAATGGCCACGACCTGGACTTCCTCGCCCTTCGACAGCCCCATGCTGCACAACCTGCAGAGCCGAGGGACGCCCGCGGCCGCCCGCCACGCCAACATCGGTGAGCACAGGGCTGCGGGATGGGAGGGAAGGTTTCACCCCGGTACCCCCCAGATTTTGGGGCACGCACCCCTCTGTGCGTAGGCGCAAAAGGGCAGGAGGGAGGAATTCGGAGTATCGGGGTTGGCGCTGTCTGAGCGGCCTCTCCGGCTGGAAAACATTGGGGTCCTTATTCTTACTTATTCACCGTTCCAAAACATCCCCAAGGGCCACAGTTTCCAAAAAGTAAATGGATTTTAGGGCAGGCGTGGAGCGGCAAGGAATGATGAGCGAGGGCCTGCTGACTCCTCAAATAGCTCAGAGGGGATTTCGGGCTCTGATGGGGATGATTGTGGGGTGCAGGACCACGATGTTTTATATGGACATGCAGGAGGCCCCTTACTGAGCTGGCTTTAGGTATAAATCTGGGAGCATTAAGAAATCAAAGTTGGGTCCACGAATTCCAGATCTTCCCTTCGGGCTGTTTTACGTTCTGGTCTTTTTCAAAATTTTTGGAAAGGTCAGTTGGGCTACAAAATGGGAAAGCAAAGAGAAATTCAGACCTGAGGTGGGAAAAATGATGGAGAAAGATTAAAAGAAATGCATCCACATCTATAATGGTGCTTTTTGGGGAATTCGGGCACATCTGAACAACACAACCCTGGTGTTTCAGAGTCTCCTTACCCCAAAAAAACTTCACCCTGATCTCTTGATTGTCGAGTCCAGTCTCTGAGGTTTTAATTTCATTAAATTCCTCTGGTTCCTACGATGAAGAATTGGTTCAAATGGCTTAAAATACTGCTTTTATATTTCGTGGGGTGGAAGAAGGATAAAAGGGGTGAGAAATGCAGG
The DNA here is from genome assembly GCA_013398615.1 of Brachypodius melanocephalos. Taxonomy (NCBI): domain Eukaryota; kingdom Metazoa; phylum Chordata; class Aves; order Passeriformes; family Pycnonotidae; genus Brachypodius; species Brachypodius melanocephalos. The sequence continues at coordinate 19,665,775 of VZSR01003806.1, read as the reverse complement.
CACATCTTTGCATCGTGGTTTCGTAAATCCTTTTTCTCCTTCCCGCCTCCTCTCCGTGAAGGTATTTCTGTCGGCTTTGGGGTCGGGGTTAACAAAAAAAAAAAAAAAAAAAAAACAAAAAAAACAAAAAAAAAACACCTCAAATTTGTCTGCAGATCTATTTTACAATTGTGTTTTCTGACCCGAATTTTGGAGGGTGATTTTTCCATCGTGTCCAGCAGGATTTGCCTTGTATTTAGCATTATTTTAGGACGTTAAAAGAAGGAAAGTTGGACGTCGGTGAAGGCTTGGCCTTGCCAACATCTTGTGCTTTTCTTTAGGTGCTATAAAATATCTCAAAACGAGGAACAGATTAAGGATAAAATTTTAGGCAATCAGACAATGTTTTTTGGGAAGCCATGAGAAGGCAGATCATAGAGGAAAAAATCAGGATGAATTAAACCATCAAATATTAATTGAATATCAGTAAGCATGTATGGATATTTGTATTTTACCAAGGTGCCACCTTTTCCTTGGGGGGGGGGGGGGAATCACATTTTCGCGGTGGTTTCAGAAGGGCTCTTAATAAAAATAACCTAACCCCAAAATAATGCAAATGAAGAATTGCAGTTGCAGAAACATCCTTCAGCTTTTAAAATGCCAGGAGCTGAGCGCGGGGATTTGGATGTTTTGAGCCTGGTGGTTTGTGCTGCAGCTCCGCATTTCGATGGGGAAAAAAAGAGTTTTAAATAGCCTTGGGAAGAAGGGATGAGTTGAGCCAGTCCAGAAAATGGTTTTTCATGAAGGAGGAAGGAGCCGGGACTCTTCTTCACGGCCAAGTCCTGCCTCGGGTGCCGGATTCTCGGCAGCGCGGACGAATCCGCGGGATTCATTAGCATGGGCTAATTACGCCTCTGCCTTGGATATGGAAAAGCACTCGCATTTTAAAACCGAAGTATTTGAGAGCTGATGGGTTTTAAATGGATTTTTGGAAGGCAGCTCCTCCGGGAAGTAGTTTAAGGTCCAGAGCTGTCCTGTTCCCACTTCTGCCTGAGTCGGGACGCGGCCGCTGCCGGGTCCCTCCTTGAAGCCGAGCGGTGCTTTGGGCATCGAGGGGATTGAGTGAAGGATGCAGAGGCTGGCTGCGGGGTTCTGAGCTGGGAAAGCGTTTTATTTTAATGATTTTAAGGGTAAAAAAACCCTGAAAAACAGAAGGCACCGAAAGATGTAACGGGGAGGGACACCGTTGTGGATTGCTCCCATCACAGACCCACTTCAATCCCACATCCGAGCCTGGTCAGCACCTGAGAAATCCCTGGCACAGTGGAGTTGACTCCTTCTTTGCCTTTTCTTAGGGCTAAAAGTAATTTTATTCTCTGCATAGCGAGGAATCTCAAGGTGGAAACGCAATCCTTTTAAATCGAGTGGTATTTGCAGCGCTCTCATTTTCTTTTCCCAAAGAAATGACCACCACCTTCGCGTAGTGCTAAATGCTTAGCAGCTCTGGGGTCATTAAAATTTTAATTATTATAATTTTTTAAAAATAAAGATCAAGTATAGGCAGGTATAACTGAAAATGCATACACGATTTCACAGTCCATGCAACTGGGCATTACATTTCCCCTCGTTTTATATAAATATATCCCTTTAACAATAAAGCAACCCACAGTGAAAAGATTAGTGAAAATGTATTCGAAGAAAATAACACTAAAAGAAACACAAATCTTGGTGGTTTTTTTCCTAAATTGAGGAATTTTGACTTGGGTTAAACCACGGTATAAAGCACTGGGAAAGATGGGTAAAACACAGGGGCCCATTTGAAAAACTTTCCCTGGTGCGAGTTCAAAATGTCAAATTTGGGCTTTTCAGGGTAAGTTTGGTGACTGATTTCATTACCCTGAAGAGCAGGATCAGACCCTGTGGTCGAGGCAGTGAACTTGCCCCAGGCATTGCCTGGGATGGAGTTACCGTGAATTCCCGACTTAATGAGGCATGAAAAGGACCAGCTACGGAATCCCCTCTCAAAAGACTTCCCGGCCAGCACCAAAAATCTCTTGAAATCGCTCCCAAAATTACCCTATATGGGCAGTTTGGCTCTTGCCCCTTCCCCAGGCAGAGGGAAGCGGGGATGGAGGGCGGCACGGGGGTCCGAGCGCATCCATCCCACAGCTCCTCGCTGCCTCCTGGATTTTTCCAGGCTGGGGAAGGACGCTCAGATCCCAGATTGCCATCCCCGTTCCCTTTTATTTTGCTCACAGCGGGGATTTTACTTTCGCTGTGGCATCGCGGAGGTTGCTGTGGCTGGGGATAAATCGGGGCTGTGGCCATTCCTGGTGGGTGCTTTTGGGTTTTATTTTGGGGTGGGTTTTTTTGCTAAATTGAAGTCAGGGCTACTCAAACAGGCGCTGCTGGAACACAGCAACAGCATTTGGGAAGATCAAAGCCTGGAGCAGACACTGGGTTGGAAAATGTCCCTTCTGCTGCTGGTGGGGGAGAGATTGGGAACCAGATCTTAAGCTTTCCCACAGGGATGCTAAGAGATCTGCCCTGCCGCATCCCGGGGCTGACATTTCCAGTGATTCATTGGCATTTGTTACAACCCTCTGCCCTACAAGCAGCCCCTGACCTTCCCCACGCACCAAAGGACAAGGTGGCCGGTCCCTGTGGTGTGGCAGGCGATGAGGGGGGCCCAGCATCGTCCTGTCCCCGATCCCAGAGGGATGGGACCTTACGACGGAGGGATGGGGCCATAGGACAGAGGGATGTGAGTGTAGGATGGCAGAAAAAGCTGTGGGATAGCGGGAAGCGGCGGTAGGACATCGGGACGGGGCTGTAGGACATTGGGATGCGGCTTATGGACATCGGGATGGGGCTGTTGGACGCGTCTGCATTTTCCTCCATCCCCCGTTTCGCAAGCGGCCGCATTTCTCACCTCAGCCCCGCCGTCGGGGAAGGTTCGCCCAGGGCTTTGTTCCCCCCTCCGGGTTTGAATCCACCTTCTGCTCTCCCTTCTAATTTAATTGTCACCCGTCGGTCTGGGATGTGGGATGAAACCAGCAGAATCGGGTTTCTAATCTCTGAGGAAGATCAAGCTTGAACACACAAATGTTTATGCCCCCCTCCAAGCCCCCAAACAGTAGAATTTAAATTGCAAATAAATCAATGATAATAATAAAAATAACATCATCACGGGCACTCTGTCACCCCTATTAATAATTCAATTCCTTACTTTAAAATTGCACTGTATTACCAAGCACAACTTACGTTGCACAGAGCAACCATGGGGTAGTATAAAATATAAACGTTCACAAATTTTTGTAGAACAGTAAAACTTAAGGCAGTGGATGGTAGTGCTTAATCTAAGACTTAATTAAACCAGGATTAATTATTTTTCACCCATCCATGTGCATTTCTTTATCCCTGCAACAGTAACTGCAATTTTTTTTTTTAAGAGAGAGCTTATATTTTGCCCTCTACATATTTTTTGCAAGAAATTTTAAGGGAAAGAGGCAAAATTCTTGGAAACAGATGAGGGTTTATCAGGCAGAGTATTCCAAAAGAAACCAGGCCCAGTCCTGACACCTCTGTGCTATTCTGATGATGGGAAAACCTTGGCTTGGCTGACAGAAGGGTGCTCCCCAAATCTGGTTCTCCCAAATGCGGAGGGGTATTTTGAATGGGCAAACAATTTCACTCTGAAAATTTAAGGATGTATGGAAAAAACACCAACAAACCATCCAACAGCAAATAAAATTCCAAAGTGGGTGAAAAAGTGGGATTTTATGTGCCTGAAGATATGCAGCCTGTTGTTTCTGGAGGAGGATATTTGCAAGGACTATTAAAATAAAGGTGGAATTTTAAGGAAAATTCAATTTAAAAAAATTGATTGTGTTGTCTCAAAGCCTTTAGAAGTTTTGTTTCTCATCGGCGCAGCACTCTGGGCTGAAACTTCTGCTCCTTGAGCCCTGCGGAGCTTTGCAAGCATAGAGGGAAAAAAGGGAATGCAAATATATCAACTTTGAGAGGTTTTATTCCCAAATCTGCACACCAGTCTGGTGTGTCCTTCCCTTCCTGCAATTTTCTTATTGAAAATGAGGTGCAGAAATGGAATTTTCAGGGATGTCCCCGTGCCCAGTGATGGTCCTGGCGGTTCACGGGGCAGAGGAAGCCGAAATCTTGGGTTCTTCAAGGCTTTTGCAACCCAGTTATAAAAAACTTAACAAAGAGTCTGCTTCTCCATTGGGGTTCATTGCTGGCTGCAAAACCAGGTGGGAATCTACCTCAAGAGCTCAGTCCATAGGCTTAGAAAAGAAAGTTTTGCTGATGTTGGGAGGGAAAGGGAGAAACGCAGATATTTGCTGAGCCGGCTGCACATTTCGGGGACATGGGATCCCGAAAAACACGATTATGCTGCCAAAACCCTTTGGTTGTAATGGTCAGGTTGGGTTGTTACAGGTCTGAGTTGCTTTGGAGTGGGGAATGTGTGTAATTATGCTTGCAGGATTGCAAAAAGGGAGATGGGAATATCTGGAAATGCCAAATATTCACCTTGTCGGCGGGTCAGAATCCGCGTTGCTGTCTGGCAGGAAGGTGTAAATTCGCCTTTGGTGTGCGAGTGTGAAACCCTGCTTAAATAACCAGGGAAATAGGTGAGAATTTGCTCTGAACTCCCAAATTAACCCAAATTATAGAAGCAAATTTCATTATAAGGTCGGATTGAGGGTTTTAAAAAAATTTTAAGAAAAACTGGTCCTTCTCCTTCACGGGACAGAACTCTTGCAGCTGTCTACAATCACATCCCACATTATGGCAAAATATGAAAACCTCTCCTGCCTTTCCAAGTCTTCCCCACATCATCGGTCATGGTGACCGGGCCCGAGCTGTAAATACATCTGTAATGACAAATTAAACCCAATTATCTGCCAGGCCTGAGCACTGAGGTCTTTTCACACAAGGGCGCTTGCACTTGTGTGACAGCCCTCGAAAATAATTCCAGCACTGTTGGCACGAGTGGCATTAAAGGCTCTTTTGAAAATGCCCGTATTTTCAAACCTATTCCAAAAACGTTGGGTTTTTTCCCATTTTTTCCCCTTTTTCTGTTTTTTTTTTCCTTTTCTCCGGGAGCTCTTTGCTGCAGGGTACGTTGAGTTTGCAGCATTCCCTGCGCTCCAGCACCTTTTTAAACGCTCGCGGCGCTCGGCGGCGATTTCTTTTTCAATACGATAAGCTCGGGCTGGATGTTCTCATCCCCCAAAAAAAGAACTGGCGGGTTCTGGGTCTGCTCCAAAAGAAGAGCTAGGCAGAGATTTTCCAAGCTGGACGGAGATCTGACCCCGCCATCAGCGCTGAAATGTTTCAGCTTTGGGCTTTTGGCAAGACCTGGATTTTAAAGCCAAATTTGAGGCAGCGTCAACTGCAAGCGAAAATTATTTTTTCTTTTCCAAGAAGTGTCCAGTGATTAATTTTTTTCTCAATAATTTGCTGGCACAGAGGGGATTTTTGCTTAGTGAGGTGGATACCTATCATAGAATGAAGTCTTTGCTTGGGGGGAACAAGCTGGGTATTTCCAATGTCTTTTTGCTTTCTCTGTCTTTCTAAGGCCAAACCTGCTCAAGTTTCTAGGATCAGCCATCCCCTAAAAAACAGATTCTGTATGGACTGTGACAAAGAAAAAAACAACCTCAAAAATACCCACATTCCTTGCTCAGAGCTGAAGTCATCTCTGATTTAAAGCACAGGGAGGTTCACTGGAAGCTGTTGTAGGATCAGGCCCATGCAAATAGATTCCATAGGGGAGAAACTCAGCCCACTGCAAATTACATGGGAATTTACATGTGTTTTCAGGGAGGTGAAACCCCAAATTCCAGTGGGACCTTCCTTTTATTCCTGTGAAGTGGCCACTTCATTTATATGCTGCAGCATGAAGGAATTAATGATGTTTTTAAAATTATTTTTAGTCACCCCTAAAGCTTGTGAGACCCTTATCAGAGCCAGCTGGGCTTGAACCACTCACACCAGCCTTGGGAGAGACTCAGAAATTAATTTTGTTTGTGAAAGAGGAAAAGAAATAACTCCTGGAAAGCCAAAATTTAATAATTTTTCCAGCAGAGGTGGGGTGAGGGCAGCCGCATGAGGGATCCCGCAGGGCTGATCTCCAGTCTCCACCAGGGACTGGTACTGGATTGCTTCTGAATCTGGGATAACAAAACCGCTGCCTGGAAATGCTTCCTCCTAATCCCTGGGAATTAAGTTGGTGTCTGCCGGGGGAGCATTTCAGGAGAGGTCCTGTGGTGGGACGCCGCTCCCTGCCCCTGCTCTGCTTCCCAGAGCTCAGCCCTTTTCCGCTGGAGAATGCTTCCAGCACCACGGATTTACAGGGAGCTGGGATGGGGCTGGGTTCCTATTGCCATCAGACTCTCCTAAAAGTTTAAAACTCAAATTTGGGGGCAGAGATGAAGCAGGGAGGGAGAAGGAGACCACGCCAGTCACTCCAAGCAAGATTTTGCTAATTCTTCCTGGTTTTTCCACATGGAGCTCCCTGTGTCCATAATATTTAAGCAAATTCCAGGTTGTCCTCTGTCGTTGAGGGCCTCCTTTGGCTCTGCAAACCCTCCAGACAGTTCAGGAGACATCTCCCTCTTGCTGGATTCCCAGCTACTCACTCCTGACTGTTGCCAGCCCTTGTACTTTGGTGCACCTCAATTTTTCTTCAAGCTCCAGCTTCCGGAGTCCTGTTATCATATGTCAGGCTCTGCTCTTCCAGAAAGGGAAAGAACAGCTTTCCTGGACAAGGGAGAGGCTGGAAAAGTCTGATTCCTTCATGCTGAAATCCTACACAAGGCAAAAAAAACCCAAATATTTATTATTTAAACTCCTATGAGTTTCCAAACCAGACTCTTGGATTTGCACGCCAAGGAGCCACCATTATTCAACATCCAGGACTCGCAGTGCTGGAGCTGTTAAAAAAAAAAATCAGTGAGGCCCTGAGCCCCAGACATCAGGACTCCTCTGAATGACGTGTGGTCCCAGATGTCTGAGATTATTTTGGGAAGGGAGTGCTGGCCCCAGGGGCTGCCTGCCCAGGGGGTTGGCTGCTGGGAAGGACTCTGGGTTGGGACGTGCTGGGGTGGTGTGGAGCATGAGAGGGGCAGCTGGTTTGGGGTGGGGGGCTGTCTCTTCCTCACATTCCCCTGGGCTGGGATGATGCTCTGGATCCTGGGCATGACTTTTCCCATGTTTCAGTCCTTCATTACTTCCCTGAGACAGATGAGTGATGCTGTAATTTATCCTGCCTCTCCGGACATGAAGATCTGGGCTTGAGGGTCTTTTCACTTCCCAAAATAAGTGGGACCACAAGGAGGAGGGTGAAATCCCCCTGGCACCCCCTTCCCTTTGCCTGGAGCCAGGGAAGGGTCTCCCTCTTGCCCTCCCCAAGCACTTCTCTTCCCAAACCCACATCCCAGTCAGGCTCTGCCACCTCCCTCCACACAAATCAATAACAACGGGTGAGCGGGTTAATTATAATCACAGAATAAACGCCGTGGTCTCAAAGTTCACCCAACTTCAGCAGCGTTTCAAAACGAGCGGACGGCGCCAAGAAACTTTCATTGATTCCTCTGGGGCAGGTGTGGGAGTTTGAACCTGTCCCCAGGCTGATCTTGATTCGAGGACTACTCAATTTTACTCCTTATCTCGACTTTCGCCTATCTTATAATGCCTGTTATTTTAGATAAAAAGTCCAATCAATTGAGTTAGAAAAACTGCAAGTTATATGTGGCCCTGATAAGTTCGGTACCTGCCGTTTTATTGGCCTGGGCTGTGAAGTGACCTTTGCAGATGCTTTATCACCCCCTCCTCCCGCCCTGCTCGGGGGCTGAGTTGACTTAACGTCCAGAATAACTAATAAAAGAGGAAAAGAGAAGGGCCAGGGGTTAGACAAACTCACTGTCCCCTCTAACGTGATGAGCCGTAGTAAACACCTTTTTGTTTGTCCCTGGCTGGAGTCCCACTGGGAGGCTGGGATCTGGCCTGGCTTGTGCTGGTGCAACTCCTCTGAGTGGGATTTATCATGGGACAGCTCCGAATTGGAGGCAGAGCCTGTGTCTAAATCAGTAAATTAGAACAGAACTGGCACAGCGGTTTGGATGTGCCAGTATTGGTCGCTGCTGTAATGCTCAGGGAGGGTTTGGACATGTAAAGCAGTCCTACATATTCCATATATTCCTATACATGGTATAGACATGTTTTATAATTATAAAGTGAGGGATTTTAATATATCATATATGTTTTACACATATGAGTTTTTCAAAAAATATATGTATGCGTGCATTTGTGCACATATATATAAATATATATGCACACACCATTGTATACAGCTGAGTTCTACACAGTCACAGAATAATAATAATTCTAATAGCAAAATCAGTGTAAGAAAGAATTGATTGAAGATGATTCCTAACTTGCTACAATGGCATTCTCAAGGACAGCCCAGGCATCCCTGCCTATGGAAGAGGGTCTGGAATTAAATGATGTTTAAGATCCTTTCCTACCCAAACCATTCTGTGATTCTAGGACATGCTATGAGTATATTTACAAATATATGTGTTTTTATATATATGTATACCACACTCACAAAAATATAATAACAATCATACAATTGATTGTATTCCTACCAAAAAAGATTTTGCCTGTTTGCTTTGGATAAATGTCTGTTCTTCTGATCTGGGAAAAAAACCCCACCCCAAACTTCAAGTTTCTGGACTTGTAGGATTGTAGAAATGCACGTTTTGAGATCCCTAGCAGGACAACTACCTCAGCAGTGGCTGAGGGCATATGGATGAGGCTTTGGAATGCCCAAGGATGGACATTCCTCCATCTCCTAGTGAGATCATTATCTTCAATCACTGGTGAAGAACCATCTTGGAGTTGTCCTGTTCAGAGGCAGGAGTTGGCCTGAATGATCCTTGTGGATCCCTTCTAGCTCAGGATATTCTGTGATTCTGTGATAATTGTTAGCCTCTGGCATGGTCCAAGCACAGACCATCTCAGCCTGAGCCCAGCATCTCCTTGTGCAGCTCCTAGGAAGAAGTTTGGATGTGATTGGGGTCTCAGAACATTTGAACAAGGCCAGACTCTGCTGGCTGGGCTTAGGGTCAGGCTTCACCACCTACTGGCCCTGGTTCACCAGGTACCCCACAGCCATAAGGCCAATTCCCATGGCTCAGCCATGGAGCAGCAGCTTGGCAGCACTTCACAGCACACCTGCTTGTGATCCCCTGTGGGGACACCAGGAATGGCTGCACATGATCCATTACCTGTTCCCAACTCAGAAACAGCTGCCCAAGAGGGATCATGGCACTGCAAATCCCCAAAATTTTCTGATCCTCTTCATTTTTTCCTCACTGTCCTTTCCCTGAGGCCATCAAAGAAGAGTGTCTTGACGGGCACATCCAGTTGGAGATGGCACAGATTTCAAGTAGGGCAAGGCTGTGGCTCTTTTTTCTTTCTCAAAAGAGAGAAAGATCATTTCCAGGTGCCTCCTGCCAAGCAGACCAGGCTGTGGCTGACCTCATCTTGCCCATTCCCTGGGCTCTCCATGCTAATCTGAGATTTGTTAAAAAATATTTGGACAGTCGATAAGCGGAGGAATCTCCTGTTTATCAGAGGAGCCTCAGATATTTACAAGTGTAAGAACTGCAAGGAGGAGTAAGGAAGGGGAGGTCACCTTGGTGGGTGGGAGTTCACTCAGGCACAACTTGACAGTCAGCAGAAGCTGCTGTTGGACACCAGGTCATTCTCAAAGAGGTGGCCAAGAGGCTCCCCCAAAAGACCCTCAGGGATGTCTGCATTCCTGTCTCCTTCAGAGCAGGCTGTGCATCTTTGGGATGTGGGACATGTTCCTTCAGTGCGTGTCTGAACTTTCTCTCCACTAAGCTCTGGGACAACCATGGGGCTGGATGGTTTGGGCTGTGGTGGTTTTGGTGTGCTGGAGAGCTGTCAGTGCTTTTCCATGCAACCAGGTAAGCTGTTCCCTCAGCTCCTGCCCCTTCCCAAAATACTCTTTAGATCTGATTTAGAGGAATCTAGCTTGTTTCCACCCACCCTTCTTCCATCCATTTCTTGTCTCCAGCTGTGGCTTTTGAAAGTTGTCCTCTTGGCCCTCTCCAGTGTCACTGCTTGTCATGGGGAAAGGACAGCGTCACCACGAGATGAAAAGCCTTGCTCAAGGGCATCCTATTGCAGAGCCAAGACTGAGCTCCAAGCCAGGCCCAGAATTTGCCCAACCTTCCCACCGTGGCCCTCCTGCACATGATCTCAGCTGGCGCTTTGGCTGCTTCCACCTCCACCGTCCTTCAAAGCACAAAAAACATATCCACGAAGGAAAGGAGTATTCCTGGCTGCTGGCAATGGTGTGTGCCACAGACCTTGGCTTGCTGCAGGCAGAGCAGGGAGGGCTGCAGGGGAGGGACACAATGTTCCCTTTGCCTTGACGTGAAACATTTGGCCTGGGAAGGGTTGCACGGGAAATGTCTCGCCGTGGTGTTCCGCGAAGCCGGGGAAAAAAGCAGATTTCTTTGCCTTCTGGAAAGCCAGACTGCAGGGTGAATGTTTCCTCAGCAATAAGTGGGGTCTTTATGTTTTCAGAGGGAAAACTGTTTGGCCCAGGCAGCTAACTGGCTACACAGCCATTTTCTCCACCATAGATGTGTCAGATAAACCCTAAAACTTTCTGGGATGGCATCAAGCCATTTCTGTGAGGCTGCACAATGATGCTTTTTGCTTGAAACCGTGTTTCTGGCTAAGTGTGGGGAATTTACCTGGTTCCCCAATTCCTGCAGATCCTGAATCACACAGGTGATGCCTTCTGTTAATCCAGACCAGGGGAGCGCAGGGAGTCACATTCCCAGAGCACCCAGCCCAGCGATGGGCACTGCTCAGACAGGGACTGTCCTGCTCTCCCTGTGTTTAGATCCCATTAATCTCTAAAACCCCGGGGGAATTTTTCCCAAATTCTGTCTGAGAGGAAACAGGAAGAGAAGAGGGAGCAGAGGGGGAAAAGCCAATGAGCAAGACCTGTTTTTAGAGAAACACCCTTGGCTCCATTAGCTCCATCCTCACTTTCTGATCCCAGCCTGGGTGCCAAGCTGGTGATGTCCCCATGGACAAATGAAAGGCTCACTGACACCTTTCCTTTGACTCCAGGGCTCCTCCATGCATAAATTCACACTTTTTAAATTTGTAGTCACTCCCTGCCCGTTCCTCTTTTGTCTCTCCTCTTTCTTTTTCCTCCTCTGCCACAATCCTGGACCAACCAGCACTTTTAACTGGGCTGTGATCTGACCAGAAACCTTTTGGTAGGTTTTTCCCCTTGAAACTTCAGCTTCTGGAATCATCCCATTCATGGAAACACCTCAACCCATTCCAAAGAAATAGAAGATGTGACTTCCAGCTTCTCTATCTGCAGCAAAATGCTGGTTTAAAGGACCCCAAAAGGCTTGAAGAGTAGGAAGGGTTTCCAAACTACCACTTTTTAATGGGAACAGTTTTGGGATTTGGGACAAAGTGGTTGGGAATGGCAAATCTTGTTTCCCCTGCCATGCTGTTGTGGCTGTCCCTTGAAGCAGAAGGTGAGGGTGTCCTGGGTGGGATTCCAGGGTGTCCACATCCTTTGCCTCAGCTGTGAGTGTCCCTGAGAGTCCATTTGGGGTTTGTGTATACACAGGATCGTGGCTCTCACCTCTTATCATAACAAATTGTTTTAGGAAACTGCTTCTCTGCTGGGAAAACTGCTCTCAGGCTCTGTTTAGAGCCTGTAAGTGGCCTGGCTGTGTTTGAAGGACAGTTCCTCCTTCGCTGAGTTCTTTCATTGGGTTGAGAAGACACTTCTGCAGGGGGAACTGTTGATATCAAATATCTCTCCAGCTATAAACAAAACTCCAGCGCTATATTAATGGAAGTCTCTTTCCATCCAGAGAGGGTGAAGGCAGGAGGGGGCTGGAGGGAAGTAGAAGACAACCTCGTTGTTTCTCATGCAGGAGGGTCTGACACAAATCAAGGTAGGGAGGGCTCTTTGTCCCCTTCCACAGGATGGTTTGGGAAGAGAAATTTATAAATTGGATGCTGGCTCTGAACTGAAGGATTCAAAATCCTTCCTTTTTCTGTTATCTTTCCTTAGGGTCCTGATCCATCAGGTTTATGCATTCAAGATGATCTCTCCAATGCAAACAGATTTAATCACAGAACAGTTTGGGTTGGAAGGGACATTAAAGCTCTTCCAGTTCCACCCCCTGCCATGGGCAGGGACACCTTTCACTATCCCATGTTTCTCCAAGTCCCATCCAACCTGGCCTTGGACACTTCCAGGGATGCGTTGCTAAAGAAAAACCAAAAGGTCTGGACTTAGGAATGGATGTAGTGCCAGGCTGGCAGAGTTAGCTTTTGCAGAGATGGTGGAAAGAAGTCACTTCCAGCCACTCTCCAGCCTCAAGCCTTGGGTTGGGTTGCAAGTGGGTATCTGGTTCTTCTGTTTGGGAAGGCAAAATTCCTCAGACCTTTGGTGAGCCAGAGGTGTTGAAGGTGTAGGCTGGCAGGGCAAGCTCCAAACTTCTTTTCTGATGACCTCAGCACTGCTCATACAGGTCCATCTCAGTGGATGTGAAGGATCCCTCCCGATAACCAAGTGTCACGAAGGGCCACATCCAAGAATTATTTTTTCCCTACCAGACCCCTGTGCCCCACTCAGGAGTCACTGCCGGCTCCCTGGGAACTGGATATCCCATTGTGGAAAGTATTTCTGACATGAGCGTACTCAAGGCCTCACCCAAGATTAGGAGGCTGTTGTGCAACACACAAATGACATTTCCTGCCCTGGGGACCTTGCAGTGCTCATGAACAGTAGATGTGAGGGGGAAAAATCAAATTTTACACAGCAAGTTGATGATTGTGATAGGGATGGGACACAATCCATCCTCTCCACTGGTCATTCAGAGAGATTTCACGATCTGCTTTCATGTGAGAAGAAGCTCCTTCATTGATTAAAGGCAGGGTTTTACAAATAATTAAGTAGGCCATCAGGATTAGTCAACACCAGGGACCCAGCCCATAAAAAGGACCCGAATGACCCCAAGATACAAGATAAGGGCTTGGCAAAGGCACGTGGGGAAGCTGAACATTCAAAGAGGGAGAAGAGGCCACTCAGCACACACGAGGCTCCCCCAGCCATGGGCTGACGTCCTTCTCAGCCTGATCAGCAAATCCTCTCCTCAACCCTGTCCCAGTGCTGGCTGTACCTGGCTTCGGGAGAGGGTGTAAATCTTTCCAGCAGAAAGGCCATTAGAGAGGTCACCGGATGGACCCATAAATCTCCATTATCAGGCAGCGGCTCCTGTGCCACAGAACGGAAATTATTGCCCTGAGTGGGACTGGGGGAGCCTTTCCTTCCCCCCTCATTGTTCAGGGCCCTCCGGGAGCCGCTCGGGCCATTTGCTGACTGAATAAACGTTTCCTTTCCCTACTGCAAAGTACAAGGAATAAGTGTCAGGGGATCTCATAATGCCAGGATTTAGAGCTCCAGCCCCAAGCCAGAAGCCAAGGAAACACTTTGCTGCTTTTTCCTGGGGAGTCTCCTTAATCCCCATTATTAATAACAGTGACAAATTAAACAATTAGTGCATTTGAAGCCTGGTGACCTCCATGCCCAAATTTAGCTCAGCCTGATGCTGGATCCCGGGTCCTGTGGGCTCTGAGCCCTGGGAACATTTTGGTTTCCTGGGTTCTGGAATTCCACCCACATAAAACTGCACAGACTGCAGGTGTTCAGGTGATACTTTCTCATTATTTTGTAGATTTTTAGGGTTTTTCAGAGCAGGGAGGGATATGTGGCCAGAAGAACAGCTCAGAAAGCTCCCCTTGGCAACTTCATCCTGGAGTTTAGAGATGCTGTGAAATTTTTATATATATATATTCATTATATATATACAAAACAATAACTATAAAAATATAATATATTCTAGAAAGAAATCCAGTCCCTTGTTTCCCACTTCCTCAGAGCTCAAACACCCTTTGTTCAATAAATAACACACACCAAGCCCATATCATCATCTCTAAGCCAACATCCAGTAGCTCCCAAGACACCTTCTCTGCCATCCCGAATCATTCTTTGAAGGTGAGGATATCTCTCCTCCAGGTGATATCTCCCTAGGTCAAGGAGCACTCCCTGCTCTGTCAGGGCTCCAGGAATGTTTTTAACGAGGTTGCACTCTGCTGGTGTCGTCTGACTCAGCACTGGGTGATGCCCAGAGGGGACACACCCATTTGATAGGGGCTGTGATTAGAGCCACCTATTGCGTGGAACCTCCGTGTCCCCTGGGAACAAAGTCTGTCCCTTCCCGTCTCAAACACCAATGATTCCTGTTTATGAACGCTCACAAGGATCACCTTTGCCTCCAGCTGAGAGGGGAAAGTCTCACAAATGTTATTGCCACAGAAGCAGAAGGGGACTTTTGGAAACTTCAACCAGTGAAAGTTTGGACGGGGCTTGGAGCAACTTGGGATAGTTTAGGGTGTCCCTGCCCATGGCAGAGGGCTGGAATGAGATGGGCTTTAAGGTCTCTTCCTACCCAAACCATTCTGTGATTCCATGGAAGTCTCTTGAGAGAGACATTCCAATCCGAATCCCATGGAAACTGGGAAAAAAACCACAAACCAACCCAAAGGTTCCAAAGAAGTAGGGAAGAATATCAGTAAAATGCAGATGGAAAAGGGGAGTGGGTCTCAAGGCAGGTTTGCACTGGTCTTTTGGATGTGGATGAGAAACCAACACTGAAAATACGTGGCACTGGAGCTGGGCATCCCACTCTTGGGAAATAACACTCAACATTTGGCAACAAATTATTTATTGCCAGAAGATAGGAGACTTACATTTTTCTAAAATCAAAAATATATCCATACTTGACATTTGTTGAGGGACCTTCTTATTCCAGAACTAGCCCAATTCTTAATATTTCCGAGGGACTGTTAGGAATTTTCTCCTTTGTCTTTAAATAAAAACTTTCGTATTTTGGTTTCCTGGTGGAAAAACCTCCAAGAAAAATAATATTTTGTAATGAGTCACAGGCACAACTCAAATCAATCAAGTTTTAACCATCACCTTTTGATTACCTCGGCTCTGCTAAATTCTCCCTGGATTATGTCCACAACTCTGTATTGAATTACTTTCTAAGAAGAAGGGATTTTTTACAGGAAAAAAATACTGTGAAAATACTTTGGCTTTTTCTTTGGAAAATTATAATCAAAAACCTCAACAACTTCTAAGATGAAAAAAAAAAAAAAAAGTGAAATGTTTTCCTTTCTTGAGATTTTTCAAGGAAAAGAGTTCTTTCCTGACCAGCTGTTCCAATCCCTTCTCTTTTTAAGGAAGTTTATTTGATCTAGATTTTGGCTGTGACTCAATTGTCATTTTAAGGGGGAAAGTGAGGGTTATGGTGTCACTGAATCCATGTAGACAAAAATCGCCTGGAGGGATTCTCATCTTTTTGAAACCAGCAGGATTGCTCCAGGGTGATGAGATTTTCATAAGTTGCTGGGAAGATACTGGATTCCTGCTTTTCTGGCTCCAGAGCTGCTTGGGTACAGTAAATTACTGCTCTCTACCATTTCCCCATGGGCACACAGTGTAAACTCCTGCCATTTTGAGCCAGATTTTCTAGGCAGAATTAGGCTCACGTGAATATTTGTCTTTGTTAACTGGCGCCACTTCATTAATTTTTTTTTTTTCTGTCCTTTGGCCACTTCACCATTATGCAGTTTCCTGAAGATGTTCCAAAAATAGTCTGGGGAAAAGAGAAAATAAGGCCATGTCTGAACATAACCCTTGCTAGACATCAGAGAATCCATATGGGATTGAGGCACAGCTCAGCAAGAAGCCAAATTTTGTTGGTTTGCTCCTTGGGGAGCAATTGTCTTCCAGCAGGAAGCTGAGAGTTTTGTGTAAAAAGCAGGTGGACAAGCAAAAAATACAGTGATGTTCTTGGTTTCTGGAAGGGTTTGTATGGAATGGGGAGTGAGCTGTGTCTTTCCAAAGGATGATGCAGTCGAGCTGTGTTGTGCTGACCTTTGAACCTCCTGGTCCTGCCACAGCCAGAGGGACTGGACTGGCCCAGCCCAGGGCAGTTCAGAGAGTGACAGAATGGTCTGGGTTAGAAAGCACCTTAGAGTTCATCTCATTTCAACCCCCTGCCATGTGCAGGGACACCTTCCACCATCCCAGGTTGCTCCAAGCCCTGTCCAACCTGGCCTTGGACACTTCCAGGGATGGAACAGCTTCTCTGGGCAACCTGTACCAGGGACTCCCCACCCTCATAGGGAAGAATTTCTTCATAACATCTGATCTAACCCTGCCCTCTGTCAGTTTAAATGCATTTCCCCTTTTCCTATCACTCCATGACCAATAGTCCCTCACATCCCAGCTGCAGCTGAGACCCAGTGCAGGATGTACCAGGAAGGCAGTGGGTGAATGCAGCATGCCCTGGAGTGTGGCATCGAGCACGATACAGATTTCCATCAAAAGCTGAGCCTCTAACACACATAAATTCCCAACAATCCCTGCTGGCTGTCAGCCTGAGCTGCGGTTTGATTCCCAGAACTATGGAATAGTTTGGGTTGGAAGAGACCTTAAAGACCATCCATTTCCAACCCCCTTCCACTAGGCAGGGAACCTTTGTGTTGTACATTTGGATTCCTGTGACGCAGGAGATGTTTTCTGTGCAGAGATTGGGGTGAAGGCACACCAACCTCCCCTCGGCCCTCTGCAGCCATTCTCCCCAGCAGAGGGGCTGGGTGAGGAGCACTCCCACGGGGAGCAGGGCACATGGAATGGTTTTGCCTGCCCAGCTGAGATGCAGCTGCCTGACCTCTGGGCAGTTCTGCTCTGTGGGGTTTGTGTTTATCCATGGTCTCAGGAATCTGCCTTGATTGTGACCAGAATTGTTTGCCTGCCCCGATCTGCTGGCCCTGGCTATGGCCAGTCTCAAAAATTGGATAATGTCAGAGCAGAAGGGAAAGGTTTCTATTTCTGTCTCCTGGTATCCGTGTCCTAGCATATCCCTGCTGCCACAGAAGTGCCTGCTCCTCCTTCACAATAATCCCTTCCTTGAGGAAGGAAAAGTTGTTTCTTGCAACCTATAAAATCTGAACATTTGTGATATCTTGAAATGTTCCTTCCGGGCTAAACTGAGAAGCAGAGCAGCAATTAAAGGTACAGCCACCTAATTAACTGAGCCTTTCCCCTTCTCTCCCATTCTGCCAGCAGAATTTTTTGATGATTATTCCGAGGGCCGAGAATGTGTCAACTGTGGGGCCATGTCCACCCCGCTGTGGAGGAGGGACGGCACGGGGCACTACCTCTGCAACGCCTGCGGGCTCTACCACAAGATGAACGGCATCAACCGGCCCCTGTTCAAACCCCAGAGGAGACTGGTAAGTCAAGATCACACACGTGGGGTGAGGAGGAGGCAAAGAAACCTTGGCCAGTTGGAGATGCTGTGGTGTTTCAACTCCATCTACCCAGATTTTCAAAACAAGCTGGATTTTCTCATGCTTGAGACACTCCAAGACCTTGTACTGCCCAGAGCAGTTCTCCAGACATTCAGCCAGGCAGTGGAAGGGGCTGTAGGACACAGGGCGATTTTGGGATTTGTGGTGTCAGTTCAGCAAAAGCCAGTCCTTGCTTTAGTATCACTGCAGGTAAATTTGGAGAAATGACAACTCTTTCCAGTTCCAGCACAGTACCAGTTCTTCTTGTTTTATCCACAGGGGTCCCTGGTCACTGCTGGGTGAACCCCTCACTTCATGGTGACTTTTCTGGATACTTTTTTTGGATGCTCTGCTCCCAGATCCATTGGGTGAGGAGAAGCCCCCATTGTAGGGCAGGTCAGGGCATCCCAAAGCCCGTGGGGTCAGGGTGGGGAATGCACAAGGAACCTGAGTGACAGGAACAGGATTGTTCAGCTTGGAAAAGAGAAGGCTTTGGGTTGACCTAATTGCAGCTTTCCTGAAGGAAACCTATAGGAAAGATGGAGAGACATTTACAAGGATGAAGGACAAGGGGGAATGGTTTCAAACTGACAGAGCAGGTTTAGATGGGATATTAGGGAGAAATTCTTCCCTGTGGGGGTGCTGAGACCATTGCACAGGTTGGCCAGAGAAGCTGTGGCTTCCTCTGCATCCCTGGAAGTGTCCAAGGCCAGGCTGGACAGGGCTTGGAGCAACCTGGAATAGTGCAAGGTGTCCCTGCCCATGGCAGGGGGTGAAATTTGATGGTCTTTAAGGTCCCTCCCAACCCAAACCATTCCATGATTCTGTGAGCTCAGTGTTGACAACCTGCTGCTCCCTGCACGTTTTGGTCAGGGGTTTGGGGAAGGTCTCTGTGTCCCCAGTGACAAGAGTCCATCAGGAAAGGCTGAGAAAGCTGGGACTGTTCTGCCTGGAGAAGGGGAGGTCTTGTGGAGACCCCCTCCAGAAGGGTCCTAAAGGGAAGCTGTGACTCTTCATCAGGAACTGGAGTGGCAGAAAAGGAGCAATGGGTACAGCTTTAAAGAGGGGAAATCTAAGTTAGATGTTAGGAAGAAATTTTTACTGTGAGGGTGGTGAGACTCTGGAATAGGTTATCCAGGGAGGCTGTGGATGCTCCAACCCTGAGAGTGTTCAAAGCCAGGCTGGATAACGCCTTGAGCAACCTGGTCCAGTGAAGATGTCCCTGCTCAAGGCTGGGGAGTGGGACAAGATGAGCTTTAAGGTCCCTTCTAACCCTTTAAAATTCTATGATCCTACAACATTCTACGATTCCATAAAGTTCCATGATCATGAACCCAAGCTAAAAGCAGCCACCTGAAAGCCAGGTTTCCACACTCCTTGCTTTCCACGAGGCTCCATCCCCACCCTGCCCTGCCCTTTGCATTGCCCAGCCCTGTCTGTGCCCAGACCCAGCCGTCCCCCGCGAGTGGCACAAGTGACAGCGGCAGCCCGAGCGCTGCCAGCAGCCACGGGCACCGAGCGCCCTCTTGTGAAACGCCTTTCCAGACACCGACTGATCCAGGCAGGATCTGATCCCAGCACTCAGGACCTTCCCTCTCTCTAAGGGAAGAGCTTTGGTCTCTAAGGCCTGAGCTTTGAAGGGTGATGGGAAGAGTCGGGCAAGTGTGGAGGATGTGGCTTTTTCTTCCTCCACCTCCCACTCTGCTTCCCAGCTCAAAACTTGTCTTTTATATGGCTTCAAGCCCGTTGCTTTCTCCTGTTGCCTTCTGAGCCTGACTAAACCAGTTCATCCAGAAAATGAACTTCGGGTCTGCTTCCTGCACTCATTCATTAGTGAGACTTCCTATTAATTATCCCTCGTTATCAAGAGCAGGAAAACGCTGCTGGAAGCTTCACTTTTTTTTTATCTTCCCCTTGAGCACTATGAGCAACATAGCACAAAGCCAGCAAGAAATATGTAACATTTGTGGTATTGAAAACATTTTCTTGGGATAGCCACGATGCCTGGAAGAGCTTGGGACTTAGAAAAGATGGGATGGCCTGAGATCCAGACACCTTAGTGTAGGTGTGTACATGTGCAAGGTGTCTCTAAGCTGCCATAGAGCTGCTGGAGATCTGGGGCTCTGTTCAGGTGATGTGGGATTCTGGAGAAAGGAGGATCAGTGGGGACTTACTGGCCCTCCACAACTCCCTAACAGGAGGGGGTTGGGCTCTGCTGCCAGGAAACAGGGACAGGATGAGAGGACAGAACCTCAGGTCATGTCAGGAGAGGTTCATGCTGGGCATCAAAAAGAATTTCTTCACTCAAGCAGTGGTCAGCCATTGGCAGGGGCTGCCCAGGGAGGTGGTGGAGTCCCCACCCTTGGAGATGTCCAAGGAATGACTGGACGTGGCACTCAGTGCTGTGGTCTGGTTGACAAAGTGGTGATTTGTCACAGGCTGGACTCAATGATCCTGGAGATCTTTTCCAACCTTAATGATGCTATTTCATATCTCTGGTGCCATCTGAGATGGCCCAGTAGAGCTGAGACCTCCTTAGTCAGTGGAAAGGCAAGAGCGGCAGAAGGACGCAGTTGGACAACGGCAAAGGGGCAGAAAGAGAAAAAGCCAGAGAAACCAGAGAGGCAGGAGGAGAGGGAGCCCTGAGGCATGGGGAAGCAAGCTGGTTGGGATGTGGGGGGCTGCTGGTCAGGGCACTGCAGGGCTGACGTGTCTCCTTGCTCTGTTGTCCCCTCACAGTCAGCATCCCGCCGTGTTGGACTCTCCTGTGCCAATTGCCACACGACGACCACCACGCTCTGGCGCAGGAACGCCGAGGGGGAGCCCGTCTGCAACGCCTGTGGGCTCTACATGAAGCTTCACGGGGTAAATCCTTGCTGTGGGAGGGTGTTCACGGCACCAGGCTGGGGGATGGGTTCCTTACATACCTCTGTGCTCTCTCCTGGAGCTGTTTTTCCTGCTGTCCTTTCGGGTTTAGTCCCCCTCAAGGTTACATCGTGTTTATACCTGCAAGGGGGTGTGCACGCTGGGTATTTCTCACTTACTAATCAGGTCCCCATTGCAAATAAGTCTTAAAACCTAATAAAACCAGGCCCAGATTCTTCCCGCATAAATTCAGGTACCTTAGTAAAGAAGCCAAGCCAGAAGCACAAACAGATGAGCTGTAGTTCCCTTCTGGCCCTAAAAAACTCAGTACCATGTGTGATCTGCCTTCTTATTCCCATTTGGATGCACACCTTGAATCTCTCTTGACCAGGGAATTTGGGCTCCATCTCACTGTTGCTTTCTATTAAACCAGCTCGATCACAAGTTAGAACTGGAATCATGTTCTCTTAGATGACCTTAAGGACATTCAGAAAACAATGTGCTTTTCTATTTGGACCCACAGGTCCCAAGGCCTTTAGCCATGAGAAAAGAGGGGATTCAGACGAGGAAACGCAAGCCTAAGAACCTCAACAAAACAAAGGCACCCGCAGGTAAGTGTTGAATGATGCAATTTATTTTATTATGGGTATTTGTGGTGCATTTTTATTTCTGACCACAGTGTCTTCGAATTAGAGATCCAATGACAAAACAAGCCAATTCATAAAAAATGGGAGATGTCTAAATACCTGAATACCCTTCCAGCTATTTTAAAATTTATTTTTACTGCCCTAACTTCCGGGTGAGTGGGCACAGCTCTGCTGAAAGGTCTTTGAAAAGAGCCTGTCTTACCCCCTGGTTTCTCCCAGGCCCATCAAGCAGCGAGAGTCTTACCCCGACCACCAGCTCCACCAGCAGCAGCAGCAGCAGCACCACAACCACTGAGGAAATGCGCCCCATCAAAACAGAACCTGGGCTCTCATCTCACTATGGGCACCCCAGCCCTGTTTCTCAGGTACAGAGGGGAGGGGCTGGCAGTGGGAAAAAAAAAAAAAAAAGAGAAATAGGATGGTAGACATGGGGAGAACATCCTCCAAACTTTACTTAGGTACTTAAAGACAAGCACCTGAAGGGAGGCTGCAGAAAAAGATGAAGAGAGACTATTTATAAAATTCTGGAGTGATAGGACAAAAGAGAATGGCTTCAAACTGAAACAGAGCAGGTTTAGATCGGATATTGTAAAGCAATTCTTTCCTGTGAGAGTGGTGAGGCCCTGGCACAGGTTGGCCAGAGAAGCTGTGGCTGCCCCATCCCTGGAAGTGTCCAAGGTCGGGCTGGATGGAGCAACCTGGGATAGTGGGAGATGCTGCTGCTCACGGCAGAGGGTGGGAATAATATGATCTTTAAGGTCTCTTCAAACCCAAATTGTTCTGTGTTTCTAGAATTAGAAGGAAAGGGAGAGAGGAGAAAAGAACCTGCCTAAGGTATCCCACATAGGCTGCAATCTCCAGCCCTTCACCAAATCCAGACATATTTTTATAACAGCACCAGCCCACACTAAAGGGATTCACATGGTCCTCTAAGGTTTGAAGTTTTTTTCACAGCATTCTCCTTTTTCCATAGGCATTCTCAGTCTCTGCCATGTCTGGACATGGATCATCCATTCACCCTGCGATCTCAGCTCTGAAGCTTTCTCCCCAGGCCTACCAGTCAGCCATGAGCCAGTCTCCCCAAACCAGCTCCAAACAGGACTCCTGGAACAGCCTGGTGCTGGCTGAGAACCACGGGGACATCATAACTGCATAACCTGGCCCTTTCTCTATGAACTCCAGGCTGATATGCTTGAGAGATGAAGATGCCACGTAATCATCGTCAATGTTGTCTCCACCCCCCTTGCTCTCCTGCCTTCTCTCCCCTTGTGAGAGAAGCAAAGAGGTAAAGAGAACTTACCTGAGGTGTAAGAGGGAGCTCTTATGAAATGAACAGAGAAGACTCAAATCTCAGAGTAACTCAAGGATCTGAAGCTTTTTCCCCCCACTTTAAATGAACCTCTCTATTTGACTGTCACCACTTACTATGAAACAGCCAGAAACAGAGAGATGGACACCGTTCTTGAGTTTTATTTAACAATATCTGGCATTTTAAGACTCAGACAATGGTGGAGCAGAGACACTTCTGTCACCACTCATTCTTTTCCTGAACAGAAGAAAATGCCATTGTCTTCTCATGACCCAAATTCAGTGATCTTCCACCAAATGGAGCCAGTTCCAGGACAGTTTGCTGAACAGACTTCACTAGAGATTCTTTAGTGGCTTTAGTGGATTTGATATAGTGTAGGGCAGAGAAAAGAAGAGACATCCCTCTTCCTGCTCAGCTCACACATGTAGAGAGCATTGTCTTCATTTTCCTAGATGGTCTTGAAAGCTCATGAATGTCTGTATTTAATAGTAACTCCTTTCCTATTTATCACCATGAAATTGTGGGACTGTGTTTCCAAAAGGTTGTTGGCTGAGCCTGGAATAAGTCTTTCCAAAGTCAAAGGGGGATTTTGGAAGAAGGAACCTTCTGGAAGAAGGTAGATGAGACCCATGCTGGTCATCAAACCCTGGAGGAAATGGCTGGGCTCTTCCCTGATGGATAGTGACAAGCCAGGCTTAGAGATGATTAAAGAGCACAGCAAGTGAAAGATGCTCTTCTAACAGTGCTGTGTCATTGCTTTTCAGACAGATAATTTAATTATTTTGCCTATTTTCATGTTGGTTTGGATGCCACTGGTGAAATTTGACTGTCACTTATTTTTGGGTGTACGGTGAGTGTCCACTTTCCCCCTAGCAGCTGGGTTGTGACCATTTCCCACATCTAGTCCTTTAGGATTTCACTTTTTGCAGCAAGCAGTGGCTTCAGCCCCTACTGGAGGTGTTAGGGGCCGTTTTCTTTATCAACATGTGCACAGACTTGCTTGCCTGCAAGAGAAGCACAACTCCATTAAACAAGACTCGACTGTTTGCTTGCCCATAAGGCTCTCAGCTACCAGGGACTCCTGGCAAATGGAGTTGGAAGAGATGCTAAGAGCCCATTGACTCATTCCCTTTTCCCAAAGGGATCAGTCCTGCCTAATCCAGCCCTGACTGCTCTGCTTCTGGTTTAACAAACTCAAACTCCAGCACTCCAGCCACAGCTCCCCTGGGCAGTCCAAGTGCTTCACCAGATGCTTCCCATGACATTTGCATCAACATTTCCAAGGAAGGACAGTTTTGCCTGTCTCCATGTAGAGAGTTCCTGGGAGACCTCATCCTGCAAGATTCTTCACTCTTGTTTCTGTCTGCTCCCAAGCTCTGTTACCCTTCTTGCCTTCCCAGCTCCTCTCTTTTCCTCCCTGCATCCAGAACTTGAAATACCAAGTGAAAAGTCTCTTAAGGGGTATTGTGCAACCCTCCCAAATGTGCCACCCTGTCTCCCTCTGTTTAACATTCCCACAAGGAGTGTTCTTCCACACAAGCTAAGGCACATAGCTTGGTGAAGAGGAGAGCCATGGACAGGTTTGAAGCAAAAGAATGGCACTGTCTTGTCTTTGTTTGAACTCACCCTTTTCCTCCTGGTGGTGTAAAAGCTTCTCTAAGGAGAAGATTCAACCGGACTGGTCATGACTGGAGAGTCCTGGACCCTCCCACATTGCCCATTCTCTCCATAGCTCAGATTTGCAGGGTTTTGGAGGGGTGACAGAGTCTCCACACACCCTAGAGAAAAGCACCATGGCAATGATGCCATGGGAACAGGTGGGTGGTGTTTGCACCAGTTCCCACTCTGTCTTGCATAGTTAATGCAGTGTTTAGCCTCATTAGTGCTAATTACAGATGAGGGAAAGACATTCACAAAACATGAATAAAAAGAAATGAAATTCTGTGATTTTGTTCAGACCTTCTAGGCTTTAGAGAAGATGTCAGAAACAGCACTGAAAAATATGAATTTAAGGTGAAAACACAAAGGTGTTTCTCCATTGGCAGGAAGACCTTTAACCAAACTCCTCCTTGAAGTAAATCCCTTTGTAAATGGCAGTTGAGCTCTCCTGGTATCTGGCTGTGAATTCCTGCCCATAACACAGCAGCCTGCACCACAAAATGCCATGTGGCTCATGCCAGCTTTTGAGATATCCAGAACTACCCTGGAAAGACCAAGAGGGAGTGGAGCCTCCTGGGGAGGATTAAAATTCCAGACCAACCACACCTCTATTTCTATATCCAGCTGGAGGCTCACAGTAGTTCTGTCTACCTTTTCTTCCCTATTGCTGTGCTCCTCCTCCTTCCCTCAAAGCCAAATTCCCCGGTGGAATTTTTCTCCTGCCTTTAGAAACCACTCAGAGATGTCAGAAAGAACCCTGCTTATAACGCCAGAAGGAAAAAGCCCTGCAGAACATATCTGCCTTATGTCCCTGGGTTAGAGATTTATGAACTGGATTTTAGCTTTCCTCAAAGCCTGAAAAACAATTCTTGAAACAGTGAGGAACATTTACAAGTCCCTGGTAACAGAACAAGACATCTCCTTTCAAAAGGTGAAGCTCTGGGGGCTGTGAGGACAGCTTTAGGGGTAGAGGACAACCCTTTAGGGGTAGAAATTAGCTCTTTTGTCCCTCTTTCTGCACCAGAAGCAGAAGCTTGGATATACCAGGTTCTGTGGTTCTTTTCAATCAGCCAAAACTGTTGTAGAGCTGCTGTTGGCCCAAGAGATTTTGACTTTTCCAGGCCAACACTGATATCAGGATGGTAAGAGACTGACCTCAGATGTGTACCCCATTTCAGGTGGGGTACAAACAAACCATAATTGATGGGTCCCCTTCAGACCTTGTAACGATCAAATTACAGAATAATTTAACTCAGAAGGGACAGGATCAGGTCTCTCAAGGTCCTGTTCAGGCAACTTTTGAATATTCCCAAGGATGGAAATCCTGCCACCTCTCTGGGTTCCTGGGTTCCAGTGTGTGTTGGTTTTGCACTGCTTGAAGAAAGCTGTGGCAAAAAACAATCAGTGATGAGGAGCACCGAAACAACGAGCAGGTAGATCAGGCTGCAAAGATAGAGGTGTCAAAGACAGACTTAGATTGGCAAACTTGAAACCACTACACAGTGTTTGACCATCCTCGTGCTGGAAATGTTTTTCCAAGAATCACTGGCAAATTAATTGCTCACACTTGGGGATTCCCACATAGGGAGTCATTGTGGGAGGTTGGAAGTGGTCTCCAAGCCCAGGAATCACTCAGAGATCTTGAAGGTAGGAGCTGGGATGGCCAATGCAGGATGGCAAACTCCAGAAGTGACAGACCAAGGGATACTCACAGGACAAGAAAATTAAAGTGCAACCACTTTCAAGATACTCAGCTCCTTCTGACAGGAGGAGCCAATTACAAAATCCCAGGTTCTGAGCTCTGCTTTTCTGCCTGGGATGGGGGAGGCCGTTCGAGCCTGCTTTGGTAATGAATTATATACAGTTGTTAGAGAGCCATTAAGGCAAAGAAATTATTGGTTTTATTATTGCTTTTATTGCTGGAGAACCTAGTGAGATCCATACCAGGTCCTACACAAATACAGGACAGAGAACTATCCCTTCTCCAAGGAGAAGGGAAGGCCCCACTCCTGCCAAACCCCTCAGCACATTTAAAATACATTTAAAAATGCATTTGTGGGATTTATTCCCCTTGAGATCATCTCTAATCAGGAAAATTTTGATGCCGAAGGGTTTACAGCACAAGGTTTGGTTGTGCCAAACCAGACCTTGGCACCAGCCCAGTGGCCACCAGAGTGAGATGGGCAGAGGAGAACCAGGACAGGGAGCCAAGAAAAGTCATTTAACCACTTCTAAATGTCTTTGCTCTTTGTAGATGTGCAGTGTGTTGATCCACTGCAGTTATTCTTTGTAAATTGATCAGAAGAGATCCATAGATCACTTGCAATCTTACGGGCTTGGATGGAGAGGGTGCAATCAGGAGGAGCTCAGGAATATTGCAATGGAGCTTTACAACCAATCAACAACTCTCAATGTAACATTGAAGCTGTGACTATGTCAGGGGTGGTGTTTTGTTTTGCCTTTTTTTTTTCTCCCCATGTATAAAATTTGAAGCTTCCCAGGTCATCTGAGAAGGTCTCATGGAAACAGACACTTATTTGTAAGGGGGAGAGGGAAACCAACCAACTGAACAAGCTGTAATTATTTAAAGATGTAAAAAAATATCTATTATGAAGTAGTATGGCTACCAATCCACGTAACTTCTACACCTTTAGAACTAATGGAAATAAAACAATGATAATAAAACCAGAAGGTTTCTGCTTGATTCTGTCTACCCTCACAGGCTTCTTGGAGAGGGTGGGGTGGTAAATGATGAGATACTGAAAACATGAAATGCAACTGGAGAAAAAATGGTGAAGTTGGTCCTATCCCAGAGAGCTCACAATGAAAGAATTACAGGGAATTTGAAGTCAGAAAAGATGAGATCAGGTTTCTCAGAGCCCTGTTCAGTCAAGTTTTGAACATACCCCAAGAGGGAAATACCACCGCTTCTCTGGGTTCTGCCACCCTCTGTCTCCCTCTGTTTAACATTCCCACAAGGAGTGTTCTTCCACACAAGCTAAGGCACATAGCTGTTCAGTGTCTGACCACCCTCATGGTGGAAATGTTTTTCCAAATCATAGAATGTTAAGGCACTGGAAGGGACATTAAAGCTCATCTAGTCCCACCCTCTGCCATAGGCAGGGACACCTTCCACTAGACCAGGCTGCTCAAGGTCTTATTGAATCTGACCTTTGACACTTCCAGGGGCAGCCACAAACACCTTGGGCAACCTGTTCCAGTGTCTCACCATCCTCAGAGTTAATAATTTCTTCTTAATATCTAATTTAAATTTCCGCTCCTTCAACTCGCACCCATTACTCGTTGTCCTATAGAAAATTCCTATATAACAAATATTAGATTGTTAATGAAAACCAAAATCTTTGGTAAATTAATTGCCTAGACCTGGGAATTCCCAAGCAATTGCAGGAGAATCAAAGTTGTCTCCAGGCCCCAGAGCCACACAGAGCCCCCTCCTATATGTAGGACTGGGGTGGCCAACACAGGATGAAAAACTCAGAAGTGACAGACCCAGCAACTCAAAGCCAGGCTGGACAGGGATTGGAGCAACCTGGTCCAGTAGAAGGTGTCCCTTACCATGGCAGGAAGATGGAACTGGATGATCTCTAAGGTCCCTTCCAACCCAAACAATTCTATGACTATGATTTTAATATAAATGAGGAAAAGCCCCAGTACTGGTAACACCCCGAACATAGCAGAAAGGGGAAAAGCCCTTGGGGACACTTATAAAACCATCATGACTTAGCTTTTTTGTCTTCTCACTCAGCTTTACTCAGTGGGCCTTGTTCAGCCTGAAAGCTTCCAGCTGAACTCAGAGATAACACCCTCGAGCCAAAATCAGGCTGTCAGCAAGGGCTGTGCTCCTATAGCGTGGGAGGTGGCTGAGCACAGCCCTCCTCTAAGCACCCAATCACCCTGCCTGGTACTGCCCAGCTTCCTTCCCAGTCCAACCAGTCCCCAGACCAGTACAGCTGCTGGGGTGAGTGAAGCCAGCACCTGGAACCCTCCCATCCCTCCCCCAGCAGCCAACTGGGGAGCTCCCCTGCTATTTGGGGAGGGAGGAGCTGCCTCCCTTATAAAAGGAGGTGGCTGGAAAGGGTTTGGCTGTAGGAAGTCCTGTTGAGGGTGGGTAGAGTGCTGTGGGAGGTGGTTGGGGGCAGAGGAAAGGCTGTAAGGAGTGGAGGGGAGGCAATGAAGTAGGAGGGGGGAAGGCTGCCCAGCCTGCTTCCCCAAATGGATGCACAGGGTGGGCCTGGGGAGAGCAGTGGATGAGAGCTGGATGCAGGAATGTGGAGCTTGGGGGGGGAGCAGTGAGTGCCTTCACTGCCCTGGGGCAATGTGGGTGAGAGTGGGGTGGAAACTCAGTGCCTGTTTTCTTAGGATGGCTGCAAATTGATGCTTGGTTGAATATGAGAAGGTGGAGAGTTTTGCACCCCCCTGACTGCATGTGGAGGGTCAGAGCTGTGCCTTCAAGTCCCTGCAGAAGCTTTTCCCGGGGCTGTAAGGTCACAGGGGGCCTTCCTGCGGTCCCTGGGGGGGGGTGCAGGCAGAGCTGGAGCGAGCTGTGTGAGCCTTGTCCTTGCTCTGTTCTTGTGGATGCTGGGCTTTTGTCCGGGCACAAGGACTGGGAATGAGCCCATATAGGGGGAGAATTTTTCCTGGAGGCCTGGCTCCCTGCCCCAGACCTGCAGAGGTTAAAGCTCAGGGGGTCATGCTCATGGTGGGATGGGTGTCACGCTGTGCAGAGGGCTGGGGATGGTTTTCCTCCTCTTCCTTCTTGGAGAGGGGAGTGCTTTGGATGAGACTGATGTGGGTCTAGAGTAAAAACATGAAATAAGGAGGTACATGGAGATAAGGGAATCAGGTACATGGGATTAGGATGGCAGATGCTGCTGGTTCTGATGTGCTGGGGAACAGGGCAGTCTTCTCTCTTGAGGAGGAGTGTTCCTTTGCTGTCAGACAGGTTACAGCTGGGGCAGTGTGAGCCCTGTATTACCTGTAAGGTATTAACCTGATTAATACCTTACAGAGTTCCCAGCACTTCTAATCTCTCACAAGGACCTGTGGAGAACTGACTTAGCAGCAGTCAGAGCTCTGCAGGTGATGAACTCCCCTGGGATGTGAGCTCTGGGCTGTATGAGCTGTCCTGGGGCTCAATCCATGCTGCCTGACATGAAGCCAGTGCCTGGATAGTCAGGGCAGACTCCTTGGATGAGTAATGCCCAGCTGTTGCCAGGGATCCAAACGGCTGCTGGTGTCTTTGGCAGCAGGAACATCTCTTTAGCTGTCTCTTGATTAAGGCAATATGCAGATTTTTTTGATAAAACTGAAGCAGGCCTGTGAATAATCATCACATGCCCTTGAAGGCAGAGGACTAAAGCTCATTCTTTTACCCTTGCTAAATCTAGTTTTGATGACTGCTTAATATCTGTACCTGGATCTAAGACATTAAATTAATGTTCCCTAACATGTTTTCCTCTTGAGCCCTTCCAAAAGTGATTTGGTTTGTACTGCAGCAGAGGAATAGCTTGGCCAGAGGTAGGAATGGCTCTTCTGATCTGGGGACCCCAGGATTGCTGTTGATTTTCTCATCAAGCTGTCTCAGAGCTGTGCCAGGTGCTTCAGAGCCCTGTATTGAGTGCTGTGCAGCTCGTAGCTAAGCCTCTGATCAGTGCTGGGATTAGTCTGCACAGAGAACTGGTGCTGTGGGCTGAAAGCCAAACTGAGCTTTCCTGGTACACCCACAGTCAGCAGAAGTCCTCAGAAGAACTACAAGTGATTGGGGCTTCATGCCAGAAATAACTCCTTATGTATTGGTGTGACTTCCTGGAAGGAACTGCAGGAAAGATGCTGCTTCATCTCCCCCTCATCCAGAGCCTTCTGCTCCCAGATGCTGTTAGCAGAGTGTAGGAATGCTCCCCAACTGGTTCCACGCCATTGCAGTCAGTGGGGCAAGCAGTGGATAAAGCAAGGGGTGGAGATGTTATAATTCCAGGGCTGATCTTTCCATGGGAGCAGCACTTGCCATGGTGTATTGGGAAAAAGATGGGTCACTGGCCTGTGTTGCTTCTGGGTCACCAATAAAATCACAGAATGGAATGGGTTGTAGAGACCTTAAAGATCATCTACTTCCAACCTCCTTAATGTGGGCAGGGAAACCTTCCACTACCCCATGAAGAAAAGGACTTTGGGAGATTCCCCAAGCCAAATTCCTGCTTGTAGCATGAAAACTGCCATTGGAGTATGTTGTTCAGGGCTATGCTGGATTAAATTATATATATCTGCTAGGATGGAAAATCCTCCACCTCCTGGTCCTATTTGTCTTCATGGACTTTGCCACAGGAGCTTAAGGAGGAAAATCAGGAGAATGTTTTGTGTATTTCTGAGTTGCAGCTTCTCTTCAAGTCTGAGGCAGAGTGTGACAAGGACCTGCTAATCCCTCCGCAGCTGCTGGAGATGCCAGAGGGCCCATCAGTGAGGAAGTTCCAGCTGCTGACCTCCCCTTTTGTGGGACAGGTGGTGGCCAAGGTGGGGGGAAGCAGCCGGAAGCTCAGTGTGAATGACCTGAATGCCCTGAGGCTCCAGGACTGCCAGGTGAGCTGTGCTGCAGTTGAATTTACAGATCCATGACAAGTCTGAGGGAAGTCATCGTTGTCCCACAGCTGGGTGACAGAAGGTGCAGAACCTGTGAATGTTTCCCTGAGGGTTTCAGCTGGCTAAGTTGAGGTGTCTGTGCTGTGGGTACTTGTCAGAAGTCACACTGGGTTGGTCCTGCTGGGGCATCACTAGGCCTGACATCCCCAGATGATGATTTGGACCTGGCTGGCAAAACCCTGGTGCAGCCCCACCTCTGATTAAAGGTGGGGAGCAAAATGAAAAGAACAAAATGCAGCCAGCACAAAGTGGGAAGATGAATCAGAAGCGATTAGGACAAATTTCAAACCCCTGAGTGTGTGTCCCGGTGGGTCTGATAGGAGCCCCTGGGAGGAATTCAGAATTGAGTGGCATCTGAACACCTCGTGCTTCAGGCAGGCAAAGAAAGGAATCTGCAAGGATGACCCCAGCTCTGATAGGAATGGATGCCGATGCTTAGATGCTGATGAATCCCATGTTCAGGGTGGGCTGATGTGCCCTCTAATAGAGGTTGTAGAAAATAAGTCACTTGTATGGAAACAGCCAGAGGTTGTATCCCTGGAAGAGTTTAAAGTCAGGTTGGATGAGGGCTGAACAACCTGGTGTAGTGGAGGTTGTCCCTGCCCATGGCTGGGGACTTGGAATGAGATGAGCTTTAAGGTCAATTCTAACCCAAGTCTTTCTAGAATGCTTTGATCCTTTATGGAGCATCAGCACATCCCACCTCTTTTCTCAGGTTCATGGGAAGAACTTGTACCTGGCATTTGGGGCAGCTGAAGGTCCCTTTGGACCAACTGTAGAAGAGACAGCGCTGCAAAGAGAGGCTGCTTGTGGGGCACACTGTCCTTCCCAGGGACAGCAAGGACAGGTTGGTGTTCCCCATCCCAATTTCCAGGATGAGGAGCTGCAGGAACCCCAGCACTCAAGATCTGAAGCCCCAGAGGCAGAAGAGGGTCGGGGCAATTGGCTGCGCATCCACTTCGGCATGTTTGGCAGCGTCCGGGCAAATGAATTCTCAAGGGCAAACAGAGCCAATAAAAGGGGAGATTGGAAGGATTCTGTGCCCAGGTATTTCCTCTTCTCTTTTCTCCTAAGCCAAATCTGTGTGGGAATGCTCTTAGCCTTAATTTTCTCTGATAATTTTTAAGGCATGAGTGAATGTGGGATGTGTTCAACCAGAGAATCTGCAGTGGAATTGTAGGATGCAATTTTAGTGGGGATTACAGTACCAGCTCTGCTAAGATTTTTGTCTTGAAGAGAGAAGTTTTAGGATGCCAGGCTGAATCATGCCCTAAAAATGCCAGTTTCTCCCAATTACGTGTTTTTGAAAAAGCCTTGGATAAACAGCAAACGTTTCATACACCTGGAATCACAGGCTGGAGTGATGCTGTTAAAGGCAGCAGTGAATTGAAAGCATGGCTATGATTTGTGTCCTGGATCCCACTGGAATTGTATAGAGCAAGAGGAAACAGCTTCCCAGAGAAGCTGCGGCTGCTCCATCCTTGGAAGTGCCCACAGCCAGGTTGGACAGGGCTTGGAGCAACCTGGGACAGGGGAAGGTGTCCCTTGTCCTTGGGAGTGTGGCCCAAGATGATCTTCCAACCCAAACCATTCTATGATTATTTGAAGGATGACTTTATTTCTACACAAGTATTTTTTAAACAGTTTTTTTGTGCTACTTTTAACATCCTTTTCTCTGATTAGTGGACTGTCCTGCTGGAGGCTTGGTCATCCAGGGTCACAGGGCAGCAGAAGGAAAAACTCTCCCCCAGTTGTGTGGGTTCACCACCGAGCTTCATGGCTGCAATCACTAAAGATGCCACCTTGCCTTGAGACAGTGGCCAGCTGCAGAGTATAACAAATAGTTCAGAGATGTTTCTCATGAGGGACTCCTATTTCCCTGCTTCTCCCAGGCTGGTTCTGCACTTCGAGAGTGGAGGCTTCCTTGTTTTCTACAACTGCCGGATGCTCTGGTGCTCCTCTCCGAGGGCTGATCCTGCTTCTGACATCCTGTCTGTGGAATTCCACCGTGGCCGGGCGCTGCATGCCCTCTGTGCACCTGATCCCATCTGCTACACCCTCCTAGACCAAAGATATTTTTCAGGGCTGGGTGAGTTCCAGGGAATAGGGGCAGAAGGAGAAATTGAGGAAGGTGGGTGGGATGTCTACGGATGTAGAAGTGCACGTCTGGGCAGTTTTCTCTTTAGTCAAAGAGCTTTTGGTTGATCTAGCTGAGGACATGTGGTCATCTTCAAGGTCTGTAACAATGTCAGAGGGAAGAGAACTTCTTCCAGTCCAATCCTAGCTCTAAGTCTACTCTTTGGATGCCACCTCTGGTACAGGGAATGGTGTTGCTGGCTGTGATCCTTGAGGCAGAAACCACAGGTTGGAGCCAGCAGCCTTCATTACCTTGATTAGAAATATCCTTACTGTCTCCTTTTTTCTGACCCCTTCCAGGGAACATCATTAAGAATGAGGTCTTGTACCTGGCCAGGATCCACCCATTAACACCAGGCTCCCTCTTAGCTCTCTCAGATCTGGAGCGTCTGCTGGACTGCGCCGTTCAGTTCAGCTCTGAGTGGCTGCACAACAAACTGCGTGGCCAAGGGCTGCACCCCCAGGTGTACCAGAAGGAGCAGTGTCCCCTGGGGCATCCTCTGATGAAGGGCACTTTTGGACCCTTGGGTGGTTTCAAGAGACTTACGTGGTGGTGCCCTCAGTGCCAGCCTGCGGTGCTGCCAGGGCATGGGTACCCTTCCCCAGTCACTGAGTGACCTGTCCTGCAGGGTGCTGGGTCATCTCTGATCCCTGCTCTTCATTGTCCTGGAAGGTCTTTGTGGTTTCTTTGAGGCTGTTGAGTTTGGGCCTTAGGGACCTGGCACAGTACAGTGCTCAGTGGAGGTCCCAGGTGCCCTGAATGGCTGTAGAAAGGAAGAAGTGGCTGTCCATGGCTTTTTGTTGTGTGGTGTTTTTTTGTTTTTTGTGGTTTGTTGTTGTGGGTTTTTTTGTTTTTTTTTCTCACAGTGGCACAGCAGTGTAAAGAGTTTGACCAGTTCTGAGGTGTTTTGGTTGCCTTGTTCAGGTGGCAGTGCATGGGAAGTGTAAAGGGGTGAGCAGGGGATTGCTGTGGTCTGAAGTGACCCTGCCTCTTGACCCTAGAGGAGTCAGCAAAACAGAGGATATCCCTCTGCCTAAGCAGCTTGATTAATTAGTAATTAAATAATCCTGCCTCTGTCTGGAGCTGTATATTTGTGTGCTGGGCTGTGACTGGGTGTGGTTAAACATTAGGGGCTGTTCCCTGTGTCAGAGCTGACAGGAACAGCTCCCTCCTTCCACATCAACATATACAAAATATACGTCAGCAGTGCTTGGTGGAGCTCATCTCTACACCCACAGATTTCAACTTTGTGGCAAACTGCCAATTCCAGATCTTACTGAAAAAAAAAAAAATACAGGGTGTGAGAGTGTTGCATAAAACTCAGGATCTCCAAGGAAACCTGAAAGCAGAAAGGTTTGGAAATAGAGCTGTGTCCCCCACACTAGGTAGGAACTGCTGTTGTACTCTCTCCCTGGATTTGAGTTTATTTTAATAGTAAGTTGTTGACTTGAGCGAAAAAATAAAAGCTGGAATTAGAATTGGTGTTGTTCATCTCAAATGTGTCCTTCCTGGCAGTTTCTTGGTTAAAAACTGGGGTGTACATGGAAATTCCTGCTGCCTGGAATTGGTTAACAGCTCTGGTGCTGCCTGTGGTACCAGTGACTTTCCTTAGCTCTGTAAGTGTTCTCATTAATGGGAACTGGATTTAAAGATGGATTGCAAATCAGCTGGGAATGCTGGAGGTAAACACCTCCATTTGTAGCAGCTGATTCCTAGGCAAGACTTGCACAGCCTCTCCCCTGTGAACTGCAACACCTTTGAGTGGTTGCAGGTTATGGGATTGCTGAATAAACCACTTAACGGGGTTATGGGGCCAAAGAAGGTGGTTAATATCCCTTCTGCAGGGTGTTGGCCAAGTGTCCTTCCAAAACAAAGAATCACAGAATAACCTGAGTTGGAAGGAACCCACAATGATGATCAAAGCCCGGCTTCGGGAAGAAAACCACTCACAAGAAAGAACCCCAAAAGCTGAATCTTGCACTTTGAAGGATGAGGATGGAGCTGGGTATGTGTTGGGTTCTCAGCACAGGAAGGATGCGGACTGTTGAAGCAAGTCCAGAGGAGGCCATGGAGATGCTCTGGGGGCTGGAGCACCTCTGCTGTAGAGACAGGCTGAGAGCTGGGGGTGTCTAGCTTGGAGAAGGCTCCAGGGAGATCTTAGAGCCTCTTTCAGTCCCTAAAGGGGCTCAGGAGGGCTGGAGAGGGACTTTGGGCAAGGGGGAATGGCTTCCTACTGCCAGGGCACGGGGTTAGATGGGCAACTGGGAAGGAATTCTTCCCTGTTGAGGGGAGGAGCTGGCATGGAATTCCCAGAGAAGTTGTGGCTTCTCCATCCCTGCAACTGGCCAAGGCCAGGTTGGAGGGGGCTTGGATTAGCCTGGGATAGCGGAAGGTGTCCCTGCTCATGGCAAGGGGCTGGAACGGGAAGGTCTTCAAGCTCGGTTCCCACCCCGACGCTCCCGTGACTCCATGGCGGCGCCGCTGCCCTCACGCTCACACGAGCGGGTTCGGGGCCGCCGACTCCTTCCCGCTCCGCCTGTGCCGACGCGCGCCTCCGCCAATCAGCGCCCGCCGCCGGTCGTCACACCAGCCGCGCCGCCTGCCTATTGGCTGGCGCTGCTCTGGTGCGAGCGCGCCTTCGCCAATCGGCTCTGCGCCCGCCCCACCGAGCGATGTGCCGAGAGCTGTGATTGGCTAAGGGGCGGGGCTGGCGCGGCCCCGCCCGTGCCCGGTTAAGCGGTGGCTGGGGGGGGGCGGCGGGAGCGCGCGGCGGCGGCGGTGGGATCTGAGCGCGGCCCCCATGGAGCTGCTACGGAAATGGCTGGGCCACCCCGAGGACATCTACAACCTGCTGCGCTTCAAGATGGGCGGCTACCGCGCCGTCATGCCGCGGATGGACACGGTAAGCGGCGAAGGGTGCGCGGGCGGCGCGATGGGCTTCGCTGTCGCCGGTGCGCGATGCTCCCGGTGGGAAGCGGGGCACGGGAGGAGGAGGAGGTGGGGGACACTGTCATGTCCGAGCGCGGATACGGTGTTGCCATGGGTGACCATCCCATACCCAGCGTCAATGCGACCTGCCAGCTTTGTGCGCCTTGTGTGCGCCTCGGTGCTTCCTGGTTGCACGGGCTCCGGGCATCCTATTGCATTGCTCGTACCCTGCATGCATCCCACCGGTTCCGGGCACCCTGTGCATTGGTGCATCCCACTTGTTCCGGGCATCCTGTGTATCGGTGCATCCCACCGCCTCCAAGCATCCGTGCATTGCTCGGTGCCAGTACCCTGCAAGCATTCCACCGTCTCCAAGCATCCCTTGCACTGCTCCGTGCCGGTACCAATGCCAGACATCGCAGAGTCCCGGTGCTACCCGAGCATCCCGCCGCTCCAGGCATCCCTTGCATTGCTCGGTGCCGGTATCCTGCGAGCATCCCACTGACTCCGAGCATCCCACTGGCTTCAGGCTTCCCATGCACTGCTCGGTGCCCTTACCCACATACATCCCTCCAGCTCCGAGCATCCCATGCATTGCTGGGTGCCGGAACCCTGCACGCGTCCCCGAGGCTCCGGACATCGCACGGCCCGGCGCTGACCGTACATGGCAGCGTCTCCGGGCACGGCGCGGCCTCGGAGCCGGGATGGGGCGGGTTAAGGGGCGGGTTTCGAGCCGGGGCGGAGCGGCCGCAGCCCCCCGCCGCCGCCGCGCCCCCATGGCGGCCGGCTCCCGGGCCGTGTCCGTGCTGCGGCGGACACTGACCCTGTCCCCGCCGCGGAAAGCCCCGCGGGCAGCGGGCTGGCGGCGGGGGCAGCAGCAGCACTGCGGAGCCCCCGCGGTGCCCCCGGCCCCGCCGCCCGCCGCCCCCCGCCTCCAACCCGCGCCCCGCGTCCCGCTCTGCCCGCAGGACTCGCTGGGATGCGGCCTCCGCACCTGCTATCGGTACCTCAACCAGACCAGCCGCAGCTTCGCCGCCGTCATCCAGGCTCTGGACGGAGAGCTGCGGTGAGCGGGGGGACCCCGGGGGCCCGGGGAGGGGGTGCGGTGACCCCCCGGCACTGGGGATCTTTGGGAGGTGGCAGGGGGGTGCCACCCCAACAATGGGGATCCTCGGGAGGGTGTGAGCACAGCTTTCCCCCCGACACCGGGGATTCCCTGGATATGGTGGGGGTAATTCTCCTCCCTGGGAGGGGGTGGGTACAATGCCACCCCAACACTGGGGGTCCCTGGGAACTAAGTGGGTGCAGTGGCCCCACAGTTTGAGGTCTCACCAGGAGTTGGTGGGTGTGATGCCCCCCAGTACCAGAGCTGGGCCCATGCAGTACCCCCAAACACCGTTTTTCCCTAGTGGAGCTGCTGGGACATGCTGGGACACGCTCCCTCTCCCATCAGGAGCTGTCTGGACTCACTCAGCTCAGCCCCACCCCGTGCAGCAGGACGTGGGGCTTTTCACGTCCCAGCTAGCTGTACCACATCCCCCCTCTGCACTGCATCCATCCTTCCCCCAGACCAGATCTCTGGGCTGAGCCTCCTGGCCAGCAGACTGTTAAACACAGAGCCTGGCAGTGTGCCGGCTGTGACACCCTGGGAATGTGTCCTGGCAGTGCCAACGCTGGCACTGGACAAAGGCTGGAGGGAGGAGGTGAGGAAAAACCTGGAGCTGACCAAGGGTCTGGGCCTTGCCTGGGAGGTGCTTTTGGCAGCAGCTGCCTCAAAACCTGCACAGTTGTCACAGTTGGTTTGTTGCACACTCGTTTTTTTTGCTGTGCAAATTTTGCTGCCCCGTGCAGAAAAGCTTCAGATGGGAATAGTAACAGAGGATGTAAAGCTCAGCTGGCCAGGGGGCCTCATGCAATGTAATTATTCTCCATATAATTCCGTATATTCATTTGATAGTTACTGATCTCAGTTTTTAAATGCCCAGTTAATCCCAAGATGGGTTGATGATCGAATTTAGGGGTTCTGGAAGTTTTTCCAGACACATCTGATGGCTCTGCCAAGCAGTTGTAGGCACCACCCCAAACACTGGGTGGTCTGTGGGGTTTCTGAGGTCTGGTTTGGCATTTTGAACGGTGCCCCATAGCTGTGTCCAGTGTTTATGAAATGGTGTTTGCAGCCTGGTTGACAGGAAAGGCAGAGAAGTTCAGCGGTTTGGCTGGAGTTGTGTGGAAAAGTACGAGTGGGGCCAAGAATGAAACTTTTTATTTTCCATGCTTTTTCTGTGCAGGAATTAGTAAAAAAAAAAAAAAAAAAAGAAGAAAACACTATGAAACCTGTTAGCAATGTGTCTGCCCTGTGCTTACATCAAACTTCCTGCAGTTTTCTTTGTCTGTCTTTTTTATCCTTTAATCCTTACCCTGCAGCCTGCTGGGGTCAGGATCACCCTTCAGGGCACAGGAACTTCTGCTTGGCATCCTAAAAATGCTCTTGCCTGATCTTTGCAACCCACAGTTGGGCAGGGGTGGTGGTTGGATTACAGCTGGCTCAGCAGTGGATCAAGAGAGACTCATTTTCAGAGCCCAGGAGCTCCACTGGAGAATTTAGGGACAAACAAGGGAAATACAAAATAGGAAGGACAGAGAAATAGGTAGACCCACAGCCTTACAGAAGGAATTAATTTTGCTGCATCAAAAAAGTGTTTGCATTGATGCTGACCCCATCAGGGAGTTCAGCTGAGGCCCTGGGCTTACAGACAGGCATCCCAGAAGGGCTGCTGGAAAATGGGGATCTTCTGGAGGAAGTTGGAGCAGTGCTTCCCTGACCAGAGAGGCTATTGGTAGTTGAGCTGAAATGTCTGATTCCTGTTTGTTCAGGGTTTTTTTGGCCCCATAAGCCACTTGTTTTGCTGGCCAGAGCCCTGTCCAGCTCGTTGCTTCATGGTTAGAGTGTTTCCTGGGAAGGTGGAAGGCTCAAAACTGCAGTTTCATCCACGGCTGAGCCAACAGCATCATCAGTGCTGCTGGTGGAAAAGTATTATGATCCAAGCTCATGGCTCCTCTCCTGGTGGTGGAGAGATGCAGAGGGATGCTCCTGCCTCTCTGCTGCCAGTTCCATGGTCCTTCCTGTCTCTGGAACTCTTCAGGATCTGTTCCTGAAGGTTCAGCAGAGGCTGCATGTCCTGGCAAGGAGAAAGGAGACCTCCTTACCTGGACAGGAGGGAGCTGCACCAAGGACAGGGCTGGAGCTTGAGCTTTGGAAGATCCACACTTGTTCTTTGGAAGTGGGTGCTTCCATTTGTGCCCTGTCCAGCCTGACCTTGAGTGTTTCCTGGAATGGGGCATCCACCACCTCCCTGGACAACCTGTGCCACAGCAAAGAATTTCTTCCTTTGATTTGCCAAAATTGCCAAGGATCTAAATTCAGTATGCAATGGAAGTTAGGGAGGCAAGCAAGGTCTGGATGCAGAATTGGGGTTAAATAAGTGTTTTAACTGTGCTGGTTTCTGGAATTACTGCTGGCTCTTCCCTGGGCATGATGCCCCTGTGAGAGGTGCCTGTGGGATGGCATTTCAGGTTCTGCTCTGCCTTTCTTGGTGGCTCCTGGAAGTGGTTTGGAGCCTTGGGCACTTGCATCCTGTTGGATGAACGTTTGGAGCCCAGCTGGAATGGAAAAACTCAGTCATGCAAAGGAACAGTAGCACGAGAGAGCTGCTCACATGGTTTGACAGAGGTGTTAAATACCCTTCTAATCAAGGAAAAAAAAAGCCAAATTTAACACTATTGGCTCTAAGAGCAAATCAGTTTTCCCTGGATGCTTAATCACTGCTTGCATGTTGTCATTCCAGGAGTACAGCACTGTCACCTGGTAATTAGCATTTAAGCAGACCAAGCTACTTTCCATTTGTTAAACAATTAATAAATGCCTCATCTCCTTGGCATATATCCCTGTGCTCATGGAGATCTGGGCACTATTTTATCTAAATCCTGGAGTTGCAAACAGCATTTCTTGTCATCAGGACTTGTTTTTGGGTTTTTTTAATGGTTTTTTTTTTCTTCAGCTGCAGAAATGTGGAGGCAGGGATGGTAGAGGCAGGGATGGTGGGAGCAGGAGGGGAGGTGACTCTCCAGCAGCTTCCTGCTGGGATGCTGAGACACATGGGCTGCCTCCAGTGTCTTGCTTGCTCTTGGAAATATAAAATACAGAGTGATTCTGGCTCTTTCTGCCAGTCCTAATGTTCTTGTTGCACAGTGTGACCCCTTTATTCCCCCCAACAGGGTAAAAGGTGTGCAGAGAAGGGGAGTGATGGGAAAAACACACCTGTTTATTTTTCCCCTGCTTCCCTATTTTACTTTTCCCAATAAGCGGACCTTGGGCTCTGCCCTCTGGATCCAGGTGAGCACTGACCTTGCTTGCAGGGTTGGATCTTCCCTGCTCAGGGAGCTCACAGGCCTGAATCTGCCCTGATACACATCTTAGAAAGCCCAAAATGAGAGGAAAGCCTGGATTTCCTAACGTGGCTGGTGTCTCCCAAAGCCACCAAGGACCTGGCAGTGCCAGTGTGTGACACATTGAGCTCCAGGTGCCTCTGCTGAAGGCTCTGTGGTTAATCCCAGCTGTTTGTCCTGCATTGTAGGTACTCCCAACTAAGGGATTACTGTTTTTTCTCCCCTCCCAGACATGCAGTGTGTATATTCTACCTAGTTCTCCGTGCCCTGGACACTGTAGAGGACGACATGAGCATCCCCTTGGATGTCAAGGTCCCGATGCTACACGAGTTCCACTCCCATCTCTATGAGCCAGACTGGAAGTACACAGAGAGCAAGGAGAAGGACCGGCAGGTGCTGGAAGACTTCCCAACGGTAAGGCAGCCTCCTCCTTGCTCCTTGTGCCACCTCTGGGTGCCTGGAGGTCTCCAGGTGGTGCCTGCAGAGCTTGTTCAGTCCCACAGATCTCCCCAGTCACCTGCCTGTGGGGCTGGGTGCCGAGCTGGGGTGAGAAACCCAAACACCGTGCAATGCTGTGAGCCAACCAGAGGGGATCTGGCTGTGGAAAAGTGCCAGTCTTGGAAAAGTGGCTTTTTGCCTTCCTCTGCTGGAAGAGCAGATGGCCATTGTCTTGTGGAGAGAGATTTGGGGTCGTTACCCAGCACGGTGCATTGCCTGTGTTCATAGTGGGGGTGTCCCTGCCCATGGCAGAGGGTGGAATGAGATGAGCTTTAAGGTCCCTTCCCACTCAAACCATTCCAGAATTCCATGATATAAGACAAAAAGCACCCTCACTGTTATTAGTAACAATATTACATTTTTTTTATTATTGAGTTGGTTTTTAGGGTTTTTTTCTTCACTCTGTTTAAGAAAAAATATAATAGTTCTGGTGAGGAGCATCTCGTTTTCCCAGTACGTTCTGTTTCGTTCAAGTTTTTACCATTTCTAATTTATTCTACCCTTTTCAGGCTTTCCCTAGAAGTGGGAATGGGGTAGTTGTTTGTAGAACTGAGATGTGTTGTGACTTTTGATGCTCAGGTTTGGGGTGACCGTGGCTGTGGCCTGTCTGAGAGTGGAGTGTTATAGGGGATGTCTGTGTTGGGGTTCTGGGTGTGTAGGGATACAGTAGGAATGTCAGTGGCTTTAGAGGAGCTTTTGAGAAGGTATTTGTGGCACTTTCCTGTTCTGTCTTGGTGTATATGTTATTTGTTTGAGACAATCCATGCTCAGGTATGATTTTAATAATCATAGAATTTGTAAAACTATGGAATTACTGGGTTGGGAGGGACCATAAAGCTCATCCCATTCCATCCCCTACCATGGTAGGGACACCTTCCACTTGACCAGGTTGCTCCAAGCTCTGTCCAACCTGACCCTGGATTTTTTGGGGGGCATTCACAGCATCTCTGAGCATCCTCTGCCAGTGCCTCACCACCCTTATAGTAAGAAACTTCTAATAATATTTCCTAGAGGTGCATTTGCAGGCTGTGCTCCTCTGTCTGAGGGACTGAAGCCACAGAGACAGAAGCAGAGCGGATACATTTATTTTACAGACAAGCCCTTATTGCACACAAACCCTGGGCTGGCTGCAGTCACCCCCTGATGGAGAATAAAGCTTAGCACAGTAAAACATGATGCTCCACAGTTTTAGGAAAGGGAGGATGCACTTTTAAATATTTTTTTTTTCCCAATGTGAGAGCGATTGAGACACTACAGGTGTCTCTGCCCATAGCAGGGGGTTGGAACTAGAAGATCTTCAAGGTCCCTTCCAACCCACTCTGTGATTCCGTGATCATGTTACTGGGCATGCAGTAGGATTCCATACTTCCCTCACTGCTTCATGTCTTTCCAGTTTTGCCAAATGTTTGCTGTGAAGCCAGAGCTGGAGAGGGCTGGGGAGAACAGAGCACCAGAAACCTCCCATGGGTCTTTTCCTGTGGCTGGTGTGGTGGAATGCTCTCAAATTACAGAGGAAAACATCTCTGTGTACCAAGTGCAGTCAGTTTTGTCCTGCAGCTCCCCGATGATACCAGTCCAAGGCCACAGAGCCTTCCCAAAGATTTTGCTGTGTCTGATCTCCTGCCAGAGACCATCCCGTTTAGACTGGGAACAGGCTAAGCCTCAGCTCCAAGGACGTTGAAACAGCTCAGGTTGGGGGAGTTGTCCCAGATCTCCAGCCAGGGCAGGATTACAGCCTGGTAAACAGTATTTTTCTGATTTCTTAATAAATGTTGAGCTCTGCTGATTTTTTTGTTTTTTCTTTTTTTCTTTTTTTTCTTTTCTTCTTTCTTCCTGAACATTCTCACATTCTCTTCCTGTTTTCACCATGCTACAGATCTCCATGGAGTTCAGAAACCTGTCCAAGGTCTACCAGGATGTGATTTCGGATATTTGCCACAAGATGGGTGTTGGGATGGCAGAGTTCTTGGAGAAAAAGGTGGATTCTCAGCATGAGTGGGATAAGGTGAGTCAGCCCAGACAGAGGAATGGATTGAGCATGAGTAGGGTCATGGAGTTAAGGTTGGAAAAGCCCTCTAAGATCATCAAGTCCAGCCATTCCACCAGCACTGTCAAGGCCACCACAGAGCCATGTCCCCAAGTGCCACATCCACAGGTTTTTGAACACTCCTGGTAGGGTCCACCTTACCTCTATGGAAGCAGGAGACAGAGCATCCCTGTTTGGGAAAAGATGTTTATTTTCATGGGAAAGCTGAGACATCCCAGGGAGGGCCAAGTGAACTGTCAATTGCTTTTTGTAAAACTCACTGTGGCAAACAGGCATCTCTTTGTAACTGCTCCTTTTATCTTGTTTTCTTTTCCCCAACTTGGCACCTCCTTGGCAGTATTGTCACTACGTTGCTGGGCTGGTGGGGATTGGCCTTTCCCGTCTCTTCTCTGCATCAGAGCTGGAAGATTCCATTGTGGGGCAGGACACAGATCTGGCAAACTCCATGGGCCTCTTCCTACAGAAAACCAACATCATCCGTGACTATCTGGAGGACCAGCTGGAGGGAAGGGAGTTCTGGCCCAGAGAGGTGAGGAAAACCCTCATGAAATCACTGCTGTTGGCTGTACATCTTCTTGGTGATTACAGTTCTGATGAC
Organism: Brachypodius melanocephalos; assembly: GCA_013398615.1. Taxonomy (NCBI): domain Eukaryota; kingdom Metazoa; phylum Chordata; class Aves; order Passeriformes; family Pycnonotidae; genus Brachypodius; species Brachypodius melanocephalos. The sequence goes on along the minus strand of VZSR01003806.1, from coordinate 19,622,476 downwards.
AGCTGGCTGACATCTGTCTGCAGCTCTCTGGGTGCAGATGTGGGGACAAGGTGGTGTCACCACACACTGCCAAAAACTACTTAGGCAGCTTTTTCTCCTCTCTGCTGGGTTTTCTCTAGGAATGAGGGAGGATAAGACTGGCTGATATCCCAGGAGGATACCTGCTCTGCTCCCCAAAGCAGGATCAGCTTTGCCTCTGCCTGACATGATATCCAAAAATTTTTCTCCCCCTTTTCCATGTGGCTCAGCTGTCACACAGGGCATTTCTTGATGTGTGACTCACCTTTTCCTTCCCCTCTGTGGGAAAGATGTGGAGATGAGTTGCACCCCCCTCCTTTACCATCTCTTTGTGTACACCAGGGCCACTGTCACGTCTCCACAGCCTGCCCTTCCTGCTTTTCTTTATCCCAGTGATGCTCCAAGGCTGTTCTGTGGGGGATATTGGTGGTTCTTGTTGCTCTCTCAGACCTGGTGTCTCTCTGATGACATCAATGAACTCATGAACTCTTGAAGTCATGAACTCTTCTTTTGGTGTTCAGGTTTGGAGCAGATATGCCAAGAAGCTCTCAGACCTTGCCAAGCCAGAGAACATTGACGTGGCTGTGCAGTGCCTCAATGAGCTCATCACCAACGCCCTCCACCACGTCCCTGATGTCCTCACCTACCTGTCCCGCCTCAAAAACCAAAGTGTCTTCAACTTCTGTGCTATCCCCCAGGTGAGCTGAGCTTCCAAGTGGTTCCTCATCCTCTGCAGCCTAGCTGGTGAGGAGGTGCAGGTGGAGGAGGTTCTGTGTCATTGGCTTTTTGGCTATTTCTTGGTTCTTGCCGTTTCTGGTGTTGTCGAGATTGTGGCTCCACTCCATGGGTGTCACTGTGGAAAAGGTGATCCCTTGGCAAGTTCCTGGCAGTGCAGTAAAGGCTCTTCCTGTCTCTCCTCAGGTGATGGCCATTGCCACGTTGGCTGCCTGCTACAACAACCAGCAGGTGTTCAGGGGGGTGGTGAAGATCCGCAAGGGCCAGGCCGTCACCCTCATGATGGATGCCACCAACATACAAGCTGTCAAAGCCATCATGTACCAGTATGTGGAGGAGGTAGGCTCAGCAGTTTGCTTTGAGTCATTTCTGGCCCTCCCTGTCCCTGTTCTTGGGGTGGAATTGGGAATACAGGGGGATCTTCATTTTATCCTTGGCTCAGGGGTGGTGGGGAGTGGTGACCCTGATGTGGTTTTGGCCTGGACCAAACTGTGCTTGATGTGGTCCCTTGAACGTGCCCTTGGTCTGTGTCTGTGTTGAGAATTAGGGACTGGGGCCAGTGGCATCCTGGCCTGGACCAGCATAGTGTGTCCAGCAGGACCAGGGCAGGGCCTGTCCCCTTGACCCAGTTCTGGGGTCACTTCTGGGCCACTCACAACACAAAAGACATTGAAGGGCTGGAGCGTGTCCAGGGAAACAAACGGAGCTGGGGAAGGGCTGGAGCACCAGGAGGGGCTGAGGAAGCTGGGGAGGGGGCTCAGCCTGGAGAAAAGGAGTCTCAGGGGGGACCTTATGACTTCCTCCTGACTTCTGGATCCTGTGGAGAGTCAGCTCGTGGGTGGTTTCATGGGAAAAAAGCACTCCCCTTCCCAAAACCCAATTCCAGTGAGGAATTAAATAAATATTAAATAAAAAGACTTCACTTTTGCAGCAGGGAGACCCCAAACCACAGGTTATTAGAGCTGCCCTTGTGAACTGGACAATCCCATGGCAAGGGACAGTGACAGTTCAGGGCTTTAACCCTGCAGAGGGTCTCTGTGCCCACCTTGCTCAGACTCCTGCAGACAAGTATCTCAGAGGCCATGAGAAGAGAACCCCAAATGCCACAAAATCAGGTGATGATGGGCAGGAATGTTCCCACTGAGGTGGGCTATACAGTGAGTGAGGATTGCAGGGTGAGAGCCCCTGATCCCAGTAATGCCACAGGTCGCAGTAACACCACTGGGGATTGAGGGATCGTGTCCCAGTCCGTGTGTCCCGTGTCCCATCATAGGCTGCCCTCAAGAGGCAGCTTGGCTTAGTGCACCTCCCAAGGGAGATGGCCCCTGGACCCATCCAGCTGTCCTTTGCTTCATGGCACTCCACCAGCGAGGTCACCCTTGGCCCTTAAAACTTCAACCTCATCCCGTTCTCCTCCTAAACCTTCTGTGGGGAGCCATAACTCCTCCTCCCTCCTCCTGCAGATCTACCAGAAGATCCCGAGCACGGACCCCTCGTCCAACAAGACGCAGCAGGTGATCGCCTCCATCCGCGCCATGAGCCTGCCCGGCAGCCCCATGGCCTCCCGCCACCACTACTCCCCCATCTACCTGTCCTGTGCCATGCTCCTGGCAGCCCTGAGCTGGCAGTACCTCAGCACCCTCTCCAAGGCCACCGAGGAGTTCGTGCAGGGAGGAGAGAACTGAAGGGCAGTGGCCGGGTGGGGGGACAAGCGGTGGCAGATGGGCAGCGGGGGCAGGAGGCTCCTCGTCCCCTGCCCTGGGGGTGGCCCAGCACTGGGACGGTGACAAGGATGGGACACCGCGGAGCTGCAGCCCCGGGGTGACAGTGGCACTGCTGGACTCCATCCTCACCGCCCTTGCTGTCTGCTTGGATGGCTGCAAATGCTGATCGGAGTCTTAGTGTTTGGGGTTGAGTATCTTTTTCCCCATTTTTTTTTCCTGTTTTCCTGAATATTTTGGGCTGTTGTGGTTTTTTTGTTTTGGTTTCTTTTTTTGTTTTTGGAGTTTTTTTTTTTCCGTTAGGATGGTTTTGAAATAGAAACTCCAGTTGTTTCTTTTCTTCCTTGAGATTTGAGGCATCTTTCCAGCTCAGAGCTCAGCAAAACCCTGAGGGTTTTGCCTCTTTCTTAGGCAGCCTCTTCTCCCTCACCTGCCTGCTCTGTGCTGGAAGGATGCTGCTTCAGCTGGGAGAGGAATGAGCTTCCTTATCCAAGGAAAAAGCTCTGGCCACTTTCTGGCCCTCAGTGATTGACATCCTGGAGCCTGGAAACAGGCAGAGGCAGCAGTCACATTTCTGTTGTGCTGAAGGATGCTGAAATGAGCCCTTTTAATGTTAAATATATGGGAGGTGAGGTACTCTGTCCATCTGAACATGCCCCCAGCTGAAAGGCAGCTGTGCAGCTCCCTGCCTGGGGACAGATGGCCCCTGCAGTGACACAGCTCTTGTTTCAGCAGTGGGGAGGTGGTAAAAATGAGGAGGGAGCTGCCAGCACAGCCCTGAGCTCATAACCCCAGGCCTGACCCCACAGCAGGCTCTGGGCTCTGCACTGACCCAGCCCTGGGGATGGGTGGTCATGGCAGAGCAAGGCAGGGGAGTGAAGGTTTGCACCCTGCTGTCCCTCATGGGATGTTTATTTAGGGGGGCACTGAGCACCCTGGAATGCAGAAATGATCCCTGCCGTGAGCTGGGAAGGCTGGAGCCACCGAGGAGGTGACCAGGGCAGCTTTCCCTGGCCCACTGGGCTCTGGCTCTGTGTGAGCTGCAAGAGGCTCCCACTGCTGTCTTCAAACACATCACTCTGGACTTACAAGAAACTAAACTCTGAAGGCAAGTCCTGTTCTTCTGGGGTGGAGTGTAGTTTTCAAGGTCCCTACCCACCCCCTCTAAATGCTGCTTTGGTGTCGTGAAGGGAAGGAGAGCCCATGTCCTGGTCCAGGACAGAGCTACCAGTGCAGGGTGGTGGCCATGGCAAGGCCAAGCCCCTGTGGCCAGGCTGTTCCTCAGAAGGAGAACCCCTGCTCACAGATCCTGGTGTAGATAGTTTTAAGCTGTTGTCCTAAAGAAACTCGCGGTAGCTCTCTTTGTGCAGCTTCCCGTCTTGTTCAAATTAAAAATTTTCTTTGGGAAAAAAAAGAAAAGTGCTGGACCCTCTTTTTTTTTTTTTTTTCCTCTTTTCAGCTGTCATTTCTTTTACACCAGTAATTCCCCCACAAGTTACAAGCCCTCAGCTCATGAAATTCCAGTGCTCCCTTGGTGCCAACTCTGGGTATCAAAGTACAGCCCCTAAATGTGCCAGACCTGGAGGAAAAATTTTAACCAGAGGAACAGCTGAGGGTCCATAAATTCACCGTGAAAAGGAGTGGTGGCACAGCCCTGGGCTGCAGGCACGTGCTCCAGGGCCCTGGTGCATTCTCAGGGATGCTGGGGGCACATCCTGGCTGATCTCTGCTTGGGGTGGAAGCACCTTCCCCACCACCAGCACGCACCCCCAGGGGTGGCTGGCACCAGCAAGGCCACAGGACAGGGCTGGCAGTGACCACACCTGCACGAGGGAAGGGATTCTGCCCCCCTCAGGTGAGACCCCACCTGCAGAGCAGCCTCCAGCCCTGGGGCCAAGAGCAGGAGGACTTGGAGCTCCTGGAGCAAGTCCAGAGGAGGCCATGGAGATGCTCTGAGGGCTGGAGCCAGGCTGGGAGAGCTGGGAGTGTCCACCTGGGAAAGAGAAGGCTCCAGGATCCTCAGAGCCCCTTCCAGAGGCTAAAGGGGCTCCAGGAGAGCTGGGGAGGGACCTGGGACAAGGGCTGGAGGGACAGGACACAGGGAATGGCTTCCAACTGATAGAGGGCAGCGTTAGATGGGATATTGGGAAGGAATTGTTCCTGTGGAGGTGGTGACACAGGGTCCCCAGAGAAGCTGTGGCTGCCTCTAGATCCCTGGAAGTGTCCAAGACCAGGTTGGATGGGCTTAGATCAACCAGGGATCATGGAAGATGTTCCTGCACATGGCAGGGGTTGGAACTGGATGAGCTTCAAGGTCCCTTCCAAGCCAAACCATTCTCTGAAGACAGAAGGGTCTCACCTGGCTCCCACTCCAGACAACCACCTGAGGTGGCAGAAGCCAAGCAGAAGCAACCAAGAGCCAGGAGCCAAGACTCTGGAGAAATCATTTATTGGCACAGGTGTTCCAGCCAAATACAGCACATCTCTGCCTCACTGGTGCCTGAGCAAGCAGAGGTAAGGGGCTATTTTACAGTGCATGGAGAGCCTGCTTCACACATTTCAGACCCGTAGCCTCAGCTCAGTAATGTATTTTGTGCTTTAAAATTAAAAAAAAAAAAAGCTCTTTGCTATATTAATGTTGGCAAATCACATGATTCCTCCTATACACAACCTATTACATCTCCCCCCAGTAACAAAAATAAGGGTTTTTTACCTTCCTTAATGCCTGGGGCTCAGGAAAAAAACCCCTTTAATTGTGTCCAAGTTAGTGAGACACCTCCAAGCATCTGCTTGAGCTCTCTCCAGCAGACTAGGGAACCATCCCTCAGCCTTCAGCACCTGTAGCCCCAAAGCACCCCAAATTTGGGTGCTGCACCCTTGCCCAGGCATGACCTGCACACATCAAGCTGCTCAGCCATGGAGGAGAAAAGCTTTGCTCTTTCCAGCACCCTCACAGATGCTTGCAGGGTATTTGATCAAAGGCTCATGGAGCTCCAGCCAGGCCCTTCCCCAGCATAAATAACCCCAGATTACAGCAGATAAAGCCAGTGAAGAGTTGAGGAAGAAGTGGTTTAAAAAGCCAGAAGGATGGAGCAGAGCAGGCAATGCACGAAGGGCTTGGTGGAGGCAGCTCTGGCCAGAGCCACCCCACATCAAGGTCACCAGTATTTTGTCATTAATAGGTCTAATTGTAGCCAATTCAAGGCACACACTCACAGGAAATTCTTCCCTGCTTGTTCCAGGTGCTAACAGTCAGATCAACCCATCTGGGGGTGCACAAATCCCCCCTGGCCATGGCTTTCCAGCAGCATCCACCTCTGCTGCCCCACCAAGTCCCTGATCCCAACACAAAGCTACTGTTTTCCTGCCCTCCCAGTGGCAAACTGAGCTGGAAGGGGTCCAGGCTCACCAAATTCCAAGAGGCCAGTGAGCTCTCCAGCAGTCCTCTGAGCAGGGAATGCCCCAATGTCCTGCTGTGACCCACCAGGAGCAGGAGATTGGCAGAGAGCAGTTCCACCTCCAGCTCCACCGTACAATTTAAAAAACAAGAAACCCAAAAATTAAAAAAAAAAAAACCAATCCACGAACAAAAAATGAAAAAAAAAAAAAAAAAGATAAAAAGCTTTAATAAAGTAACCTGAACTAGAGTCTCTTTTAGAAGGGGGGGGGGTCTCTGCACCCAACCCGCTATCAGTTAAAAGCATCAGGGACTCAGGATTATTTGTGGTGTCATCAGAGTTACATCCTCTTCCAGTACTGCTCCGTCCTGGGGATGCCAGCCACAACCTCAGACTCAATGCCACAGTGGTCATCTCCTCGCAGGATTTTGAAGAAGCCTGGCAGAGCACCAAGATCCAAAAAAAAAAAAAAAAAGTCACCCTCTCCATCCACCCGAGGGGAATGGGGCAGGGAAATGGGGCAGGGAAATAGGGCAGGGATTCCCCGTGGTTCTCACCGTTCTCCCCCCAGTCGGTGTTCCAGGAGTTGGCCACCAGCCAGTAGGGAGTGTCATTCTCCACGCCCCAGCCCAGGATGCGGATGGCATGGCCTCCCACCTGCTCCCCAGACACGTGCTGGTACACCCCTGCAAGGGAAAAAACACCCTAAAATGTCAACAGGCCCCGCTTGTTCACACCACAGAACGCTCACAGCCCGGGGGCCACCCGATATCACCACCCCCAGAGTGGCTGAGGAGCAGTTTTTGGTTAAATGTGAAACTGAAACTTAGTGCAGAGTCTGGAGGAAGGAGTTCCATATGGGGAGATAGTGACAGGACAGAAGGGAAAGGTTTTAGACTAAAAGGTGGGAGATTTAGGTTGGATGTTCGGAGGAAATTCTTCCCTGTGAGGGTGGAGAGGCCCTGGCACAGGTTGCCAAGAAAAGCTGTGGCTGCCCCTGGATCCCTGGAAGTGTCCAAGGCCAGGTTTGACGGGACTTGGATCAGCCTGGGATAGTGGAAGGTTGCAATCCCATGCCAGGGATTGGAATGAGATTATTTTTCAATCATTATCTTCCCACCCAAACCATTCCATCATTCTGCAACCAATGCACCCAGAGACATTCCCCAAGGGGCTCGGAGGCAATTCAAAACAAGAGTTTTGAGGTCTTAAAATCAGAGCTGTTGTTGTGAGCTGGAATTTGGGGTGCTTCCATTAGGGCTCCTTCCCTGGTCCTGTCTCAAGAACTGTTTACTCTTCCTCTGGATACAGGAGATGGCATCTGCCCATGCCCTTGCCACACCAGACTGTCAAGTGTGAGGCTGAGATCTCCAAGACTGGAGAAGACAGACCAGGCCCACAAAAGAGGGACCCCATGGATGAAGCAGGGAACAGGGCTGCCCCCCACAGCCCCACTGCTGCTGCTCACCAGATTTGTACATCAGGAAATCCTCATAGACAATGAAGGCTCCTTCCACCGGGCCGTTCTTGTAGATCTCAGCCATGATTTCCTTCTCGCTCCGAGGGACTCCGTAGGATGTGATGCCTAAAAGGAAATTAATTCCCATTATTAGGATAGCACTGTCAGGCCACACAGGATGGCTCGACCAAGCCTGCTCAGTGTGACCCTGCAGGAGGCCTCTTGTACCTCAGTTCAGGTTAAATCCAAACCCAGCAGCTCCAGAGGGACTGACACAGCCAGGCAGGAAAAGTGGGCTCCAGCCACCCCTCTTCCAGAGGGAATTATTTAATCTGAGTCCTATTCTGTACCCAAAGACCAATTGCAGACAGCTTTAGTGGGAAGGGACGTTTTTCCCTTGCACATTCTCCTTTTTAAAACCAAGGTGAAGACAAATCTCCAAGAAACAGCCAGATTATCCTAAATGTGCAGGGCTGGCTGCTGCCAAGGAGATTTGGAGGTGGCTTTGACACCAGATGGAGCTCAGCACCACACTCCTCAAGCAAACCACCTGCACCACGAGGACTCAAACCAGTTCCACCAGTTTCCCCCTTCCCAGCTGAGTCTCAGCCAACACCAACTGTGCATCTGCCACACTCAGGTTTGCTCCAGGACCACCAGAATGGAGCTTCCAGGGAGGGGACACAGGGTAAAAAACACCAGAAATGAGTTCAATCTTGCCAACACCTCCCAGCTACCACGAGGAACAGCTCTGGAGCTGCTTTGGAGGCCACCTCCCTTACCATAGTGCTTGTCCTCCTTGTATGAGGGCGAGTATCCGGGCTCACAGTGCCGGCTGCACCTCGGGGTGCTCCCTCCCTCCCCGGTGCAGGGGGGCCGGGTGCCGTTGACGTGGTGCTCGCAGGGTGGGATGGAGTAGGGCCGGCAGCCTGTCCAGGACAGAGGTGACATCAGCTGGCTGTCCCCAAAGACCCCAACAGCCACGCTGGAGAAGGCACTAGACAGCCCAGGGAAGAGCCTTTCTGCCCCAGGAACCCCACAAATCAGTGCAGGGTTCCCTGCCAGATGGCCAATCCCTCCCTGAGCAACCTGTTTCCCACCAGACCTGCTTCCCACCACCTCCCTCTCAAATGGTGATGGAAAAGGTGGAAACATGAACCAGCTGATGGTCATGACAGAGGGGAGGCAGAGGGTTCCAGTCTGGAAGTCATTTTTTTGAAGGGGAAACATGTCAGGAAGACTCTTGACCTCATCCAAAGTGTAGTGAACTGGTTCAAAACCAGCAACACATGAAATTCACAGCCTGATTCATTCCTGCTATGGAAACAGGAGCCTTAGGGGTGTGTTGAGGGTTCCTGGCTCCCTTCCCAGATGGGCCTCCTGCCTCTGGGTGTGCTCAGAGACCTTTGTCCCCAAGGAGTGACAAGAAGGAGTTGTGGGGGCAGGGGCAGCCAGCTGGGACTGCAGAGGTGCTCCAGTTGAAGGAGGGAGCAGCTGCAAGGATGCAGACCAGGAGAGAAGCAGCCCAAAAACACATGAACCTTAACCAAGCAGAGATGCTCCTCCTTGCTTCCCCAAGGGTGTCTGCCAGGACTTACCCACGTGGGAATCGTAGAGACCCCCAGACACGAGGCCCCTCTCTGTCCAGTACCTCCACGCTCCAGAGGGGTAACCACCATTGCACCTGGGGGAGAGGCACCAGCTCCAGCCCCAGCCATCCCATTTTGGGAGAGGCAAGGGAATGGAGCCAGCCTGGGATGGTTCAAAGGAAGGTTTGGGAACATTGAACATTTTTTAAGTCTGTTCTTTTCTTCCCCAGGATCTGCCTTGAGACACCAAAGCCTTAGGTGAGGAGGGAAGAGCACTCACGGCTCCAAATCCCAAAGTGCCTCCTTACCATGTCCCTGAGCAGCTTCTGCTGCCAGGAGCAACAGGACTTGGAGACTCAACTCCCTGCCCTGTGCTCCACAGCTGGGAAAGCCACAGGCAAAAGGCCTGTACCTGAAAACCAAGGATGTAGGACTATTAAATGATCCTTCCTTTGGCTTTGGCAGCTGCAAGCTCTGTGTGGGAGAGCATCACTATGTGCTTCCAGTCACCACCATCCACTGTGCTAGGGGCAGGATGTATCCCAGTCCCTGGAATCACCTTTATGCTCCCACCTAAACACAGCACAAACCTCTGGGGGAGCTTTGTGATTGTCAGGGAGGTAATGAAGGCAGGGCTGAAGCAATCAGCACCTTCAGGGTCTGCCCTGGCTCCTCCCAACCACCTTCCAGGGGCACAGGGACCAGAAGCAGCTCACCCCATGCCACACTCAAAGCCACAGCACGACAGCAGGTCCTCAGCTGAGACCTCCACGCTGACCTTGGCGTTGGTGTGGACACAGATCCGGTCTGAAATCGCTTCCACGGCACCAAAAGCCTGAGGGCAACCCCAAAACACCCATTAGAGCTGGCATGGGGAGAGAAACCAGGAAACTTCCTGGAAATGAGTGCAGCAAGCATGGCCTGGCTGGGAGAAACCACCCAGGACCTCAGACACCTCAGGATCTCAGTGTCCCCTCACTAAGGGCAATAAAGATGCTCCAAGGGCTGGAGCCCCTCTGCTCTGGAGCCAGGCTGGGAGAGCTGGGGGTGTTCACCTGGAGAAGGATCCAGGGAGAGCTCAGAGCCCCTTCCAGGGATTAAAGGGGCTCCAGGAGAACTGGAGAGGGACTTGGGACAAGGGATGGAGGGACAGGACACAGGGAATGGCTTCCCACTGACAGAACGCAGGGATAGATGGAATATAGGGAAGGAATTGTTCCCTGTGAGGGTGGGTAGGCCCTGGAACAAGGTGCCCAGAGAAGCTGTGGCTGCCCCTGGATCCCTGGTAGTGTCCAAGGCCAGGCTGGACAGGGCTTGGAGCAGCCTGGTCTGTGGATGGTGTCCCTGCCCATGGCAGGGGGTTCAGCAGCAAACACAAAGGCACAGGTTCTGCCCAGTAAATTTTATGAACACAACACTCAACTTCCCCTGTCCTTACCCAGCAGGAGCCACAGGAGCCCTGGTCTCTTATCTCGCTGATGGTGGGACAGTTGGGCCACTGCGTCCGCGAGTCAAAGTTATCGGGCAGCTCCACATCTGCAGCAAAATCCACCCTGTGAGGAGAGGGAAATCCTGTCTCAGAACACCAGTGAACCACAGCTGGGTGCAGTGCACTCTCCAGCCTCCCCTGAAGGTGACCTGGAGGAGGAGGGCTGTTGTTTGCTTACTGAAGGAGCATAAAGACTTGTGTTGCCCCCAGACTAGGCCAGCAGCTCCTCTGGCGTGTTCATTTTCAAGGACAACAAACTGAACAAATTGGTCAAGTGTCTGGCAGGGCACAGGATGGATTTTCCCCTCGTGTGTGCTCCGTGCTTAAATCCATGAACAGTGCTCACCCTGCTGCCCACAGCCTGCCAGGAGAGCCCCTCTCCCACTCCAGATGCTCGTGAAGCATCCACACAACTTTTACTGGAGCTTCACCTTCTTCTCCCTGCACTCACCTCTCGGGGAGCTTGGGCCCACCCAGGAAGGTGCCACAGAGCTTCTTCACATAGCTCATGTCAGCATTGTGGAAGTTGTGCCCTGCCTGGGGAGAGACACACAGAATTGGGAAATGACTCTCCAGAGTCACCAAGAGCATCTCTGGGACCACAGCCCAGTGCTCCAGAGCTCCCTAAATCCCAGACTCTGACACTTGCTGCAAAGCCCAGGGGCCAAGAGCCAGCCACCTACAGATGCAGAGCACAGCCCAGGACCAGCCCATCAGGACCAGGAAGGTCCAGCTGGAGGCTCTGGACACAGCAAACTGGCCAAGCAGGGTCAGGTCACCAGGAACTGGACACTCGCTGCTTGTCTCCAGCCTCTTGCAGAGTTTCCTCCTCTTACATTGCTCCTATTCCACAAATTCATCTTGCTCTGCCCCACAGAGGAGGTCCACAGCTCCTGTCAGCACCACCTCACTGGAAAAGTTATCTGGGAACCAAGGTGTCCCCATGGTGACACTCCCAAAGCTCAGCCACCAAATCCCACAAAGAGACTGTCAGCAATGCATCCCAAAAAAAACTCCCCAAATCAGCCCAGTACTCACCTTCCAGGTGGTGTTGAGCTTGTTTATGTGGTTGACCAGGTCATCTGAGAGAGGTGGGAAGTAAGGAATGCTGCGAGCGCTGGCGAAGGCCACCAGGACACACAGGAGGGACAGGGACGGCCACATCTCGGCTGCTGAACGGGACATTGCACCTGCAGCCAGATTGGAGCAGCGCTGGAAACGTGCCCAAGGTGGGCTCAGCTGCAGCAAACGTGGGAGGATAAAGCGTGTGGCTGCACCAGATCCCTCCAGATCCCCCAGCTGCCCCAAAGGTCAGGAATGGAGTAACAACCCCCCCTGCCTCTGCAGCTCAGGAGGAATTAGACAAGGCAACCTTGTTTGTTGACCACTGCAGGATTAGCAGCAGCAAGAAAATACCTTTTGAAGCAGATCCAAGGGATTTGGAGGGTATTAAAACCTGTGTTTACTTCCACAACAATGGTGAATAAAGAGAAGGAATAAGTGACATCCCATCTCCACACCAAACTTCAGGCAGGGGACTGGTTAGGCCCTGCCCCTGCTCTTCCCTTTAAAGATATTACTCCAAAATACATTTTTGGACTTCAGAGGCTTATTTTGGCCAGCCTGTTGCCCTGGGGGTGTCACAGCCCCAAGTGTGACCCCCCTGTCCATGCTCAGGGGGATCAGCACACACCAGAGGTGCCTGTGGCTGCTGTCCTCTGCTCTCCTCCCACTGGGGCTTTTCCCAGGGAGGTGCAGGGTGTGAGGAAAGCCCCAGTTTGGGGAGCAGAGACACAGGGAAAATCCAAGAGCAGGAAAGAAAGGACCACAGCCTCCCATGCACGAGCACCACGCACCCCACAGGCACTCCAGGGCTCCGTGGTTTCCCTGCTCCCCTTTAACCCAATTCACACCGAATTGCCCAACTTCAGATTAACCCCAGCGCCAGCAGCCACTTGTTCCACGTCCCCACGCCTGACTCAGACACATCACGAGGCCAGGAGCTCCTTTATCTCTGCAAACACACCAGGGCACCCTCCTCCTCCTCCTCCAAGCCCTCCCAGCTCCCTCCCTCCCACCAGCCCCACACCTGCCCCAACGAGCCCCATGCCTGGCGAGCACTCCAAGACCTCAGATCCTCCACGGCAGAGATGTTCAGGCTTTAATTCCTGCTCAACTCAGCCAGCCGAACGTGTAATCACCTTTGCAAGCCCCGGCTTAAACCGGACACGCAGCTCCAGCCAGCAGCCCCACAGCAGCAGAGCTGGATGAGCAGGGGATGGGGACGGGAGACATCCCACACCTCCCTGCCGGCTGCTTCCACCCACTCACAGCCAAGTTTAGCCTTTCCAGAGAAGAAAACCCAGCAGGAGTGTCCTACTTTCTGCCTGCAGTGAGCCCAGGCGGCTGCAGCTCGCTGCATAAAGGGGCTTTTTTCCTCTCCTTTCCCACTCCTCCTTCCACCATTTATTTATTTGCTCCCCCTTCTCCTCTGTGCTTTCAGCAGGATGCTCAGCCAAAAACGGCTGAGTTTCAGCAGCGCTTGGCTCCTCCCACTCCTAAATCTCACCTCTTTGAAGGGGTTTTATGCATATTTTCAGGGGTTCATGAGTATTTTCTTGCTTAGAGGTTTCTGCAGGCAAAGGGCTCGCTGGCTGTGCTCCCCTGCTTACACAGCAGGAAGACACACCAGGAAAAGAAATATACTCTTATAATACAACTGTGCTTTTTACCCACAACAGGCCACAGGAAGCCTGCAGGTAACCAGCCTGAGCTGAGGCACCTTTTTAATGAAAATTCTTACAAAAATTTAAAAAAAAAATGCACACACACAAATATCAAACAGCAAAACCGTCTGTACTTCCTGCAGTCAACTCGGTATTTTCCCTTAGCAAAAGTAGGAGGCGTTTTTGAGGCCAGAAGTCACATGATTACATTTTTTTTTTTCCCCCCAGCAGGATGTTTGTAAATCTGCTGACAGGCTGAAAACCACCCTGCCAGGCATCTCACAGCAAGCTTTTGAGGGACAGACACGGGACATCTCCCAGCCTCGGGTTACCGGACCGCACTCTCAAGGCAACCCGAAACCAAAGTGAAAATAGATCCCAGCAGTTTCCCCTGCAACAGGCTGAGTTTCAGCTCTGCTGCTTTGCATCTCCACCATGGACATGGCCCAGGGCCAGCGAACCCAGCAGAGCAAATAGCTGGGAGCCAGATGGCTCTCTAGGCAAAAAAAAACAAAACAAAACAAAACAAAAAAACCCTCTTGCCAAGTCTCCTGTGGGTACAGAGCCTCCCTATAGGTCATGAGAAAGCTGGGGGTGTCCAGTGTGGGGGAGAGAAGGGAGACCTCAAAGCCCCTTCCAGTGCCTAAAGGGGCTCCAAGAGAGCTGGAGAGGGATTTGGGACAAGGGATGGAGTGACAGGACACAGGGAATGGCTTCCCACAGCCAGAGGGCAGGGTTGGATGGGATATTAGGGACATAATCTTTCCTGTGAGGACGGTGAAGCACTAGAACAGGTTGCCCCAAGAGATGGGGGATGTCCCATCTCAAAAAATCATTCAATGTCAGGCTGGACACGGCTCTGAGCAACCTGATGTATAGTTAAAATACATAGTTAAAGATGTCCCTGCCCATGGCAGTGAGGTTGGAATTAAATGCCCTTTAAACACCCCTTCCAACCTAAACATTTCTATTATTCTACAAGGTCTCCTATGGCTGTGAAATTTTGGGTGGTGGGAGCTGACACACTCAGCTGGCACCAGGTATCCCAAGATCTGTCTGGAAAAGGAAGTGGAAATCCTCACCCCCCTGGGATTTCTTCCTCCCTGACCCCCCCTTCTCCCTGGTTCTATCCTGTGTACAGCAGGTCTATAAATAGGACACACAGGCACGGGACTGGCAGGATGGATTCCCACCAGCCGTGAGTCATGTGCAGTCCAACCACAACAACCCCAGAGACCCTACAGTGACAAAAAGCTGCTGGTTTCCTCCCTCACCCTCCTGTCCCAGCTGATCCAAGCAGCAAGAGCTTCCCCTGGCAGTGTTATCACACTGCTGCTTCCCCCCCAGCACCGCTATCTCCTCCTCACACCCCTCCTCCCCATAAAACCGTTTAAACCCCATAGCAGCCGCCCCAAAACCAAAATTGCATCACAGCTGCTGCACCCCAACATCTGCCCCCTCCTTTGTGCACAGCAAGCAGGGCAGACGAGTTTTCCCAGGAGCCCCAGCAGATCCTTTCCCTTTGCACCCCCCGACGTCTCCAGAGCTTCAGGATAACCCTGGCTAAGGCTGATCCACAGCTCACATCCCACCACAGCCCATCAGCTTGGAATCAGAAACAAGGCTGTTGGGCTTCTCAGGACCCATCAGCTTCATCCTACAGAATCCCTCGGGTGGCAGGAGGATGTTTGGGGCTTGCAAAGAGCTCCTCAGGTTGCTCCACCTTCCCCTGGACCGAGGGCAGAGAATACTTTGAGATTCAAAGCATCTGCTAATGCCATTTCTTGAAGGATGAGCAAGAAGTAAACACCCACCGGCACACCTGACCCTGGGCGGGACGGGACACTCACGATGCAGCCAGCTGGTCGCTTAGAAAGAGGGAATTTGGGCCAGCTGAGTGCAGCCCCTCTGCAGGCAGTGAGGAGGAGGCAGCGAGGCTGAAGGCTCAGAGCAGCTGCAGCCTGCAAGGAGGAGAACACCCGAAGGGCTGTGGCTGTGCTGATGCTGCAGCATCCACCCACAGCCCTCTGTGCTGTCGCAGAGGAGGAGGAGGGAAGGAGGAGGCACCACCCAAGTGCCATCTCCATCCCTCCTGACCACAGCTGGAGGCAGCTCCTTGCCTGTTTTCTCATGGACATAGCTCCTGGTAGTCGAACCCTGGTATTCCAGACCTCAGCAGGATCCCACATCATCCTCCCAGTAGCCAAGGCAGGCACACGGTGCCCACAGCAGCGAATCCCTTCACCTTTGCACCGCCAAGGTCTCCTTCCCCAAAACAAAGCCCACAAGTCCCATTTGACTTTCTTTATGAAAAAGCAACAACCCCACCCCCAAACCGGCTATTCCGAGCCCAGCTCACATGACTGGGTCGAGGCAGGTCAGATCAGAGATAAGGCACAGCCCTGAAGCATCTCCCAGCTCCTGCACTGTCTGGGCCAAGCCCCTGCAGGCACAGACGGAGGCATCCACACCCTCTCCAAGGCTCTGAGGAAGGTGAAAGCTGTCCCACCCTCCCTTCCACAACACCCCCCAGCTCTCCAGGGCCAGGGGTGCTCAGCACAGCCCAAATCATGTGTCCTGCTCAGTGCCATCCCTCAGCCTGGGCCGAGCTTTGTCCTTTGTTCTCTCTGCCAGGGCTTGTGACTCCAAGCCACAACAAAGAGAATCCAGGAAGGTTCAGCTCCAGCTCCCGATCCAGCTCAGCCTGCTGCGTCACCAGGTGAGCTTGGCAGCACCAAACCCGTGGTCTGGTGACTTCATTACAGCTCTCACTGCATTACCAAAGCTTGAATTATTTTTTCATCCAGAAAAAAAAACAACCATGAGGTTCTCCTCCCCACACTTATTCCCTTCTGGCAAAGCTAGATCACTAACACAGGTCAGATAACAGAATCCTAGAGAGGTTTGGGTTGGAAGAGATCCTAAAGGTCATCTAATTTCAACCCTAACTAGATCTGGCTGACAAAATAATTCCCTTCTGAGACAAGCTGCAGCACTCACCTCTGCAGCTTCCATGCATGGAAAGCACAAGACTCCTCCCAAATGAAGCTGCACTGATTTTTTTCCCCCCTCTTCTTACAGACCAATCCATAAACCAGAGTCTTGCACAAGCCCCCGGACACGCCGTGCTACGGAAATCCCTTCCCTTCATCTGCAACCCAGAGGGAAATGCCAGAAGGAAGCGATCTTTGCTGTATCATGCCCGCAGAGCATCCCTCAGAGTGGGAAATGGGGATGAGAGATTCATCCCAGGCCGGAGGGATGCACGGCAGCTTCTCCAGCGCCATTCCCAAGCCTTGCATGGTCCCGATCCAAACCCAGGCATCACGGGATGTTCCCAGCGTGCCAAACCAACCTCGGCGGCAGCTGACGAGCAGGGCTGCGGGGTTTTCCCTGTCTCTATCATAAAAAACAAGGCTTCCTCTCTCCTCCCGTGACCCTTCCCGAAGGTTTGACGCGTTTTGAGGGTTCATTTTCCCCTGCGCCGCAGCGCATCCCCCTCCCGCACCCCGCACTAGCCGCGCACAAAAAAATCCCCCAAAACGCCGCTGGAAAAAGCGGGAGACGCTGCTGCTGTTGTCCTTGCGGGTGTTCCGTGGCCGTGGAAGGGGGTGCCCCATTGCCGTGTCCCCTGCCCTTGAGCATCCCCTCCCTTACCGGCCCCCGCCGCGCCCGCATAATTTTTCTTA
>VZSR01003806.1:19572167-19587307 GCA_013398615.1 Brachypodius melanocephalos | reverse complement strand
TTTTTAAATTTCCAGGTCTCCCTCTGTGTTTAGCACTGACACAGTCAAGTGTGAAAAAAATCCAGTCTCCTCCTCAGCACTCCCCGACACACAAAGCTGGTTTGAAAATAATGAGATCCTTAAAAAATTCATGGGTCTGCTTCAATTTCCCAGCTTCCAGGCTGCAGAGAGGATGATTGCCAAGGTTTTGTTTACAACTGTCAAGAATAAATGGCCATTTAATATTTTATTCATTTATGTACTTATTCAATGGGAAAGCTGGGATACCTCCCTGCAATATTCAGTAGTGCTGGGAATGCTGGTGGATTACAGCTCTCCCAGGGATCCTGGCAGGCTTTCAGGCTTGTACCAGTTGTCCAGGTCAGTTCCAGGAAATCAGTAGAGGTGAGACCTGTGTTTCAACTTGGGAAAATAACACAAAGCAAACAATGAGCAGGAATGTCCTCCAGTCAACAACAAATGGAGGAAGATGAAACAGAAACTTTGTAAAAGTCTTTTTCCCAGTGGTGGTGCAGTGGAGGCCATCACCAAGTCTTCCCTTTTCCCTTCAGAAGTCACCTTGATGGATTTTCTTTGCAGGCTGGATGCCAGGGAGTGCTGGAAAATGCAAACCCCTTGTCCTTCAGGCTGCTTGAACAGAACAAGGATCACCTTCATCAAACAGTGCAGATAAAGGGGCCTTCATCAGTCAGACTTTGGAGCAGGGGACACTGAGCTCTTAACCAGGGCATCCTGCAAACCAGCCACACACAGCCAGGGAAGGGAGAAGGATCTGGAAACCCACCTGGGGGATAGCTGGATGCAAGGATGTGTGTGAGCCTCTGGAAGGCTGTTGGTGCTCTGCCTATCTGCTGGCACTGCTTGGGTGGAAGACAATAAACCGCTCTGTACCTCTGAGGATTGGCATCTCCAATGTGAGAGAGGGTACAGTGGGATTTTGTGGAATTATGGAACCACAGAATGATTTGCGTTGGAAGGGACGTTGGACATCCTCCAGTTCCAACCCCTGCCATGGGCAGGGACACATTCTGCTATCCCAGATTACTCCAAGCCCTGTCCAGCCTGGCCTTGGACACTTCCAGGGATTCAGGGGCAGCCACAGCTTCTCTGGGCATCCTGTGCCAGGGCTTCACCACCCCCACAGGGAAGAATTTCCAAAGCAAAGAATTTGGGCAGAGCTTATCCAGCAGAAAGGAGATGGCAGTTCCTGAGCTGCAGTCCAAGCAGGGAGGAGTGTGTGGAGGCTCCTGTGAGTGTCCTGCTCTGAGTGTGTGACCATGTGTGTGTCTGAACATGTGTGTGCAGATGGTTTGGTGTTCTCCAGAGAGGATGTGGAGCATGGAGCCAGGGTACCACGTGGCCACGGTGTTCCCAATGATGAATGGCAAAATTCCAGGTGTTTTTCTCCAGCTCAGCTGCTCTCCTGTGGTGGGAGCAGCAGCACTGCAGAGGGTGATTTGTGCCTGGAGCTGTTTGGATGCTGCAGGCTCTGTGGGGACCAGGCTGCATCCTCCACACCACCACAAACCCCTGCTCTGCAGCTGTGGCACACGGGTTGAGTTGCAGAAGGTGCCTTGGGAAAGAAATCCAGGACTACAGAGTACCAACAAAAACCAGATTTCCTCCAGAAATTGGGGCAGGAAATCTCTGTCCCTTGGGCCACTGTTTGTACAACAGCTGGTCTGGCTCCCTTTGGCATGGTCCCACTGCCGTGTTGGCCTCAGCCTCTGGTGAGCTTGCTGGGGCTGGCTCAGCAGCCTCCCACCCTCCCCTGCTCCCCAACCTGCCAGCAGATGTCTTTTCTCAGAGCTCACCGTGCACAAAGGCTGGTCTGTGCTCAGACACGTGGCACAGGAATCGGCTCCTGGGTGCTTGAGGGGTTTTGGGGCTGGGAGGAGTCGAATCAATCTGTATCTGCTCTCTGGCCCCAAACAGGAGGGATCTTTCCACTGACTTCATTGCCTTCAGGCCAAGACCTGAGGAGGCTGACTTTTAAATGCATCCTGGGATAAGTTTTGGTCAGCAGGAGCAATTCCTTGTGTCAGTGAACCTTTTTGCCAGCTTGTGATGCCACCTCCTATTCCCAATCCCACGGACAGCATTTTGCCAAACAAACAAGCACTGATGGAGCCCTGCAATTCAACCTGTGAAGAAATGGCCATGGGCTCATCTGTGGGCTCAGCCCTAGTCCAGAAACCCCCCATGGCTCTTGCTCCAGACCACTCTTCACAGCCTTCTGAGGACTCTCTGCAACAGCTCTGTCTTAAGCTGAGGCCTCCAGAACTGGACACAGACAGAAATTATGGTTTTGCCCCACAGAAAATGGTCAGAGCACACCTTGTGCAATTAACTTCTCCTTTCCAGTGCAGGGTCACATCCAGGTGTCCATTATGGAGCATTCCTGGCATGTGTCCACCTCCAAACTGTGCCAAGGAACAGTGTGGAAAACAGTCCATTTTCTGACAGCACGTTTGAGCAGCCACTGCTTTCTGAGCCTCACATGATTTGATCTCCTCGTGTAGGTACAGCCTCTGAACCCTGCCCTGTTTTATCTCCCCAGCACGCCCTGGAGCTGGGCTGTGGTGAGGTGATTCCTTTCACCCCACAGGAGGTGGGAGAGCTCCACGTGAGCAGGTGGAATGTTGGAATGTGACCCCCTCTCCCCTGTGTGGGGGTGGAGGGAGATCTGGGCACGCAGGGGGTTGCACTGGTTTGTGTGGGATTGCCAGGGATAGAAGAGACAACCTGGATCCAAGGGGCTGCCCTGGGCTGTGGCACCTCAACTTCCCCAAGCAGGAGCCCATCCAACACCATCCTGCTCCTGACTGCACATCACAGTGATGTTTTTAGGGCAGAAGAGGAGGATTTGGCTCTGTTTCCCAGACAAACACTGGCCTTCTGCCTGGGAACAGCAGACAAATCCTGCTGAGGGAATCCATGCCATCCTTTGATGGACCAAAATCCCCAGTTACCCTGGGGTCTTGTGCTGGTTGACAGGCCTGGCGTGAGGGTAGAGCTCTATCCTGGCTGTCTGCATGGCTGCAGAGGTCCCAGATACACATCCCAAGATGTCTGGATGATTTTTTGCATCTCCTTTAGGTGTAGGTCTGCTAAGGTGGTACTAAAGAACCCTTATTTGCAGCCTTCTGGGCTCTGTCAGATACAGATAGCTGGAATTCAAAGCTCAATCAAGAATTTCCCACAAAAATCCTCTTCTTCATTTGGATTTCCCCTGCCCATGGCAGGGGGTTGGAACAGGATGATCTTTAGGGTCCCTTCCAACCCAAACCATTCTGGGATTTTATGATGATTTTATGATTCTTCCTCCTCCCCAGGGTTACAGAATACTCCAACTGGGGTTTGATTAATTTGAGCAGCATTTCCTGTCATATAAGTGTCATACACTTAGACCAAAGCAGCTCATGCTGCTGTTCAAGCAACTCCCCATGAGCTGGGCTGGCTGCTTTGCCCCAGGTGTGTTCAGGGGTCCAGAAACCACATCAAGAAACAGTTTTATAAGGTCTGAAAGTGCCATTCTCCACCATCCACCATGTCATTGGTGCTTTCTCTCTCTCCCCTCTCTCTGTGAGACTGGAAGGAAATTCAGTTCATCTTACTCATTGGGCAGAAATAATGATGAAATTTTGTTCGGTTTTTTGTTGTTGTTATTGTTGGGTTGTGGTTTGGGGTTTTTTTTAAAGGTTATTTCCATCCAGATCAGCCAACAAGGGAACACACAGCAGCGGGACAGCAGGACCATGCCTGTGAACACGCCTGTTAGTGCCAGAGGGGCAATATTCTCTATAAACTGAGCATTTCTACCCTTCCTGGTGGGCTGGCCAATAGGTCCAAAACATATCAGGGGCAGAGGGCCCAGTGGCTACAAGAAGGTGGGCAAGGTGAGCTGCAAGAGCCCAATCTCTACTTTCCTAGGAAACCAGGCTGTAACCAGGATGGCTGAGCATTCCCAGATGAGGAGCACAGATGATGTAACCTGCGGATGAATGTGAGAAATGAACTGTTTGGTTTGGAGAGGTGCCTTGGCTCAAACCCCTCCCCGTGCTGTCCTCGTACATCAGCGTGCGTCAGAGGGATGGGCGGGAAATGGGCAGGAATTTGGCCCTGGATTCAGCCCTGGCCCTGTTTTCAGAATCACTTCCCAAGCCATCAGCCAGTTCTGGGTCATCTGGCTCTCCTGAGGGTTCATCCAACTGCAGGGGATCTCCAGAGCAGCGCTGGCATCTCCCTGTGTGTGCTGGAGTCCCAGTGATGACCCGAGGAGAGTGACTGGGCTGCTCATCATTGAATAGAGACACTTGGATGAATGAGGTGTTGGCCCTCTGGCAGTGGGGCCTGACCCTGCTGGGGTCAGTGAGGAATTTTCCTGTTTGATTCATCAGAACAAGAATTTCATCTCCCAGGGAAGAGTTTTCCCTGGCTCTAGGGACCAGTGCCTCAGCTGGTTGGCATAGCTCTCTCATTACATCATTGTTTCCTTGCTTTCACAGAAATGATTGACCCAGAGAGAAATATTTTACCTGGAAAGGGAGCCCGGGAGCTGACAGAGGCAGGGGAGTGTCAAAATTTTATGTTGAAAAGACACAGATGGAGCTGAGCGTGGATTTGGACAGAAAATTAATTTAGGCTGTGAGAGCTCCTAAGAAGAAAGCTGAGAGGGACAAAGGGACTGATTTCCTTGGGGCTGGGTGACCAAAAGGGAAAGGAATTGCACCAGAAACGCAGTCCATGGATGGAGAGGGCAGCCTGTCAGGGCGATGGGACTCAGCTTTCAGATCCTCTCCCCAGTATATTTAAAATAAATAAACCTGGGATCTTAGGGGAAAAAAAAACGTTCCCTGTGAGGATGGAGAGGCCCTGGCACAGGCTGTCCATAGAAGCTGTGGCTGCCCCTGGATCCCTGGAAGTGTCCAAGGCCAGGATGGATGGGGTTTGGAGCAACCTGGGATAGTGGAAGGTGTCCCTGCCCATGGCAGGGGGTGCAATGAGATGATCTTTGAGGTCCCTTCCAACCCAAACCATTCTGGGCTTCCATGGCTGCCTTGAGAATCTGGCACAGCCTGGAGAGGAGGAGTGCACGGGGGTGGATCTTGCCTGAGAAGCACAGATCACACTCACCTTTATGTCAAACAAGGTGCCTTTTGCACCAAGAGTGAGGCCAAACACACTTTCCCTATTGCAGTTGTTTTCTCTGGGAAGGGAAATAAAGGGACAGAGTCTCCCTGGTGTTCTGGAGAGGTGAGGAATGCTGTGGTCACTCCTGGTCAGTGGCATCCCACCACTGGCAGTGTTGCTGACTCACAGGTGAGCACTTGCTGCTTTGTTAAACCTCAGGTTTATTGGTTTCAGGTAAGGATAAAGACAATTTTCCCCCTGTGCATGTCAGATAACAGAGTCCCAAAAGGGTGACAAATAGTTGGGGTGGCCCCAGTTTCTTCTCGTCACAGCATTCCCTAAAAAGTTACAGCAAAACTAAAATGTTTCAGGAGTCCGTGAGTGAATCTACAGCCACATTCTTCCAGGGGAGAGACAGACACAGAAACCACAAAATCTCCTTCCCACCAGTGCCGTGCCAGTGGAGCCTGCAGCTCTCCACGTGCTGCAGCTGGCTCCTTTGGGAACCTTCAGCTCCCTGTGGTGGCGAGTGACAGATTTTTGCAGCAGAGAATGATGGGTTCAAAGCAGTACTGAGCCAGGTATTCACCAGAAACACAGGTCCCCACTCGGCACAAGCCCCCTCTGTGGTTACAGCTCTCTGGTCCATCAGCATCTCCTGGAGAAGGAAGCAGCAAATTCGTGGATAAAATTTGTGAGGTTCCTTCTGCCACCGTGCTCTCAGCCAGCCAAGCCAGCACTGGGAGCGCACAGAGAGCCTGGACACCTTGAACACACCTGGGATCCCCATCCCACAGACAGGTTCAGATATCCATGTTAAAAACCCCAAGCTGCTGAGCCAACCTCCCTCAAGGAATGTTTTATCACAGAGTTGTTTATTCAGGACGTTGGCAAAGCCTGTGCATGGAGGTCAGAGGTGTTGTCCTCCCCCTGCCAAGGAGGCAACTGCAGCTTGAGAAAAGGCAGGAACATTTTCCCAGAGCACAGGGCTTCTCCTTTAGGGCTTCTCCTAACTCAGTGATGTGCCTCATTTTCACAGCTTCCTCCCTGCTCATTTTTTGTATTCCTCCAAGGGATTAAATCATGAATTTTCCCAAAGTACCTCACCCACTCTCTCACCCAGAAAACACCTTTCCTCAGTACCTGCGATATCACACAGCAGAGAAAGATTATCCCTGTTCCCAGCTATCCTGTTCACCACCCCAGGCCTTCCTGGTCTTACCGTGCTGGGCCAGGGAGATGAATATGAAAACAAGCACGAGGATCCCCATTCCTTTGGCTCTGCTGGAAAATCGCAGGGCTGGGAGTGAGATTTTGCAGAAGCCTCTGTGTGCTGCTGGCACGCTGGATGGCATCCGGGAAGAGGGGAGGAGTAGGCAGGAGTTAATGATATTCCAGTCCCCAGAGGAACATTTGCTGCTGAGAAACCCTTTTTGTGTCGTTCTGACCCAGCGCTGCTGCTCCAAACGATGTTGACTTTTTTCACGTTCTGGTTGCTGGCTTTCCTGGTTCCTCTCCTTGGTATTTTGGGCTGGTACAGTTGCAGCTGGAAAAAAAGAGGCTAAGAGGAATCCTCTGCCCTTTACCTGCTGCCAGCAAAATCCCTTGGAAGTGACATGGAGGAAGGAAGCAACCTGCAGGGGAAGACTCCTGAGGATCTGCAAGGAGAAGGATGCAGGCTGGGAGTGATTAATTTTCAGTCTGAGCTCGTGTGAATATTTTCTCCAGCTGAAACATGGATGTTATATTTTTTCCCCAGGTTTGGCTTCCGAAGAATTTGGGAGGCTTCATTCCTGAGTGTGATGAGCACACAGCACTGGAGGAAGAGCTGTTAGCTCAGCAATGCACCCCATGGTGGTAAATCTCTGGCTGAAAATGTGATATTCCAGCTGCCCTGCCTGGCCCCTCTGTTTGCTGTACCTTCAGCTGTGGTAATAAAACTGCTCTGTGAACACATCTTAAACTGACGGGTGGAAGAGCAAGGTTAAAAGTCCCTTTCTCCCTAAAAAAAAAAAAAAAAAAACCAAAACAGAACAACATAACTAGAATCATGGAGTCATTTAGGTTGGAAAAGCCCTTCCAAGGCTGAGCCCAACAATTCCACAGCTCTCTCAAGACACCACTAAATCATGTCCCCAAATGCCACATCTATCTGTCTTTTAAATCCCTCAGAGATGGGGCCTCCATCACTGCTCTGGGCACCCTATTTTAATGCTTAACCACCGTTTCCACAAAGAAATTCCTCCTGATGTCCAACCTGAACCTCCCCTGGCACAGCTTGAGGCCCTTTCCCCTTGTCCTGTCCCTGTTCCCTGGGAGCAGAGCCCGACCCTCCCTGGCTGTCCCCTCCTGTCAGGGAGTTGTGCAGAGCCACAAGGTCTCCCCTGATCCTCCTTTTCTCCAGGCTGAGCCTCTTTCCCAGCTCCCTCAGCTGCTCCCTGAAGTGCCCAGGGAAGGCCTGGATGCGGCACCCGGTGCTCTGGGCTGGGTGACCAGGTGAGGATCAGTCACAGGTTGGACTCACTGACCTTGGAGATCTTTTCCAACTTAAATGGTTCTGTGATTAAGCGTCCTCAGTCCCCTAAAGAATCCAAGTACAACCACCCTCTTTCCATAAATAAATGACAGTTATACCTGCTTATTTAGCATTTATTGCCTTCTTTATATAAAGAAACATGTCACCTCTAGTTAATTGTACACTTTGGATGTTGAGAACACCAGACACCTCTACAACACTTGGAATAAAACTTGTTTGCTTTCTTGGCTGTTCATTTCCGTGGTTTTCTGCAATCCCACGAGGTTTTTTTTACACTTCTGTGCAGCACTTCCACCCTCTGCGGGGGCAGAGTCCCTCTTGCTCTTGCAGACATTTGATTCCTGGGTGCACACAGTGACCCCCCTCGTCTTGGCAGATGTGGAAGTTGGATGTTGTGTCTGCAATTCAGAGGGCTTAAGTCAAAGCAGGAAACCTGACACTGCCATCCAAACCATCCCACACACAAAAGTTGTTGGGAAGTTGTGGTTACTGTGTCTCCAAAAGCAAAGACACAAAGATGAACGTTGGGGCTTATCACAGCGCTTCTGTAAAAGAAGGAATTTGTGACCCACCAGCCTGGAAAATAATTTACTGAGGGAGGGATATTGTAAAGCTATGATGCAGCATGATTACATTTCAAATAAGTGGCACTGAATAAAATTGTGACGGATGAGGTTTTAAAAGAAATGGAAGGAATTCCTGACCTGGGTGGGGGGAAGAATACAGTAAGGACTTTTAAACACCAGGATGCCTAAATCTAAAAATCCTGGGCTGCAGTTTCATGATAGCCAGAATAATATATAAGGAAATGTAATGATATGGTTGTGGTCACTTTTACACACACAGAGTAATTGTGAAGAAATGTCTGCTTCTGGCCATGGACAAATCCAGGATGCTGGATCAGAGGAACTTTGGGATTAGCACCATTGTTTCTAAAGTATATATTCATTAATGATTTATGTCAAGGATTATCTCTTGAGGAGCGCCAAAATCAAGCAATTTTGGGAAGATTTAGATAAAATAACAGGGAAGAGGTTGGTTGCCACCCATTAAGCACAGCAGGGTGGGTGCAGTTCCCCAACAGATGATTATAGGAAGATTTACCAAGGAAGGAGGAGTCTCTGTGGGCCAAAACATTTATTTTATTTCCCTGGTTGGAGGTAGAGCTCTGGGTTATTTTGGCCAGCCCCAAAGGCTCCACACTGATGTCAGTGGAGGAACACACAAGTCCATCTTTGTACATGGAAAGAGATGGCTTAGACCCACCCCTGGAAGTGTCAAAGGCCAGGCTGGACAGGGCTTGGAGCAACCTGGGACAGTGGAAGATGTTCCTGCCCATGGCAGGGGGTGGAATGGGATGAGCTTTAAGTTCCTTCCAACCCAATCAGTTCTGTGACACTGTGATTTGGAGGCAAAGTTTGTTTTGCTTAGTTGAGCCATTTTCCCCCCAGATTTTTCCCTCCTGGGCAGGGTTCCCACACCTACCAACACAGCAGGTCCTGCGGCGCCGATAGCAAGTCCCAAAGGCAGCAAACGGCCCCGGGCAGGATTTCAGGTGGAAGCAGTAACCGTGGTACTCCAAACAATGCAAGGTGTCCCTGGGCAAGCCAAGACCTACAGGGACAATGGGATTCCCATTAGTGCTGCAGGATCAGTCCACTCTCATGGTCTTGCCCCTGCTGAAACCCCACAGACCCCAGTTAGGGATCTGATGCAAATACCCCCCCCCACAAAGTTTTGAGGAACTCATGGGACCTCAGAGCATTCCAAGGAAGGTTTTTGTACAACTGGAGTGAAACACAGAGGTTGATGGCAATTTTCTGAACATATCCTGGACATTTGTGCTATAATGGGAAGGGGCAGCCCAGCCTTGGATGCTTCTGAGTTCTGGGACTGCAGTGCTGCTGGGACATGCAAGGGACAGCATGGTCATCACATGCTCTGAAGATAAAATTACGACTTTTAAAAACCACCAAAAGCAGGATCTGGCTCAATTAATGGGGACAAGCAGTTTGCCCAGTTCCTTCTTTCTCTGGAAACCTTCCTCCAAGGTGAGGAGTTTCATTAAGCATGAAGAACAGGTAGGATAAAAACGCAATCAGAAAATGAGCCAGTGCAGCAGAAGGGCTGAGGAAGGGGAACCAGAATATTCAGAGAGCTGAAGTCAGTGGTGCAGTCCAACCTGAGCAATGCCACGGAACACCTCTGCTCTGCTCTACCTACACAGAGTGGACGATTTTTAACCCCAAGGTTAGAAGAGGAGGTGATTTCCATGGCATTGCCATCCAATAGTGCCAGAAAGTGTGATAAAAAGACGTCAAAGGGTTAAAAGAGCCAACAGCTGACAGAGGCTTCCGTGGGGAGGTTCTGGTGTGATACCTGCTCACCATAGGTTAATTTTTCACTTCTGCTTTTAGACTGAGAAATAGGGAACTGCTCTAAGGAGAGGAGCTGAGAAGAATGTTCTGCACCACCACACGAGCGAGCTGTACCTGCCACACAGGCAAACCCCAGTGTGGGGCTTGCCCCTTACCTGGAACAGCCTGGAGGAGGAAAAGCAGGAGAGCCATGAGGCAGGAGAAGAGCTTCATGGTGGAAGGTCTGAGCTGCAGAGTAGAGACAGAGCCACAATGCCAGAACCCTTGAGCAGGGGAGGAGGGAGCACTCTGCATTTATAGGGCAGTGGGAACAGCTGTGGCTGTCCGGGGAACCTTGGCAGGGGTGGCAGGAGAAGGCAGCAGGTACAGCCTGACCTCTGCACAGGGCTGAACCTGAACAATGGCTGGAGGCACAAAAACAAGGGGACAAATAGCCGTGCCTCCCTGCCTGACCACTGGGAGGGCTGCTGGGTGGGCCCCTTATCAATGTGGATCCACCCAGAGAGCATCATTGACTTGAAATAGCAATGTGGTTGGTGATGGATTATCTGGAGGAAATTATCTATCGTTTGGTGGGAGAGAAAGCAGCTGGAATATCACAGAAGCATCATGGAACCATAGAATGGTTTGGGTTGGAAAGAACATTAGAGACCATCTAGTTCAACCCCCTGCCATGAGCAGGGACACCTTCCAATATCCCAGGTTTCTCCAAGCCCTGCCCAACCTGGCCTTGGACACTTCCAGGGATGGAGCAGCCACAGCTTCTCTGGGCAACAGAGAATATCTGATCCTGCTGCATGTCCTGTGATGAAACAGTGGTTTCCAAGATAAAGAAATAGAGGATAATGATAATTCCACACACAAATATATAAAACAGCTGTATTTTTTTCTGTGAAAGGTGCTGTGAAGAGAAAAAAAATCTGGTCTAGTGGAAGGTGTTCCTGTTCATGGCAGGGGGTTGGAATGAGATGATTTTTCAGATCCCTTTCATCCCAAGCCCTTCTGCCATTCCATGTTTCTATGATACATGAAGAGCATATTATCAGTTTTCAGGTGTCACCAGCAGCACCTTCAGCTTTGCAGGTGCACAAAGAGCACGTGAAAGTGAGATTCATGAGTTTTCCCCAGCATTTTTCTGTATGGAGTTTGAATGATATCAGCAGACATGTGGAAGTGGCAGCTGACAGCTCAGGTTCTCCCTCGATCATTTACTTCAGCCTCTTTCTGTACAAGATGTTTACTGGTGTTGTTCTGACCCAGCAGCCTTGACATCAACAATACAAACCTCAGTCATGTGCATTGTTCTCTGTCTGCCTCCCTGCTCCCTTTGTTTGCTTTCCATTGCAAGTTTGCATCCAGTTATGAAGGAGAGGGGTTTGTGTCCATTTCCAGGTACTCCAGGGACAGGGATGAAACAAAGGCTGTAACAAGAACCCTTCAGTGGGCTCAGGGTCCCACCAAATCCAAGGAGATCCTGTCATTGTACTTTGTCAGACTGGAGCAGACACTCAGCTTTCTCAACAATTTTTTTTAATGGCAAAAAAAAAAAGGTTCTGTTCTGTAGGGATGGACTGCAAATGTTTGCCTTTTAAAGTTTTATTTCCATGGGAGGTGAAGTACAAATTCAAAACCTCAAGTATGTTAACAGTCTGGTGGAAGAGGAGTGACAGCCCAGTAATCTCACATTCAAAATCCTTCTCCATCTTTTCCAGAATGTCCTCACAATCAGACCACAAGTACTTATACAATCACAGTCCCACTCAAATTAGGATCAGAAATTATCCCAGGAAAAAACCCAACTCTTTGAAATTCAAGTACCATCTCAGTCTGTCTTGATGCCCCTGGGCTTTGTTTGCTCTTTTTTATTCTCCTCCTTTCCCAGGTTACTTTCCCAGGTTATTCCAGGTCAGAGACATGTTTTATATGGATCACAAAAGAAATTCTTACACAGGTGGAAGTTCCTAACCCTTGCCTAAAGATCTTTTGTGAGAAGCAGCTGAGGGAGCTGGGAAAGGAGCTCAGCCTGGAGAAAAGGAGGCTCAGGAGGGACCTTGTGGCTCTGCACAACTCCCTGACAGGAGGGGACAGACAGGGTGGGTCGGGATCTTCTCTCAAATAACAAGTGTCAGAGCAAGAGGAATCACCTCAAATTGCACCAGGGGAGGTTTAGATTGGACATCAGGAACAATTCCTTCACAGAAAGCTCTGTCCAGCTCTGGCACAGCTGCCCAGGGCTATGGTGAAGTCCCCACCCCTGGAGGGTTTTTGCTGATCTAGCCTGGGAGTCACATCCCTATGAGTAAGGGAGTTTTTTATGAGAAGTGAAGACTTCTCTTTCATTTTGAAGTTTTCAGTCATGGGACAGCTCTGAAAATAATACCTGGGACACTCAATTTATGGGAAACATCTGCTTTCCCAAAGCACTTCACCAGATTTGCATTATGGCAATGTAAATCAGCAGGATTTGACTGCAGCTGGTCCTGGAACTGTCTGAAAACCTGACATTATTTACAACATTGTAAGGAGCAAATGACAGAGTGGGATGGATGAGGAGAAGAGCCACTGGGGGTGGTCAGCAGGGAAAAATGTGGGGAGAAAATCTAGTAGCAACCATTGGGATTGAATAGACAAAAACCTCGGGCTGTGGAGGAAAAAAAATCCTATATTTCCAGGAAGGAAACAAGCTGAATTTCCAGTCTGGCCTCGGGATGGAGGATCCTTCACCGAACAAAATTAATCTCCAGCCTGATTTACAGCTCCTGGAGTCCGTGAGCTGGTTCCTGGCTCCCTCTTGTGGGTAAAAGTGCTGGAGGAGGAAGGGACCTCGTGGTGCAGGATTTGCTCAGGTGGAAAGGTAAAAGCAAGAGGAAATGCCTCTTTGCTCCATCCTCAGCACTGGTAATTCACAGAGTAAATGCGTGGTGATTATTAATATGTTTGGAGAGCAGAGTTGGGATTTGGTTTCAGGCATCAAATTTTACAGAGGAATCGAATTTTTGGAGGGAGTCACCTTCAGGGTAAGTGTTTAACTATAAAGTGGATGTTTTCTAACTTCGTATAATTTTATAACATTTCTATAACTTTAAAAATCTCTGTAACTATAGTAATACTGGGATCTCAGCTCCTACCAGGATTAGGTTGAGCCAGGGTGGAGTTTCTTCATGCTTTTCTCATTGCACTGCTGGCCACAGACCCTGCCTGTATTGCTCCTCTCCAGACACCCTGGTACCCAGCAGACTGTCTCCAGCATGTCTCCCATGGGGTGGGAATGAAGTTGGGAATGGAGTTGGAGAGGGGCAAGGAAGGCTTCACCTCCTCACTGGCACTGTTGTCCACGGCAGCCTTGCCCTAAGCACCCATGAGGAAAGGACTGGGCAGCCTGGAGCTGGACCTTGCCTGCACAGGTGGGACATCCTGCGCTCCTTGTAGGATCCAGGTGCCACTCCTGGGCTGTGGCTGGGGCAGGACACCAGGAGCTGTGACAGGCCTGAGCCCATGGGTGCTCTTCTCCACCAAAACCATTTCTGGGCCCACTGCCAAAACCCACCTTGGGCTGCCCTGTGTTCCCCCCTCAGTCACCATCCTCCCTTGGAGCATCCCTGAGCCTGGTTCCTGCCCTCACTCACCCTGTAGGTCGCCTCATCCCACCCCTTATCTATTGGGGTATTATGAGAAATAGGATCACTGGGAGACTTCTTAAGAGACAATTTATTACCTCAGTCTCAAGGAGTGAGAACGTCTTCACCAGGAGTTCATGGTCAGTGCTTACAAGACCGCAGGTTACAAGGGGTTTTAAAGGTTTATTAGCCAATAATCTACTGCCACACATGTTGTCTAAACTTTCACACCAATGGCTAATTAAACTGTATCACACATCCTGCTGCAATGTGGGCTTTTTTAAAAATCCAGTCATATAGTGACACACAAACTACTTGCTACACCTTGAAACTTCCTGTTACCTTTGTAACTACTTCTAGATCTTAACTTTAAAACCTTAAAACTCTCCACTACCTAGCTTAATGTGTTCCTATCTATATTAAAACCCCACGTTTTTGCTCATAGTCTCTAAATTTGGAAGCCTTTTCCAAGTCCTCAGGTCAAACCCTGTATTCATTTCTGTGTTTGAGCCTACATGCACAACATTTGAGAATTTTCTGTGCCTGGAATTCCCATCCCAACGTTCATCCTGCAGCCTGGACCCATCTCTGCAGCCAGGCCTTGGCCACCCTCCCCTGAGGTTGCCCCTCCATAGCCACAGCCCTGCTCCAGGGGTGCAGGGACACCCCAGGGTGGTCCCCATGGAAAGGACAATCCCAGTGGCCAGTCCCAGGACTCTGGACCCCTCCACCCCGACCTCGTGGCGCAAGGGCAGCGCGTCTGACTCCAGATCAGAAGGTTGTGTGTTCAAATCACACCGGGGTCAGTCAGGGGCACCACTGCCACCCCTCTGCTTTTCTGTGGGAGAGGAAGGGCTCAGGGTGTAGGGGCATGGACCAGACCCTATGGGGAACATAATGCCCAGAGCTCTCCTTTGAGCAGGAAGCTGTGCTGGATGGAAATCATGGATGAGCATGAAAGCAGGGAGGTGGTGTTGTGGTTGGGTGTCTGCCATAATTTACCTCCAGAAGGAGGTGATGTCTTCCTCAGGAAAATGCAGGAAACTTTTTAATTACAGGCTCAGTCACTCCTGGAGGACCTGGACATGCCTGCCTGGAATATAACATGGGGTATTGTGGTCAGTCCAGGGCATATCAAGAGCAATTACTCTGTGTAGGATTATGGAGAAAGGGGCAAGTTTCTGATGAACAACATGGAAAGATTTTTTCCAAGAATATTAAGAAAGACCACCTGGAAAGCTCTAGTCTGGGCAATCATATCTTTGAGTCTGCCTGAACACTTTGAAAACAACCCTTCAGAAAGCCATGCCCAAAAGGAGGAAAGATGTGAAGATGACTGGAAGGCCAAGGATTTACCAACGGCAGACCACCCTTGCCCAAAAGAATAGATTTCTTTGAAGAGATGATTTCTTTGGTAGTCATGTGAACACTGAGGAACATCACTTATCTTGACTTTGGTTTCACCTCTCACAAGGT
>VZSR01003806.1:19546531-19563636 GCA_013398615.1 Brachypodius melanocephalos | reverse complement strand
AAAATGAATCGAAATTTAAACTAGAACCTGGGAAGCAAACAATTAGGTGGTGTAGGAACAAGTGAAGAGCCAGGCACTGCCCAGCAGATGTGGTCCATAGAGTTGGCAAATTCCACTTCCAGCTCTGGCCCCTGCATTACACAATGCCCTGACTGGCTCATTGGAAATTGGTGACATGCTTGATGATGTCATGGCTTACACAACTGGGTTTTGTCCCTGATATTGATCTTTGAAGTCGTGGGCTGCTTTCCAGAGGGCTAGAAATGAGGTAGCTGTGTAAATCAAATCAAAGTATCTAATTATTTCAGATGACTCCTCAAGGTATCTGGTTTTCTCTGTTCTTTAGAATTGTCCAAAGTCATTTTGGACAGGGCTTGGAGTAACCTGGGATAGTGCAAGCTGTCCCTGCCCATGGCAGGGGGTGGAACTGGATGTCCTTTAAGGTCCTTCCAACCCAATCCATCCCATGATATGATATTCCAAGCCATCTTTTATAAATGAATGGACACACTTTTTTGTTAGATCAGTGATACATTTTTCTTTTAGTGCTCTCCTTCACTGTGTGCCATCTGTACGAGTGGAGATCTGCAGCGGTTGACTCACAGAGTGGGATTTAGACATCCATAATCACTGAGATTTCTCTTGGGGACAGTGGCATCCAAGCAGAGACAGGAATGAAACTCTGTGCAATTCCAAACTTTGATCAGGACACTGACCTGTGTAGAAGACAGATGTTTAGATCTCAAAAAAATTATTACTATTGGTTATCATTTATAGCAGAAGGAAGATTGCTAGCAGCAGGACAGAAGAATACGAGACAACTGAGCCAGGAGGAGGAGGAGAAGGACAGTTGATGAAGCATCTTATTAAAGGCTCATTTGCAGCTGGTGGCAAACCAGAAAAATATGAATAATTCTAATATGATTAGTTGCAAATACGGTCTGGAAAGCTTCTGGACCCGTAACAGTGCCTTTCTCTGGGTTCTGACATGGCAGCATTTGACCACACTCATACTGTGCAATTCTTGGCTTCCATCCCCAGATGACCACACCAGGCTGTCTGCTGGAATAGTTCCTAGCCAGGACTAACCATTGAAACAGCCCAGAAATTTTTGGCAGAGGGCTAGCAGAGGACAAAACTGCCAGGGCTGCTCTGATAATTGAATATTGCAGATGTTGAGTTTTCAGTGGTCACATCCTGAATCACTGCTCGCACTCTGCTGCCTGAACTAGCTGCAGCTCAGTAAATTGTGATGTGATCTTGGATGTAGCAGGCACAAGGGAATTGTCTACTACAGATGAAAACAAGGAGAAGGTCAATGCCATGCTGACCTGACTAATCATGGATATAAATATATCTATAAATATATCTATATATCCCTCTATCTATATAAAAATATATATGAACCCAGTTTTTGTGGCTACAGCATTAACAGCTTCCTGCCTAACAAGAACCAGTGGAGTTCCATGATTCTGTTTTTGATGTCTGTGGTGCCAAAGGTAACAGGACCCACCCAATACACCACAGGAGCAGACATTTAAATGATGCACAGAGGGAAGCATCTAGACCCTGCTCACTGTGCAATGAAGACACTTCTGGTGTTTTAGTTTATCATCAACTGCACAATAACTCTTGAAAATTAAGGCTTCTGTGTTATTCTGTAGGATACCATCCACACAGACATCTCAGTCTTTTTCAGGAAAAGCAGCAGCAGTAGGGCTGTGTGACAGATCAGGGAACTCCTCATCAGGACCAGAGATGTACCAGTATTTTTTCCATAATCTACAGGAGATCCTGCCTTCCTCCCTCCTCTCAAACCCTCATTATTATCCCTTCTCACCCTCCCCTCCAGAGAGGAATTTCCCTTTAGCTTAGAGGCGCAGAGGACAGTACATTCTCCCAGCTGGTGTTCAGTGCTGTCACTCAAATGTCTATTTAATGTTGACTCTCTGTCTGGATTGCAACAGGAGGGCACAAGCAGTTGAGACCAAAGCAGCCAAGGGCAGGTAATAATTGACCAGGTTCCCACATCTCAGCACAGCACCATCCCTGAACATTGAATGTGCAGGGGCTTCCCCTTGTGCCCTTTCAATGACACCAGAGTGTCTCACACACCGGGATTCATTGACTGATCTGCTATGTTTTTCCTCATCCAAAAATTTTAGGATACTTTTTTTAACAGGAGACCTTTGTAGCTGTTGCCAAGTGCAGTGAGGACTGATGGAGAAGCAGAGGTAAAACCTGCCCTGTGCACCCATTTAGCCCATGGGAGGTGACACAAACCACTCTAATGACAAGTGATGTGTGGGAATATTGCATGAAAGAGCAAAGTGAATCTATTAGAGGATGTCCACTAATAAATTTTCATGGATGAAGAAACCTTGGCCCTCCTTTTCCCATTCTCATTGTGCCCTTAGCAGGATGATGCCAAAGGGTAGAAACATGGAATCACAGGATGGTGTGGGTTGGAAGGGAACTTAAACCCCATCCAGTTTCAATGCCTTTCCAAGGGCAGGGAGACCTTCCACTACCCCAGGTTCCTCTAAACCTCATCCAGCCTGGTTTTGAACAGTTCCAAGAGTGTTCCACCTTCCATTAGACCAGGCTGTTCCAGATGGAGCAACCTGGGATAGTGGAAGGTGTCCCTGCCCATGGCAGAGATGGAACTGGGTGATCTTTAAGGTCCCTTCCAACCCAAATCATTCTGTGATTTTATGATTATATAATAACGATTTGTGGCATAATTAGGAAAGCCAGGAGAATAATGGATTATGTTTTAACATGCATTTGGTTTTAATGGAACATAAGCACATGATTTCTTAAATAACCATGTGCCTATGAGATTTTAAACGCAGATTTGCAGTTACAATGGTAAAATGAAGTTTTGACACCATCCAAATACATGTACCCTATTTGAAACAACCTTTCTCAAAAGCATAGTAGTTCTTAGACTTCTTTTCATTTGTCATTAAGTCACACTTAAAAGAAAATATTGAGGAAAATCCTTCCTATATAACATTATGTATGGTGCTTGCTGTGAATTACTATGGGGGTAGTTTGTTACCCAAGGAGGGAACAAGAGAAAGACAGAAAAAAAAAACCAAAACAACACCTATCTTGCAGAAGACTGAGAAATCAGCTTAAAATGCTGTTTACAAAGGTTTTCCCCACTCAACATTTCAGATTTTCCTTACAGTATCACCTTTGGAAAGGGGCTGCTGGGGCAAAATTCGGAAAAACTGAATTGCAAAGTACCCCCAGCTCCTCTTTGCTTAGAGAACTTGATTTCTCTGGGGTAGGTACTTGCACCTCCTTGAATTCCCAGCTCATGTGTGGAAGTTAATGTTCAACAGAGATCTCCAGGACTTCATCCTGGCCCTGGCTACTGTGGGATACAGTTCCATGCACACACTTCCATGTTCCAGCCCCAGGTCACTGCTGTGCTGCATGAATTGTTCTGCTCCTTGCCTGCTCTATACGAGTTTTGCCCGGTTTGAAGCAACCAGTTTGCATCTCTCTTTGTTTTTGTTAGAAGTCAAAGTCATGGAATTTTCCTCTTGCTCTGGATGACATTTTCGGGTTGCCTGTGCTAGCAGAGCTCAAAGTGTTGGTCACTTTCATAGAATCATGGAATCGTGGAATCCTTGGAGGGTTTGGGCTGGAAAGGACTTTAAAGCTCATCTCATTCCAACCCCCTGCCATGGGCAGGGACACCTTCCACTATCCCAGGTTGCTCCAAGCCCCATCCTTGATTGTTTCCGCCTCTCTGGGCAGCCTGTACCAGCGCTTTTCCACCCTCATTGTAAAAATCTTCTTCCCTATTTCCTAGAGGGCCTTTCTCCTTCTACAAGAAAGGAGATTGTTCAGCAGAATCTGAGTGCCATGGCAATCCACATCAATGAAATTTAAGTAATTTAACTCTAATAACAGATTGACTCTGTTCCAGAGGAGGGAAAGAGTAAAGCCATGGAAGTCAGTGGAGCTTATTCAAATAACAAGAAGTAATCACAACCTTCCCCAGTGCCACGCTTTGATTTTATTTGGGAAAAACACCCCTCCTCCCTAACACGGATGTCTTATGGACAAGTGCTTCCACTTGCACAACATTCCCACACTGTTCAGTCTGTGTGAAAGACAGACACATTCACATTTCAATGGGTCTTGAGAAAAACAAAAGGATTTTATTTTTTGGTTTATTCATATTGGTGTTGCAGGTCCGGCGTTTGCCTCTCGGTACCCCACTAAAGAGAAAAGAGAGGGGTGACAAATTAAATTTCTTCTCCATTAGAAATGGGGAAAGCTGGAGAGTTGCTGGCAAAGGAAAAGATAATTTTCAAAATAATGGTACAAAAAAAAAAAGGGACAAAAAAGGAGCCCTTGGCATTTCTTGGTTAATTAGATTTTATGAGTGGAAGAGGGAAATCAGTGTTTATCTTGCTGTTACTTGCTGCATAAACTCCACTTGTTGCCTCTCTCTCAGCTGCTTGGGCTGACCCATTACCATGCAAATTAAACATAAACCTCAGTAATGTTTTCATCCTTCGAACAATTCTTGGAACAAAAATGCCATTAACTCTGAGTTAAATACAATAAACGAGGTAATAAGGAAGCAAACCACTGAACCAGAATGTCAGAGGTAGGAAGTGCAGGAACACCTGGGCTGTGACAGTGTTTGACCTGTTCATTAGCCCATGATTTCATGAAGAACCTTCCCTGCACTGATCCCCTTTCAAGAAAATTTACAGCCACAGCAATCATGGTCTGAAGTGAAGCCTCAGAAGATGCTGCCCTTCAAAGCATTATGTCAGACACAATTCTTGTGGAATCAGCTCATTCTCCCAACATTTTGGGGCAATAAGAGGGGAAGTATTTGACATTGCATCATAAACTTGTGCATGTATATGAGATATTTTATTTCCTTTGAAAGAAAAGAGATATATTAGTGAGTGTTAGAACTCTTAACTCCTGAGGTTTTTATTATGGACAAACCGGAACTGAGTGCAAAGAGGTCAGAATTTGCGCCTTAAGGCTGAAGGTAAAGCAGTGGGAATGATGTGGGATGAAATGCCAGGCTGAATGGGACTTGGATTGACCTGTTTCAGTGGAAGTGTCCCTGCCCATGGCGGGGCATTGGAATGAGATGATCTTTAGGGTCTCTTCCAGCCCAAACCATTCTGTGACACAAGTGAGGACAGAAGGAGGGGGAGAGCTTTGTGTCAGCCCCCTGCAGTGGATGAGGTTGTCCTGAGACCTGTTTAAAAAGTGACAAAGAACAGTTGCATCACCTCAAGTCTTTCCCAATGCTTTCCTCTGCCTTTGACATCATCCACTTGGCGACAGGGATGAGGAGATGGAGACAAAATGCTACACGAGCTGTCAGTGAGTGACAAACCCAGGATGAAAGCTGTGTCCTCACTCCAATGGTCGCTGACTTCCAAGCCCCCCTGACCCATCCTGGTGTTGGGAAGAGGTTTCCAAAAGCCATGAAAATTGATGCAGCTCAGTCAGGCTTGTCTGATGGTCAGGTTATATAACTGACACATGAAGTGGAAATTCACCCTTGGGGGGATTGCAACACGCTCACTGCCACCCGTGATAAGGGGGATAACCAGCCCCTCTCCAGAAAGTTACTCATTGACTTATCACACTTGCACAACCCCACAAGCCCTATAAATACTGGGTGTCTGTCCAGCCCTTCCTCAAGCCAGCTCCAGCCACCAGTGGTCTTCCAGGTGCTCTGCAGGACCTCACAGTCCACAAGCAGCTGACAGCCATGAAGATCCTCTACCTGCTTTTTGCTGTCTTCCTCCTCCTCTTCCAGGCTACTTCAGGTGAGAAGAAAAATTCCTATAAACAGCAAAAGGGTTTGCAAGCAGAAGAGTGTTCACAGCAGAGGGAAAGCCACCAGCAGCTGAAAGGCAAAATGTGAAGCCACAGGGAAGGTGCAGTGAGTGGGACCAGGAGCATCAGTGCTCAGGAGGCCACCCTTGCTAAAATGGACAACGCATGATGTGTTGAGCATATACCTCTCATCATTCCAGGCAGAAAGCTGAGGTTTTTTTAACTCCTGCCACTCCCCACAGGTTCTGCAGACCCTTTTTTTGCTGACACCGTGGAGTGCCGGAACCAGGGAAATTTCTGCCGTGCCGGGGTGTGCCCACCCACCTTCGCTGTCAAGGGGACGTGCCACTCAGGGCAGTTCAACTGCTGCTCCAAGTAAGTGCCAAAGTGACAAAAACATCTCAGGGGCCTCAGAAGATCCCCTGTTTCATCCACTTTTTCTCTGAATAATCAGTAAAATTCCAGGGGGGCTTGTAGGGCAACCCTTGGTGGGAAAGTCTAGAGGGAGGAGGAACACGTGAGTAATGTTGATGTGTGTTCAGGGAGAAAATTCATTCGAATGGAAGTTATGTATGGGAGAAAGGATTCAGGATGGTCAAAATTTCTAAGAATTCAGTATTTTTTTCACTTAGTTTTTAATTTTTAGGGGAAAAGAAAGGAATTTTTTTCCAAGAAATTATTATGAGAATACTTCACATTATTTATACCCCTCGGGGAAACATTTTTTCATCCCTCTGTTTTTATTTTAAAATTTACCTAGAAAATGTACATTTAAAGGGGGAAAAGTGTTCACAGAACTCTGCTTCTCAACCTTTCCCCATCTCTCCTTCCTCCCTCCACTGCACAGCTCTTACAAAGGTGGAGAGGAGTGAATTTTTCAGTGACTGCAGACTTGGGTGTGCATTTCACTTTAGACCTTGGAAACCATTTTCCAATAATGTCTCGAGTTTCCCTGATAGCCAGATTTTTTTTCTTTCCTTAAGGTTTTGAACATGCTTTTGAGGAATGCTCTTCAGCTTAAAATAAAACATATTCTCCAGCTACTTAATTCTTAGAATAACCTTGTTCCATTAATGGCCACGGGATGATCCCTGCCAGCTGCAGTGACATTCACACCCCCCAAATTCAGTGCCAGATTAGCACATGGTACCTTTGATGGTAGAGGACTGGTGAGATGCTATAATTCATCCCAGCCATGATGGGCAAACCAGGAGAATCCCCAGCCACAGATATGATTGGACAGACCTTGGCCCAAAACAAAAGGAGAGCTCAGATCTGTGATGTCTCAATTTTCCAGAACTCCTTATTCTGTGATTCCATTATTTATAGAATTGCCAGGGTTTAAAGGCTCCCAGAAACTGAAGAAATCTGATGAGATGGTTCTAGGAAAAAAAATGTTTTATACATTTATCCAGCAAATGGGGATCCTCAGTGGCTTCAGGAAACCCAAGTAATTCCAATAATAGGACAGGTTTTTTGCCAGGAGAATAAGATGCTAAGGATGCATTGGGAATTCAGGAAAGTAAATGGAACAGAAGGAACCTGACATTAGATGGTTTTACAAAGGAGTGATGTGATCCCTCAGTTCCTGTGACCACTCACCCTCCTTGGGAATCAATTTCCACTGATGGAAATGGACTGGTAGGAGCAGATGGAAGATCTCCAACATCAAATTTCTGTCAGAACATCTGCTAGACTTGACCAAAAGAAAACTGAGCCTGGGAAAGGAACAAAACCTCTTGAGTTTTGTTTCAGGTGTAATTTTCCTACAGAAATACTATTTCTTGGAAGAATATACCTGATACTGATGGATGTTAGTGTTCAGGATTAAAGTTCTTATATTGGCTGTTTGATTTTCAGCTGAACTGACTAATACAAGAGTAGAAGTTAAACACCAGGGTATTCTGAAGTACAATATAAATTTCTTTTTCCAGCTCATGTTGCTTGAAAACAAATCTTGGAACTTAGACATGAAGGGCTTGATTCAGCAGGATACATTTAGATGTTTAGTGGCATTTGAGGTATCTTGGAGTATTTAAATCATATCAATGTATCTGGCTGAGTTAGCTCTAAGGGAAAACACAGATTTTCAGAAAAGATAGATGTCTGGAGTCAAAGCAGATACCCCAGACCAATTCAGATGGCACTAGATTTGTGTGTTCAGTAACTACACCAAATCCCCAATCTTTATTTTGGTGTAAACTGAATAAAAGATTCCATTACAAGTGGTCATATAACTCTTTTGCCAATGGCCACAGTTCTTATACACTGGTTATCTGCAGACATGGACACCCAACACACACAGAGATGCAGGTTTTTTAACCTGCAGGCTGAACCCACCCTGTAAGTTCATTTTGAAAGGTAATTAGGAGGTATTGAGGCTTTTAGGGAATGAGTTGAGGTGGCAGTGCAGCAAAATAACCAGACCCTCTGTATCCTTTCAGGATTTTGCCAGAGTAAGAAGAAAAGGCTTTCCTGGATCAGAGCCCTTGTACCAGCAGCATTTCCACTGCCTTGAGGAGCTGATTTTCCTGGATTCCTCCTCTCTCTAAAGCCTCCTGCAAATGAGCATTAGAAGAAGCTTCCAGAGGGCATGTCCTGTTAGTACACCGCTTCTGGAGATCCGGGTTTTTCCTCGCTGAAGTCACTCCCTTTTTGCTTTTAATACTCAAGCCACTTTGGCTCCTTGGCTGCCTGTTCCAGCCTACCTCACAGGGGTGTTTGGAGGTTCAATCACTTCAGGTTCACGCAGCTCTTGGAGCATGTGAAGCAATATATATATATTATTATTTTATTTGCATGCAAAAATAAAGGTCTTCTTAAACCAAAACCCATGATCTTTGTTGTTACTCACAGTAATTTCCTCTCTGGTCTTGACTCAAGGCTCAGAGTGATGCAGTATTTTTTAAACAAGTGGGTCTGTGCTGTCTCACACATTCCCAAGGGATTTGAGAAAGGGAATGACTAAAGAAGCAACCAGTTTTGATGATGGTAATGAAGCATTTAGAATGACAGGAATGAAAGCTGAGTGGGAAGAACTGTACAGGCAACTCTTGACAGAGAATAATTGTATGACTATGTGGCAACCTGTGAACACCTGCAGTATTGCAAATTATTTATATAGATAGAGAATGATTAAAATACATTATAAATATAATATTTAAATAATATTTAAATATTTATTATAAATAGAAAAATATTTAAATATATTATTATAAATATTTGAATATATTAAAATATATTTAAATATATTTTAATATATTTAAATAATATTTTAATAACACTATATTATTTAAATTAAATAATCTAATAAACATAATAATTAAAAATATAATATTAAAAAATGCACACACACCCCCCTGAATTTATTAACACAGTGATGGCAATATGGCTACCAATAAACATCTGCAGTATGGCAAATTATATATATGTATATATATAAAAAATATATATGCATTAAAAAATACACACATACACACACCTGAATTTATTAACACACTGATGGAGTCTGAACTATTCCTCCACAGAGACAAGATTTTGGATGATGTGTAGACTGGGTTTTAAAACATCAGACCTGTTTCCAGCAACAGTTACAAAATTCAATATTTAAAGAACACACTGTAACGAGAACATCTCACTGCCTATAACCTGGTCACGTCCAACTTACGAAACAAACATTAATGATCTGTTCTGCATCCCTCAAGTTCCTTCTGTGTGCTGGTTTTGGCTGGGATGGATTTAATTTCCTTCCCAGTATGGAATGGTGTTTCAGGTTTGTGCTGCGAACAGTGGTGATAGTTCAGGGA
This sequence comes from Brachypodius melanocephalos, assembly GCA_013398615.1. Taxonomy (NCBI): domain Eukaryota; kingdom Metazoa; phylum Chordata; class Aves; order Passeriformes; family Pycnonotidae; genus Brachypodius; species Brachypodius melanocephalos. Next base: position 19,553,989 of record VZSR01003806.1, on the reverse strand, counting down.
TGTTTTTGTTACGGCTGAGCAGGACTCAGTCAAGGCCTTTTTTGCTCCTCACTCCACCAAGGAGAGGGCTGGGGGTGACAAGGAGTTGGGAGGGGACAGAACCAGGACAGCTGGCCCCAGGTGACTCAAGAGTTATCCCAGACCATGTGAGGTCATGCTCAGCAATAAAATGTGCAGGAACAGCAAGGAAGGAAAAGACATTTGGAGTGATGGCGTTTTTCTTCCCAAGTCATTGTTACATGTGGTGGATTCCTGCTCTCCTGGAGATGGCTGGACACTTGCCTGCCCATGGGAAGTGGTGAATAAATTCCGTGTTCTGCTTTGCTTGCACAGCTTTTGTTTTAGCTATTTATCTGTCTCTATCTCAACCCACAAGTTTTTTTCACTTTTACTCTTCTGATTTTCTCCCCATTCCACCAGCGCAGAAGTGAGCAAGAGCTGCCTGAATTTCTGCCTTGGGTTAAACCAGAACATCCTGAAGAAAATCTCTGGTATTAAATCTAAATATCTGGATAAATTCAGGATGGACTGAGCCTCATATTTCCCTGCTACCCCAATGAAACACATTTCTGGTGTATAAACCGCAGAGGTGTTATTCCAAACAGGATTGTCTCCATTTCTGTCTCTGGATGCTGGACCTTATGTCCATCAAGGTCTAGCCTTTCAGCAGTCACCCTCACTCCAGGCTCATTCTTCCATTTGTGCCCAATTTCCACAGAGCTCCTTGAGTGTCCATGTCACCTCTGAACTCCCCATGAGCCTGAGTGGAACCTGGGCTTGGCCTCATGTGAGACAACTCCCACATCTCTCCTCTGTTGATGGCCCTACAAGGATCTGCTTCTCCCATCCCTGTTCCCTGCCCTGTTTCTCTCCTGCAGCGACCACTGAGAGTTCTTCCCAAGAATTTCCTCATTCCTTGTCTATTGAGATCTTGTCTCCTAGGACACCACTGGTGTTTTCCCTTGGAGGGCTGGCAGGGCAGCAGCTGGAACCAAACTGTTTGATAGTGCTCAAGCTATGGGAGAAAAGAGTTGTTTTGGTTGATATTCCCCTTCCAAAGCTCATCCTTGATGACCTGAAGAACAGATCAGTTTTCAAAATGGTGATTGGAACATGGTTTTCCAAAAGCCTACAATCAGTGACTTATCTCCCTCCCCACTCTGGTCCATGGCCAGGGCACAGACTGGAGATGGTCTCATGACTGGCCTTGGACAGGCACTTCAGTCACTAAGACTGGAGTTTCCCCACTGAAAATCAGTTTTATGCATGAGCAGCCTTTACTGAGTGTTCTGTCAAGGAGAACGAACATCGTGTACCCTCTGCCCACTGTCACCTGTCACTGTAGCTGCAAACATTTGTCCCTCTCTCTGTCACTTGTTCCATGCCCTTAACTTTGGGACAGGGAAACTCAACATCACTTCTTGCTTCTGTCTATTTACTGCTAGAACAGAGGAGATTGTCACTAAATTAATTCTCCCCTCCTGATCAGGCAGATTAGATGCTCATCATTTGTAATTAAAAGTAGGGAAACTCCTTCAGAGCCAAAGATATCTGTACTGGTTTCCCCACAGTCCAGAACATAGACAAGTGGTGATTTCCCAAGGTGTAAAGGCAAATTTCCCAAGGTCCCTGAAGGATCAGTAAGCCAAACAGATGAATTTGCTCCTTCTGGGTGACAAAATTATTTTCCTTCAAAAGGACAGGTCCCATGCAAAATCCACCACCCGCTGCTTGGCTGCCAGGTCAAATACCAACTCTGACAGACACCTCAAGATCAACAGCTTCGTGTCAGTCACAGCCTCAATGTTTTCTCTGTTCACTGGAGACTGTTTGGAGCATCTTTTCCTGGTCCTCAAGGAGAAGGAAGAAGTGGAGCACTGTGTCCAAGCTCCCTTTCCCTGGTGCCAAGCAGTCTTCAAGGGCGCTGTTATCACCCCAGGTATATTTATGTTTCCATGGAGGGAGTCTGGACCTGGGGCAAGCATTGTTGCCACTCTCCAGCTGGGGCTGGGGGAGGGAGTGGAGGAGGCTGGAGCCATTCCCCCTTTCCTTCCCTCTCCTTGACGTTGTTTGGTTCCAAAGAGCATTGAACCATCTGTGACATCATGGCCCAATCCCTGCAGGGTTTGCTCAGCAGCCTCACTCCCCAAATTAAATATCCCTGCCTCTCGTGCTGCCTGGGACAGGCAGGAGGGGGGTTATGCAAGGAGTAGAAAAGCACTTTTCTCTTTTCTATTAAATCCTGTTATTTCCACAAGTAATCCTTACCCTTGGTGGTTTTCTTACAGCTAGCTGTGTTTTAAGATCATGGAATGCACTTTTCCCCCTTCATTTTGTCCTTCCAGAAGTGAAGCTGAGGGTGCAGGTGGATGAGCTGCCTGTCTGAAACCTTGGGCAGGTGCTCAGAGTGGTTTGGGTTTTGGGGTTGTGTCCATGTCCTTAATCACAAACCAGGAATCTGGGAGATGGTCAGTGCTTGCTATGACTCCCCTAAATAAAATTCCAAGCATGCATGGACACAGAGTGATTTAATATAAATGACTGACTCCTTGAAACTTCTACATCCAGGAGAAAAACTGAGAAGAGATGAAAACAACAGCCCATTTTAGAACCTGTGGCTCTGGCTCAATAACATGTGTGAAAATACAAGGCCTTTCCCTAAACCATCACTGCCCACCGCAGCTCTCCCAGCTCCTGGCAGAGGTCTGAAGGTCCATTTCCTCACCATGTTCCTCAAGGATGTGGATTCAGGGTGGGAATTCCTTTTCTTTGCTGTCTGTATCCTCTTGCCCCTCCTCAACCTCCTCATCCATCCACAAGAAGAGTTTTGCTTGTTTCTAGCCCTGATATACTCAACTAATGTGGTTGTTTTTTTTAAACCAAAGCCCTTTCATGCCCTACACCCAACTTGCAGCAGCTGGTTCACCAGGCACAGACCCCTCTGCCCTCTGTGTGCAGTCACAGCTCACCCCTGCTCTTGCTCTCCATCGTTTCACTTTGCTGCTCTTGCCGAAGCAGTAAATAATTAATCACCCTCGTGACTTCGTTTCACTGATGATTTTTGGTTTGTCCTGTTTGCCTGAAAAGAAATGTTCACTTGAATTTCCCACATGTCTCAGGAGTGGCATTTCTTGGTGACAAGCACAAAGGTTAAGAGATCTTCACAGAGTTCTGGTGACACTTCCTCTGGTCCATTTTAGATATGGCTGGACCTTCACATACATGAAAAAATATATTTTATTTTCAGATACAGAAGTAAGTTACCAGGTGGTAAGAGAGGTGGAGACACAACACAGAAGTGGATTTGGTATGTTTGAATCTGTGAAACCAGAGAGATGTCTCTTCATAACCACATTTAGCAAGGTGATTGACAGCAAGGGAAAATGCCATTAAAGCAAGACCATTTGGGCAAGAATGAGTAATTTTAGACACTTCATGCAGACTAGATATGGGAAGAACGTTCAGACTGTGATATCATTGTTTTCAGGACAGATCTCAGGGGTTGCTGGAGAGAATTAGGATCAGTCTCCTTTGACAGTGTGGCAGAACACACAGGGGTGTCCCTTCAGTCCTTTCTGTGTAATGACTTCTGTGGTGCTTGGTACAAATCCATGGCTAAAGTCACAGATAAAAGGTACAGACAGTGACTGAGCTGTGAACCATGCTGGAAAAACTCCTGGGAGATGGGAGCAACTGCCATGTCTGCTGGATTCATGGCCAGGAGGGGGAATATCCATGACCCTTTCAGCCCTACTCTGTCTCCTTCTGTTGCAGCCCTACAACTCCAACCCGAGCAAGGACTAAACCTCTGATCCTTTCCTGCATTTGTCTTCATCATCACAGAATGGTCTGGGTTGGAAAGGACCCTAAAGATCATCCTGTTCCAAGCCCCTGCCTGGGTAGGAACATTTTCCACTATCCCAGGTTGCTCCAAGCCCTGTCTAACCTGTCCTTGAACAGTTCCAGGGATGGGGCAGCCACAGATTTTCTGGACAACCTGTTCCATTGCCTCACCACCCTCACAGAGAAGGAGTTTTTCTGAATATCTCATCCAAACCTGCTCTCTTCCAGCTTGAAGCCACTGCCCCTTGCCTTGTCACTCCGTGCTCTTTTCTCCAAGGAGGAGTTTTCTCCTTTGCCCACCCTGCCTGGGGTCTGAGGAGGAGGATAAGCTGTCACCAGACCGTGGCCAAGAGCCACAGGGCACCGTCAGTTCCGCACGTTTTGCAGCCCTGCGGATCCCAGGATCCCACCTCCCTCCTGCTCCAATCCCATGTCCTCCCTGGGTGCAGCCCACCAGCTGGCAGGGGGTGGTTTGGCTGCTGGGGTCAGCTGGCAAGACGTGGCCATGGCTCAGGTCGGGCATCTTCTAACGTGAGAGGTTGCAACACCTCCATGCATCACCAATCCCCATGGGAACAGGGCAATGAACTCTCTGCCCTGCAGGCAGCCACTCCTCCACCCACCTTGCTCTGTCCCACAGCCTTTATATGCACAGGCACCTCCTGTGCTCGGCCTTGCACAGCTGCTGTTCACACTGGTGTTGTCTCCATCCCGGCAAAAGCTGCCTTGCTGCCAGCTGCCAGTCATGAGAATCCTCTTCTTCCTCGTCGCTGTTCTCTTCTTCCTCTTCCAGGCTGCTCCAGGTAAGGCTGGAAAGAGATGAGATGGAGGCTGAAAGGGTGAAGATGCAGAGAAGTTCACCAGATTCCACTGCTGAGGGTCAGATTACCTCTCTGCTCCTGGAATCCATGATTTTCCTATTAGAATTCCCCTTCCCTGGTCACAGTCCTAATTTTCAAGCTATCGATTCAAGGTTCTTGATAGTCATACTAATGGTTTCTTTCTAGCATATGATGACAAGATGAAAAAAAAAAAAAAAAGTCCTGTATTGACCTTGGTGCCAGAAAAGGTTTTGGAGCAGCTCATCTTGTGTGGCTTCATGTGGCATGAACAGAACACCCAGGGGATCAGGAACAGCCAGTGCTGGTTCATGAAAATCTGTTCCTGCTTGACCAACTTGATCTCCTCTATGACAAGGTGTCCCGTTTAGTGGATTAGTATTTAGCTGGATTTTGATAAATCCTGGACACCATTTCCCACAGAATTTTCCTGGAGAAACTGGCTGCTCCTGGCTTGGATGGGTGCGCTGTTCTCTGGGTTAAAAACTACCAGGATGCCCAGAGATATGTGGGGAATGGAGTCAAGTCCAGCTGAGGCTGTCACCAGTGGTGCTCCCCAGGGCTCATTACTGGGGCTGGCCCTGTTTGATATCTTCATGAATGATCCAGATGAGGGGATTGAGGGTAACCTCAGCAAATCTGCAGATTACACCAAGTTAGGCAGGAGTGTTGATCTGCTGGAGGACAGGAAGGCTCTGCAGAGGGATCTGGACAGGCTGGATCCATGGGATGAGGCAAACTGTGTGAGGTTCAACAACCCCTGCAGCTCCAGGCTGGGGCAGAGTGGCTGGAAAACTGGGAAAGGCCCTAGGGGTGATGGTGACAGCAAGCTGGACATGAGCCAGGTGTGCCCAGGTGGGCAAGAGGACAATGGCACCTGGGCTGCCACAGCTCTGGAGTGGCAGCAGGACCAGGGCAGTGCCTGTCCCTTGTGCTGGCACTGCTGGGGCACCTCCAGAGCTGGGGACAGCTCTGGGACCCTCATGACAAGAGGGACATTGAGGAGCTGGAGTGTGTCCAGGGAAGAAAACAGAGCTGGGGAAGGGGCTGGAACACCAGGAGAGGCTGAGGGAGCTGGGAAAGCGGCTCAGCCTGGAGAAAAGGAGGCTCAGGGGAGACCTTGTGGCTCTGCACAACTCCCTGACAGGAGGAGACAGCTGGGGGTGTTGGGCTCTGCTTCCAGGGAAAAGGGACAGGATGAGAGAAAATGATATCAAATTGTACCTAGGGATGTTTAGATTGAATATTAGGAAACATTTCCTCACCAGAAGTGTTCTCCAACCCTGGCACAGGCTGTCTATGGCAGTGGTGGAGTCCCCATCCCTGGATGGATTTAAAAGCCGTGTAGATGTGGCACTTGAGGACATGGATCAGTGGTGGCCTTGGCAGTGCTGGGGGATGGTTGTACTTGATGGTCTTGGAGGATCCAAGGACCCTTTTCCAACCTGAACAATTCCCTGAGGATTTTATTGAGGGAATCCTTATAACAATACTAAAGATGTAACCCAGCAACACGAGTGCTTTCTCTTCTCGCATTCTCACCCACGTGTCCTGGCTGTGTATTCTAGATTAGGAGACCTCGTTTGTTTTTGGGAAAAAAAAAATGTTATCCTGATTATGCTTTGTCAGGTTTTGCCTGAACTCTGTATTGCCCACGTGCATTAAGTGGGTTTGGAGCCCATGTTTCATTCCAGGCTCTTTGGGTGTCTTTGAAGCAGCTGAAGTTGTCTTAATTTGATTTGTAGTCGTCTCAAATTTGTACCAGCTTTCTTAGACCATCAAATATCTGTCTACTCAAAGAAAAATTGTAGAGCCATTGAGACAAAATCTGTACTACATGTGGGATTGCTTTCTTGGGCTTTTCCTACTTCATGCACCACAAAATGTATTATTTATATAAAAAAAAACCCCTGTGACTCCTGAGATGGCTGCAGGATGGGTACAATTCCAGTAGAATCTCTGCGGAAAGGGTCACCACTTATTTTCTATCTCTTCATAAAGGTTATATGCATAAAACACTACAGGGCTTTTTAATTTAAGAGATAAGGGAAATGAAGGCCTAATGGTAGCTTTAAAACTAGTTAAGTGACATCAAAAACATGTAATCCTTGAATAACATGTGATTGAGAGAAAGGACCTGAGAACGTCCAGGACAAAGTGGTTGCAATGTGGCAGACCTGATTCAGACTAAAGCTGTGATGCCTTTCAAATTAGGGATGGAATCCAATTCGATGACAAACCCTTAGCACGGTGCCAGGTAAATCTCACGCCTCAAGCCTCCAGTCCTCTGCCAGGACAAACAAACACGAATTTTGCCTGTTTATTTCGCAGCTTACAGCCAGGAAGCCGCTGACACCATCGCATGCCGGCAGAGCCGGGGCTCCTGCTCCTATGTGTCCTGCTCTACTCCTCTGGTTGACATCGGGACCTGCCGAGATGGGAAGCTAAAATGCTGCAAATGGTAAGAGGAATCCCTCCGGGGGAAGTGTTGCTGCACTAAAAGAGAGTAGAATCACTGGGATTTCCCCCCTTTTCAGCATCACAGCCCCTACTCCAGCTCCTTACAACCTCCAAAAATACCTGCTACTTGCTGGGGTTCGTGTGTGGTGAAAACAAGGCAGAGACCTCGTGGTGTTGAAATATCCCAGAGAAAAAGAGAGACTGTTTACAAGAGTGACAGGACAAGGGACAATGACAGAGAGCAGATCTGGATTGGATGTTAGGAAGAAATTTGTCCCTGTGAGGGTGGGGAGGCCCTGGCACAGGGTGCCCAGAG
>VZSR01003806.1:19528450-19546431 GCA_013398615.1 Brachypodius melanocephalos | reverse complement strand
GTTCTTGTCCAGTAAAGACATTTGCAGTCTCAATTCTAATAAAAGCGAGTTCTTTTGAAACCATGTTGCTAATACTTGTTCATGTATGTCAGGGTGGTTTTTGTTGTTTTTATTGTCTGTAGAAATCAGCCTGTAAATGAAATTTATTTAACTACATTAACTCCATGTGTCATCAAGTCCTGTTAAATCGCCATGTGTTGCAGTGATTTGTGTGGTAACATTTATAATAATAATTGGAAAAGTATTAGAGCCTGTTCCAGCTGCCATTCCAGCCCAGAGCTGGCATTCAGGAGACAGTCCTGTACTCCTCTCCAGGGCTGCATCTGCCACCCCAACCTGAAATATTTGGGATACAGAGAAACCCCGAGGTGGCAGAAGGGCTTGAATCTGCATGACCACATTCACAAGATTCTGCTCCTGCTGTCTATATTTACTGTACACCAGTATCATGTCCATGGAATTTAATTTCTCTGGATCCTAAACTGGTCAAACTGTTTTTTTCCCGCACTGCTCTGTCTGGAGGCAGTGGGCTGTGTGTCCAGCAGCCTGGATTCTCATCAAGACTCATCCCCTCCTTCCCTTCCCCATCCCTAACATCCCCAGTGCAAAGGCCACAAGGATTTGAGACGAGGGGTGACTCAAAATGTCCATGCTCTCCATGCCATGAGCTGCTGGATGGTTTCAGGACTTCCATGAGTGCTCAATCTGATCAGTTTGTGCCAGCTCTCCACTAATCACAGTGGGTTTGGAGAGTCACAGAATCATGGGGTGTTTGGGAAAGGACCTTAAAGGTCATCCAGCTCCATCCCAGCCATGGGCAGGGACATCTTCCACTGTCCCAGGTTGTTCCAAATCCCGTCCAACCTGGCCTTGAAGTTCTTCTTGACCCAATTAATAAAGGTTAGGACAAGGACATACTCCTGTCACCACATGGGTTTGTTTTCCTCCCCTTTTCTTGGATATGTTTATCACAAGGCATATCTCACTGATTCCAGGTGAGACCCTCCAACAAAAACACGAGAATTCCTCACAGGGATAAGGAGATTGTTCCTCACAGGAATAAGGAGGTGATACCTCACAGGGATAAGGATCAAACACAAATCTTCCAGAGCAAGTTTATTACCATTTATTGAGATGTGTAGACTATAAAATATAAACACCTTAGCTGAGCATTCTGGCGTTACTCACATTATTGCTGACTCCAAAATAAAATAATATTAATAATAAAAGAATAGTTGTTCTGAGGGCCAAAGGAAGAACTTTGCATCCTCTCACGGACACAAACTCCTGCATGCTGGTGACCTTTCTGGAACAGATGTTGGTTGGCACAATAAAATTTCAGCAGTAAAACATTTTTAAAAATGAAAAATATTGGTATTTTCTGGGTGGTTCAATAATTGCTTTCGAGTTTCTTCAGGTCATTAAGGCTGTTTGTGGAGGGGTGTGTTCTCTTTCTGTTGTTCACATTGTGGTGCATGCCTGCATGTGTCAAATGCATATTTTCTGCCCAGAATTCCAGATTTTCCAATGGGATGATGCATCCCTTAAATTGCCAGAAGCTCTGGTTAGCCCATCTGAGATGTCAATGGTCACTAATCATACTGGAAATAAAAAAAGGGAAGAAACTTTCAGATTTTGAACTTACAACCAGGAAAGGAATTAAATAAAATGCACAGAAGGGATTGAATGAGCACCAAGGGCTGATATTCCTGAATCCAACTCTTCAGGATTATTCACAGTCATGCTGCTGCTGAATTTTAATCATAAATTGCTTTTCTATTTTAATTAATAATGAATTGACCACACTCTGTGCCTGAAGCTTCCTACTCCTCTTGGAATTTCTGGTATGGAAAAGAGTTTCTGCTGCTCATGTTTTGTTTTTAACGTCTCTTGCTACTAATATTGAAGAAAGTTTAAGTAAGTTTATCCAAAAATAAATGTGTCTGCAGCATTTAACAGGGAAAAAATGAACCAGAAAATGAAATGTTAGAATCAGGGGAGGCAGAGTGTAAATATTCAGGGATATTTGTTGCTGCAGTTTCATATAGGAATAAAGATATGGGGTGAACTTTAGGATTTCAGTAAGGAATTTGAAAGAAAAAAATAAATTAATCGCAGAATTAAAGAATTATTTTGAAGGGTCCTAAAAGACCATCTGGTTCCAGCTCCCTGCCGTGGGCAGGGACACCTTCCACTAGATCAAATATTTTGATTTTGTTCAGAAGAGGAAACCTGAGGAAAAAAAAATCTGGGAAAACATGACTTTCAGACTATGGGACCAGGCAGCCTTTGCAAGATGGAACATGCAGGTTTTCTCTAAATCTGACCCAAAAATCCCGGTATGAACATTGAGAGATGTAGCCTTGGAAGCCAGTACTACTCATCATGAGCAGCTTGAACCAGCTAATGGGAACAGCAGCAAAAAGGGTTCATTTCTGGCTAATTAATTCTCTCTGCCAAAGGAGTTTCACTGTGATCTTTCCCACGAGGCACTTGAGCAGCATCATTAATGCTACAGAGGGAAGCAATGAGGAAATCCTCGGGAAATCCTATATCTGAGGGTGCAGAGCCTCTGCTCTTTGCCAGCTTGTGCTGGAGGAGTGAAGGGCTGACTGGACATGCAAAAACAAGTGATAAATGAGTAATGAACCCCAATAAATCCCTGGGAATGTTCAAAGCCAGTTTGGACAGGGCTTGGAGCAACTGGATCTTGTTGAAGGCATCCATGATAACAGGGGTGGAATAGACGACCTTGAAAGGCCCCTTCCAGCCCAAACCCTTCTGTGGGTGTGTGATCCATCACCTCCTGGACTCACCACGGTCCTACAGCAGGGAATTCCCTGCTGGCAGTGTCCAAAGGGCCTCGCGTGGGGTGGGGGGCAGCGGTCACTGGAGCAGACCCCCCCAGCCTGTCTGCACTGCACCTCGGTGTTGGGGGCACGCAGGAAACCTGAGCACGACAAAAAATAAAAACAATGCAGAGTCGTGATTTGCCCACCCAAAGAAGACTAAGAGCAATCCAGGCTGTAGCATGGCAGCAATGTTGGAGTTTACCTGCAGGCTGGCCACTTCCACACCATTAAATTGCCTTATTTTCCAACTTGGAGGGTTCAGTTCATCAAATAGACCCATTTGGTGTCTGGTCATTGGCAAAAATGTGCCCAACACTCTGGCAGCACTTTGGCCATAGGCAAAAGGGACTAAACCCCATTTCTATTTCTATTATTTCTATTTCTGTTTCTGTTTCCATATTTCTATTTCTATTTCTATTATTTCTATTCCTACTCCTATTTCTATTCCTATTTCTATTCCTGTTCCTACTCCTATTCTTATTCCTATTCCTATTCTTATTCCTATTCCTATTCCTCTTATTTCTGTTTTTATTTCTATTCCCTTTTCTATTTTTTCCATACTCACAATTTTCCCTCTGGATTTCCTTAGAAGTTATTTTACTCTTACCTGAAGTGCCCTGGAGCATTAAGAGGAAAACAGCAAAGACAAATGAAAAGATCTTCATGTCCAAATTCAGTGCCACCAAATACAACAGATGCTAAGAAAAAAAAAAAACAAAAACAAACCAAAGAGAAGTAACCTGCATTTGTCATCACCCAGCACAAACACTACTAATGACAAATTAGATGTAATTTTAAAATAAAAATTGGCATTTATGTAATAGGGTAAATATTCTAGAATGAATCTATAGAAATAACAGGAAGATAAATTAAGGAAAGGTAAATTTGAAAGCATACTGCATAAGATTGATAAAATGTATTCATGACTATAAATATTTTTATTAGATTTTTAACTTGAACAACTCTGCTGAGTCTGTCTGGGATGGAGTTAGCTTCAATTACTTAATGACTAAAATATCCATTTTATTTAATTAATAACTTAAGCATTTCCAATTTTGTTGAATATAAACACACAAAAATATTTAATTACTCAAATAATGGTAATTTTTTAGTTTACAAGCCAATAATTACACCTCGAAATATGTTTACAGAAAATCTAAGGAGCCATCTGTCCATCCTGGAACCCCTGAACTGCCTCTCCACTATAATTTCTCACTGCAGATTTCAGCTACCTTTGGAAAATAATACCAACTAATTTAATAATTAAGAATCACCATCACTGAGCATAATAATCATCATTACTGAAATACCAAGCACTGAGCATTTCAGATATTCATGGGGATTTAGTTAAGCTGCAATATTCTACATCTTGGATGATTAATTTGTCTTTAGATGAGCAAGAGATTTGATAAAAAAAAACCATGTGTTTTTCTCCTCTTTGTTTGAAATTGGTGTGAAAACTGCACATTTAGCTCACCCAAGAGGACCTGAGGAGAGGGGGCTGGTGGGTCCCACCTGGTTCCACTCCAGGGGATCTTCACAGAGTGATGTCTCACCCCAGAAAAAACCTGTTTTTATACATTCTGTGGATGACAGAGCTGCCATAGAGCAGCTGGCCAAGGACATGGACTTGTCACAGCAATTCCCAGCAGCTGAAACGTCACTTCCCAGCAGCTGCTGGGGGATGGTGACTGCTCATGAATTCCCTCCCCTTTCCCTGGAAATGGACTTGGCTCTTCCCAAAAATGCCTCACACTGCCCCGGTGTGTGTCCAACACATTGATCCCTCCTGGGCGGTGGGAAATGATGGCCTGGGACACACAGGTTGGGATCCAGGGGGATCCAACCCTGCAGGGCTGTGTCTGGAGCCTGGAGATGCATCCACAGACCCACAACAGCTGAATTAGGGAAGCTCAGATTTCGCAGTGACTCCCCAGTGTGAAACACAGGTGAGACCCCTCTGTGTTCACAGAATCCCAGAATGGTTTGGGTTGGCAAAGATCTTAAAACTCATCCCATTCCACCCCCTGCCATGGCCAGGGACACCTTCCGCTATCCCAGGCTGCTCCAAGCCCTGTCCAACCTGGCCTTGGACACTGACAGGAATCCAGGGGCAGCCACAGCTTCTCTGGGCAGCCTGTGCCAGGGCCTCACCATCCTCACAGGGAAGGATTCCAAAATCTCATCTGACCCTGCTCTCTGGCAGTGGGAAGCCATTCCCTGTGTCCTGTCCCTCCAGCCCTTGTCCCCAGTCCCTCTCCAGCTCTCCTGGAGCCCCTTTAGGCTCTGGAAGAGGATCTGAGGATTCTGGATCCTTCTCTTCTCCAGGTGAGCACCCTCAGCTCTCCCAGCCTGGTTCCAGGGGCTCCAGCTCTCAGAGCATCTCCTTGGCCCCCTCTGGACTCTCTCCAGCAGATCCCTGGGCAACCCAGGTAGGATGTCACAAGAGCAGATTGCCCTCCTTTGACCTGCTGGTCACTCTTTCATTCTCATGGATTTGCCACATCTGTGTTTTGGTTGTTCCATAGAGAATAATTTTGTTTGAATAATTAATCCCAGGGAAGCACCCACTTCCACACAGCCTTTCTGATTTCAGGTGGCCAAAGGAAACAACTTTCACGAAAACATTTTGGTCAAATATGTGCCCTCAGAGGATCCGGGCTACAGAAACCGATGGCAGCACTGGTTTAACCTGAACCCTGAAGGCACCTGTGAGCCCAGATATTGTGTTTTTATTCATACCACCAAGAGACCAGGGAAAAAACCCAACATTCCTGTACTTCAAAAAGCATTCACCTACCTGGGTCTCCCCCAGAAGATGGCAATCAAGAGCTAATGCTGCAATTCCCTTCCAGCAACCTTCTTCAGTGAAGAGTATGGAAATTATTCTGACAGCTGGGCTTTATGGATTTTTTTCCTTAATTATTCTGATGTCTTTTGATTCCCAGTGCTGATATGAGAGTGAATGATGTTTCCTGACAGTCCAGACTCAAAGCCCTCCCTGCTCTGCAGTCTGCCCTGGACTCCTGTGATGGACACACCAGTCACTGCTCTCAAAAATCATATTGACAGGAGTTGAGGGAATGGAATGAAGGAATTGGGAGAGGTTTAGGTTGGATGCCAGGAAAAGTTCTTCACCCAGAGGGTGGTTGGGCACTGAACAGGCTCCCCAGAAAAAAGACAGCTGTTTAAAATCCCATTCCTGTATAATTTAATTGGAAGAATGTGTATATTTGCTTTATAATATGGAAGAGCATTTGTTTCTCTTATTTGGATTCTGATTTTATTCTTCAACAAAAACAGACAAAACTTAAATAACTCAAGGGATGAAATGTAAAGAATCAGAAATAGACACTGTGAATATTAAACATATAAATGAGTTTTTGAGGCACAGAGCTCTGAACAGAGATTTTGGGGTAACTTCCTGAAAAGGAGGTCAAAATAGGATAAAATTATTTTTTTCTTCCTGTTTTTCCACTTTGTGCATGTGCCACCTGCCCAAAGTGGAACAAAACAGATCCAAGCTCAAATATTAGGTTTTGGATAAGATCTTTAACTAATTAATTTTATTTGTTCTTATGACCGATGGTAAACTTCCTTTAAATATCCTAAATGCTATCATTTAACACTTATTTTAATTCCAACATACTTTTATTGACTCTAAGCATTGTTTTGGCCATTCATGATTACAAAAGTGATACATTTCACCTGTTTCTTGGCAGTTAAACACACACAATTAAAGAATAAATATTGCAATTCAATTAATATTGCATCCTGAAAGCATTTTGACTGCTAAATGTCTTACTCAGTTGCCTTTTCCCGGGGTACTGCAAAGGACATTGTGTGGAGCTACCAAAATTATGTTGTCCAAGCACAAATATATATTTATATGCCTGTGCATAAAATCTATAAATATTCCAAGAGAAACAAAGGCCAAATTTACTCAACTGCTTTACATTTTATCTTTGCTGAAGAATATGCAAATAGGGAAGAATAATCCAGATGTTCTAAGCTGTGATTTACTCGGGAATAGTCAGGATAGTAATTTTGGTAATTGTTTATTTAAACATAGATTTTATAATTTTATAATGGTATTTCTTACTCTCCTGTTTCTCTACAGCCCTCCTAGCAAATCCACACTAACATAGATATATTTATATTTAAAATATTGTTAAAATGAATATGTGGAAGGACTCTTAAATCCCAGTTGATTTTTTTATCCCTCAGCACACCACAGACTTTGTTCCCAATGAACATCCATGTCTCAGTTCCTTTGTCCACATCTGGACCAGTGCTGCCTGAGATGTCCCTGTGTCCCACCCCTCCTCCATGGATTGCTCTCCTCTCTCCTGACTCTTTTCCACCAGTCCCAGGAGGAGATCTCAGCCAGCCCAGAGCACCCTAAACCACTCTAGGAGCTGCTGTGAAGGCCACTGGGTTAAACCCTGTGTGTCCATATGTCACCTCAGCTCACCTGTGACAATGGGATGTCCCCAGACACTTGAAGCAAAGACAATCCTTCACCTTCTCTCTGCCATCCTCTTCCTCCAGCGTCCTCTGTGCAAATGACAGGAAGGATGACAGACCTTTGGTACGATTGCCCAATGTTTGTACTCACAGCACCTCCAAACCTGGCAAAAAATGGCGTGAAATCCGTGAGGGAACAGCCCTGCTGTCCATCCATTGACCTTGGACAGCCCTGTGGAAAACTGCCCAGACCTGAGCTGGCCAAACCCTGCCTGGAAATCCCATCTGCTGCTGGGTATTTTGAGCAGTGATGTGGAGTGAGCTGCCCCTGTCACCTTTGGGAATTCCATCTCTCCCACAACAAAGGTCCTCCCAGTTCAGGGAAGCCACAAGCAAACAGGGTTTGACAGCTGCTTCCAAAACCCTGGAAATACGAGGATAAAAGCGCTGCTTGGAGAGCCAGAGAGCAGAAACTGAGCTCCACATCTCTAAAGCATCAGAAACATCAGAAACTCTGCTTCCCTGACTGCATTGTAAAGCCGTGATTTATCCCATATGGAGTTGGCCCATCTGGGAACAAACCCTAGATTTTGCTAACCTGAAGGTGGACATCTGAGCTGCTTTTTCATTTAGGACTCTCGAGCAGCTGTAAAGCTGATAAACCTTGAGGAAGATATTCCCAGCACTGAGACTTCTTAAAATCCACATAAACTTCCACAGCCCACTCACTCCTGTCCTCTTCCTAATGCAATTTTGAGATCCTTCTTTGGCATCAAGGTTTCTGGTTGTCCTGGCTCCTTGGTCCAGAAGATCTGTACAGCACCACAGCAGCCACCAGGGGAAGCTGATGACATCACCAGTCATTATTTTCCAGGGAAGGAGAGGAAATTTTTTCCCTGTGAGGGTGGTGAGGTCCTGGCACAGGTTGCCCAGAGGAGCTGTGGCTGCCCCTGGATCCCTGGAGGTGTTCAAGGCTGGGATGGACAAGGCTCTGAGCATCCTGGGATAGTGGAAGGTGTCCCTGGCCATGGCAGGGCGTGGAACTGGATTATATTTAAGGTCCCTTCTAGGCCAAACCATTCTGGGATTGTACAAATAAGGAGCCCTCAGGATCAGAAGGAGCACTCACAGCATGTTCCCAGGTATTTTACATCACCCTGTGGTTTAATGTGCTTTACACAAACTGTGATGGTCCAAGATGGGTTGCACAAAGATCAGGGGCTCTGTGGTGAAAGCAGTCTCGAAATGCACCTTTCCTTCTCATTGGAAGAAACAAAACACAGGCTGGAAAAGGCCTTTTTTTCATTGGCCACTGACTGCATTGGCTCATCCCCAGCCCTTTATAGGCGTCTTTGGGTGTGGTGCATCCACAGGAGAGCAGAAGCAGCAGTGATCCTCCACCTCCTCCTCAGGTAACTCTGCCTGGTTCTGGAGAGCCACCCTCACCTCTCCATCTTTATGAATCTCTTTTCCTTTCATCAGTCTCGGGTTTCTGCTTTGATTAACCCCTTCCCTCTCTTTACTCCAGCAAGTGCCTCCTGTGTGTAACATGTTCTGTAGAACCATAGCTTGGCTGCTTGCAGGGCTTCCAGGAGGACGCTGGGTTTGCTGATCTCCAAGGGGAAGAGACCTGGGAATCTTCCCTTGAGACATCAGAGACAGAAATGTCTGTTTTACTCCAGAAACAGACACCCAGCCAGCACAGCAGCTGAGCTTTGCATTTTGAGCCACGTCTTGCCTGAATGCAGCAACATTTTCAATGAGTTTGCTACCTTAATTAATATTGAGAAGATAGAGATGTCTTTTTTTAGGCTTTCCTAAGGATTAAGATTGACTCATTCTCTGAACTCTTTATGTACTTCAGTATGTGGAAGGGGGATAATTTGTGGGCCGATGCTGGTACCAGAGTAACCTGCCTGGTGCTGAAGAGATCTGGGATATCTTTTTTTTTCACTGCAGTAAAACCAAAATTAAAAGAAGAAAGAAAAGGAAAACCAGCACCAAAACACCATAGGATCCCAGAATAACTTAGGCTTTGAGCTAATTCAGGAGTTTCTAGTCTGAATCTGGTACTAACTAGGTCAGGTTGTTTAGAGATGCATTCCTTGAAATTGATAGTATCTCCAAGGATGAGGTTTTCACTCTCTTTGTCCAAATTCACTGGACAAAGACTTTGGCTTTGGTGTCTCTGGGCACATTTTTTGAGCAGTTCCTGGTCAGGAGGGAATCCTCTGTCCAGTGTTGTTCAACCTTGTGCTCTCTGCTCGGTTCAGGTAAAGAATTCACATCCCAGCTGTGGCTATGAGGATCCTTCACCTGCTCCTGGCTGTCCTCTTCCTGATGCTCCAAGGGGCTGCAGGTAAGGAGTGAGGGGAGTGAAGAGGAAGACTGTATTAATTTTCAATCCCTTTCATGGTAAATGACTCTTCTCTCTGTGCTGTGCAGGACAAGTGTTTCCTAGGCTAGATAATTCTTGTTTGGTCCAGAACGGACGCTGCTTCCCAGGGATTTGTCGTCGCCCGTACTACTGGATTGGAGAGTGTAGCAATGGATATTCTTGCTGCAAAAAGTGAGTAGAAATGCAGGGATCTCTGTGGCAAGGGCTCATATCCTCATTATCTTTTCTTCAGAGCAACATCTTAGACGCACAACTCCGGCCACCTGTCTCACTCCTCTGGTGCCAAACCTCCTCGAATAGGGGGGGAATAGAGGGGGAATTCACACCCCATGCCAGCCTCTGCTCTGTCATGAGATAAGGAGAACATCTCTGCAGAAAACCTACAGGTGGGACTGAGACTCTCTCTTCATCATCCAGGTGGTGGAGTAGCTGAAGAGTCCCTGGGTTTGCCTTGGAAATCCTTCCAGCTTCTACTGAGCATCTTCTGGGAATCACCCTGATCCCATCACTCCTGGTGGCATCAGGTCCTGCTGCAATGAAAAGCTGTCACAATCTTCCCTTGCAGTGAAGAAAACATCACAAACACCAACCAGGCAACAATGTGGAAACTCTTTCTTTCCTCTCCTTTAAAATAAAAGCAGTTATGGTGTCATTCATGTGGTTGAACCTCGGGTGATTCTTTGTTGGGAAGGAGGGAAACTTTTTCCCTGTGGGGGTGGGGAGGCCCTGGTACAGGTTGCCCAGAGGAGCTGTGGCTGCCCCTGGATCCCTGGAGATGTTCAAGGCTGGGATGGACAGGGCTTGGAACAACCTGAGATAGTGGAAGGTGTCCTTGCTCTTGGCAGGGGGTTGAGATGATTTTTAAGGGCCCTTCCAAACCAAACATTTCTGCAATTTTACAAATAAGGAGCCTCCAGCACCTAAAGGAGCACTCATTGCTTTCTCAAAGTGGACCTTCCTTTCTCTTTGCAAGAAATAAAATACGGGCTGGAATCTGTGCTTCTGTCTCCTTTTCCTTGCCCTCATGGCCTTACAGTGCAGATAAAGGCAAAATACCTCCAGGTGTTTCCTTCAGAGGGCCTGGAGGCAGCTGAGAAACTTTGCTTCTGAGTGGACCTTATGCAAAGGAAAATTGGGAACATTTTGAATCATATCAACAACACAAAACACGGGGAAAAATGTAGAAAAAAGGGAATGCGAGTTAAAAAAAATATTCCCAAGAGTTATGGATGTTCAACATAGTGATTTGGTTATCTCTTCAAAAGCAGTTGCTAAATAGTCACACAACAGTGCCCAGTGGAATGTGTTATCAAACTCAGATGGTTTGGACTCATAATGAGTTTCTGAGTTTGGAGAGGTGACAACATATTTTAAAAAACCCTGAGAAGAGCAAATTCTGGCTCTGTGAGAGACACAGCCACCACTTGTGTTGTTCTGCAGAATTAGCACTCATGGCTCTTATTGCAAAACACCCCCTCCTGCAGTGTTTCTATCCCTACTCTTACTTCTATGTTTTATTTCTAACAATCTTATTGCCAATGTCTATTAAAAGTTCATAGAACAGTCTCTCTCCATTATCCATAAAGGAAGGGCAGTGAAAATAGTTTGTACTTCAGTGTTTCCTTTTTGGTGATGTTACTCCTGCCATTTTTCTCCAGAAAATTGGATTTTTGTTTACAAAGGTTCTTTGAATTTTAGAAACTTTTGGGTACCTGGCCTGTGTCAAGGAGCTTTGATCACACACATATCACTGCCAGTCACATTGTGGTTCTCAAAAAAGAAAGGGGACTCTGTCCACCCTAAGAGCCACAACCCAAAACCTTGCTGAGATCTGCTAAAGGTGCTCCATCTCTCTTCTGAGGACTTTTGATGGCCTGGATGGGACTGTGACCATGCAAAATTTGTATTAAACAGAGACAAGAGTGCCCAGTGTTAAAGCCAAGCCCTTGACAGTACTTGCACACAGGATCTTACAGACAATAAAAAATTACCAATGCACCTTTGTTTCCTTGAGGAATTGGGTTGGGTAAGTTTAACAGTTGGCAAGTTAACCACAATGACTTGGCAAGAGGTGAAGCAACTGCAACTTTTGCAATTTTATTCCCTCCATTTTTCAGTTTTATGGCCAGACATTG
Source organism: Brachypodius melanocephalos (assembly GCA_013398615.1). Taxonomy (NCBI): domain Eukaryota; kingdom Metazoa; phylum Chordata; class Aves; order Passeriformes; family Pycnonotidae; genus Brachypodius; species Brachypodius melanocephalos. The sequence continues at coordinate 19,534,579 of VZSR01003806.1, read as the reverse complement.
GCAGACACACCAGAAATTCAATTCCTATTTTTCCCTATTGCAGAAACAGTACACATACAAAAATTATCTAAAGAATAAAAAGCTGTGTTAGGATACGCTTGTAAGGGAAATGGTTTATAGTCATGTTTTCACATGCATATAGATAATTTCTGTACACTTCTGTGTACCTGTATACTTGGACTGGGCTCTGAGCTAGCTCTGGGCTGACCTGATCTAGTTGAAGACGTCCCTGCTCACTCCTTGACTTATTCAAAAGTTCCTTCCAATTCAGATTATTCTATGGTTCTAACTAAGAACTTAACATCAAAGTAATGAAAAAATTACATGACTAGGAGGTAAACTGCCAGTCAGCAATGAAAATATTTCATTTTCATTTTGGTGCTAAAGGCTCTGTAAGATGTGGTGTCATTTGCAGAGGTCTTGGTCAGTTAGAAACACCAATCATTCAAATTAGCAAATGTATCATTACCTACTAAAATGTACTTCATGTATCATGTTAAAATGCTGCATGAACAATATTTGTTTGTTGACTGAAGGGAGGTTTAAAGTAAAATATGATCTGAAAAAGCATTTCATATCTTAGAATCATAGAAACATAACATGGTTTGGATTCTAAGGCAACTTAAAGACCATCTCATTCCAACCTCCCCAGTGTAGACAGAGACACCTTCCATTATCCCAGGTTGCTCCAAGCTCCATCCAACATGGTCTTGGACATTTCCAGGGATGGGGAAGACACAGCTTCTCTGGGCAGCCTGTGCCAGGGCCTCCCCACCCTCACAGGGAAGAATTTCTTCTTAACATCTAATGCAAACCTTCCTTTTGTCACTTTAGAACCATTTCCCCTTGTCTTGTCACTATCTGCCCACATAAAAAGTCCCTCTCCCTCGTTTCCATAATCCCCCTTTAGACACTAAGATGGAATCTAAGGTCTCCCTGAGCCTTCTCTTGTCCAGGTTGAACACCCCCAGCTCTCTCCATCTCTTTACAGGAGAGGTATTCCATCCATGCAGAAGTTGGGTGCTGCTTCCCATAGCAGAAGATGCAGAGGTCAACAGCTGGCAGACTGAGAGCAGATAACCCAAAAACAAGTGCTCATCTAAAGCATAATGTGGTTTTGGAATGATCAACTGAAGGCCCTGTGGAACACAGAAGTATCAAAGAAACAACCAGAGTCCTGGGAAAAAAGCTCAAGCAGGAGCTTTGAGGTCTGAGGGTCCAAAGGCATCCTCTGGCACTGGATTTGCCTAAATTGACGTATTTCCCATTAGCTGGAAGGGTGTCCAGGGACATAACCAAGATGTATCCACTTTATTTTGGTACTTTAGTGAAGGAGATGCCTGAGTGAAACAAAATGTACCAAAATAAGGTACAGGAAGCCAATGGACATTTGTTTTAGTTCCATATATCCATTCTGCGTTCTTATATTCTGTATTTATGGAACAGAAAATTAACTGGTATTGCAGGGAACACGCAGATGCATTGTATTGCAAGGTTTTAAGTTGTTCCTAAGCAGGGACAGTTCAACCTATGTCCCAAGATGTTTGACACATACCATGGTGGGTTAACGCATCTTACACAAACTGGAGTGTCACAAGAGGTATTGCACGAAAAACATGGGATTTTCCAGGAAAAAAAAAGCTTAAACAGGCTCGGAGAGAAATCTTGTTTTATCATTGGGAAATGAAAAAGCAGACGGTTTCTGGTTGGATTAGATGCCCCCAGGAAAAAAAAGAGCAATTTTTGGATTGGTTCAATGAATGGCTGAGAAGAGAAAGTATTTGTCAGCCTTTTTTGGGGCTCACCTTATAAAAGAGTATCCCAGTCTCAAAACCAAAGTCTTCAGGAGGGAAGGGACCACGACTAAGGCTTGTTTGGCTTCTGGGCTCACTTGATACCTGGTAATGTCTCAGTTCTTTTCTTTCAATGTCAGCTTTTGTTTTTTCCTCAAAAATCCAACTCCAAAACAAACCCCCGAACCTCTGCATTATTAACTTTAATTTGTATGTTACTAAGATTTGGGAAGATTGGACATGTTGAATAAGTAGTTCAAATATATGCTAATGCCTAGAACGCTTTAATAAAAATTCTCTGCTTCCTAGGTCCTAAGAAAAATAAATGTTAAATTGGTTCAGGTTACTTTGGAGAGGTCTGTAGTCCAGAGAAATTGGAGACCTCTCAGTGGAAATCTTCATGTCTATATCGATATATTTCCATTAAATAGATACCCTTTGAATATAAACATATTATAAATAGTTACATGTTATTTGCATGATGCATAATAGCTATAAATGATATATTATTTATGTATTTAGATATTTTAATATAGTATATAATACATATTTTATATATTGTGGTTTTTATTTATATCTGTATGTAAAAACCCTTATTTCATTTTCAGAATTGTTCACTTTGTCTCCTTATTTCTCCTGATATTTTCAAATATATAGAAACTTGTGTAAACTTCTAATACCAATTTTGAAACAGTTTTGGATCATCCTCCATCAATTCTGTTCTCAGCAATAGGACATTTCAGCACAATCTCATTTCCATTCTTTGCTTGAGAGACCATAATTTGTGACAGATCAGAACATTCCTAATGCCAGGATGTGAAACATTAACTGCCACTTCTTTATCCATAAGAACCCTTCTAGACTATCTTACCCTTTAAAGCTAATCCTAATATTAGTTGAAACTCTTCCAATGAAGGTATCATATATCTGCTTTTAAAATTTTCTTTTCCAATGGGAATTGATTTGATTGTACATTTCCATTCTAGAACGGCTGCCTGTAGACCAAGATGGGAGATGTTGAGCAAATTGATCTCTCGATAAATTTAAACATCACAAAATTAACTTTTTTTTTTCCCCTGAAGTTTTTAATTTTACAGTACTATCACCTAATTTTGCTTTATATTGTTTATTCACTAGACAAAATCATTTAGCTAAGAAAAAATTATGGAAGTATTCAAGACCCAGTTGGATGGGATTTTGAACAACTTGGTCTAGTGGAAGGTGTCTCAGCCTTGGGGGTTGGAACAAGATGAGTTTCAAGGTTCATTCCAATCCAAACCATTCTGGGATTCCATGATTCTGTTCTGGCTAAGGACTATTTAAAAATGGAAAAGAAATCTGAGCAACCAAACTATTAAAGTAACTTAATGATCACATGTCCTGAAAACATTTTGCCCCACACAACAGTCAGGATTTCCTATGGGTTTTACTGATTAGTTTTGAAAGCTTGAAGATAAAATTAATATCAATGTAATTTTTATTAACACAGTGTTTGTGTAGTTCAGGAGACTGCAGATCCCAGGGTCTGTCTGTCTTACATCTTTCTTGGTCCTTTTCCCAACAGGGCCACAGCAAATCCTCAGCCATGAAGATCCTCTATTTGCTCTTTTCTCTCCTCTTCTTGGCGCTCCACGTTTCTCCAGGTAAGATGGGAAAGAGATGCTAGAAAGAGATTTTTGTGCACCTGAAGAAAAATTCCCAGCACATTTTAACAACTTCTGCTTCAAATTGCTATAAGCCAGCCAGGAATTGATCAATCAGCCCAGCACTTGTGCCAGACCTGCTTTGTAACCCCAACTTGCCTTTCAAAACAGCCAAGGTGGGACGTTGGTGACAAAGAGAGCTCAAGGAACGAGAAAAACACTTTGACTGCAATCCCCTGCCCTGCAGAGCAAGGGAGAAGAAAATATTGTGTTCTTGTTGCAGGTTTGTCTTCTCCCCAGAGGGAAATGCTTTTCTGTAGAGGAGGGAGCTGTCACTTTGGAGGATGTCCCTTCCACCTGATTAAAGTTGGGCGTTGCATCGGGTTCCGCTCCTGCTGCAAACCGTGAGTTTGGAGATCATCGAGGCTCATCTGCAGGATGAGCAGAGAAATATTAAGTATTTTGCCTGCCTCCTCAACCCCAAGGTGTTCCTGAATATTTAAATTATGTATAAGTGGGAAAAAAAAGATATTATGCCATGAGGACAGTCAAGTACTCTGTGTTGATTTAAGTGTTACATGTTGCCTAAGAAGCATTTGGACAACACTCTCAGGCACAGGGTGAGGTTTTTGTCATAAAATTTGTTGTAAAATTAAATAATCATATGAAAAACAGCCTATTTTTGCTCAGAAATGAATGCACTCACCCCAGAATCTAGGGATACTAATTTAATTCCCTGCTTTTCTTGAAACAATAGGGAAACAACCTCCTTACTCACAGGTATGATTACATAGAGCTGTCCCAACATGACTACTAATGACATGAACTATTTTGGGAAGAATTTTGTGTCCATGAGGAAGAAAAGCACGGGCTGAGAGTGAGTAGGGAGGGTACATAAGCAGAAAGAAAATATGATTTTTTTTTTCTTTGTGCAGGCCATGGAATGTAAGAAATGTTGATGAGCCATACATTGAAGAGCAATGAGAATTTCTTCTAAGCCTACAAATTTGCTTGGAATCTCCTTACTCCTGAACCCACTGGATCCTGCTGCAAAACCTCACACTCCATTCATTGCCAATGCAAAAGGCTTTATAATGTAGAGTAAATCCAAACGTGTTCTGCATTGCTTTCCCTCCTTCTAAATAAATTGTTGTTGCTCAGCAGTGGTCACTGAAACATGCACTGAAACTTGGGTCATGATCCTGCTTGGGATCCTGGGATCCTGCCTTTTACACACAAACCCCAGAGTGCAACCATTTATGGTGCAAACTGCTCCTTAATTTGGGTTTCTCTGAGCCATACATCTCTCCTGGTCTACACATACCTTAACCTACAGTGCCAAGAGAAAGGCTGGCTAAAAGAACCCAGCTTCCCTTTGTGGGAATGCGTTCAGATGCCAAAATCCCTTATTTCTTACTGTGCAGAAATCTTCTCTTGGGAAAACAGGAATGGTTAAAACCCCTCTGGGGGTTTAAATTCCCCACTGGGCCCACCATAACCCTTCTTGCAGAGGCCCTGCTGGGAGCTGTGCTACTCCACACCCCATCCCACCACAGGGCAGGGAGGGACTCCCTTACTCTGCTGAGCACTTGGGATGATCCCATGAGGACACCTCAAGGAGACCTTTGTGGACTTTAGAGGAAAAGAGATCTCCCTTGAGCTGTCCAGGTGCCCCTCAAGGTGACATCACAAAGGGATCCCATGGATCAGATGGATAACCTGGGTATTCCTGCAGGGGGAGGAGCTGGGGGTCTTCTCCTCTCCACCCACCTGGACACAATGTGAGGTTAGAATGGCTTTCCTCTGCTAAGGCTGACCTCATCCTCACTGTAAAACACCTCCATGATCATGATCCATGAACACGTGTGTTCATAACGACTGGCTCTGGTTCTACTGATAAAGATTTCTCTATCCAGGGATGCCACCCTGGCCAATTCCAAATTGCCAGCTGGGTATGAAGCACTTGGCAGAGATGCCAGGCCGTTGTTTATTAGCATTTGCTTCCATCTTGTTTCACTGGGTAACTTCATCCACCTCTCCCTTCCTAGGAAGATGCCTCTATCCTGCAACTGTCTTTCTCCAAAATACGACATCATTACTAAAATATTTCAGATTTGCCTCAGGGCGATGGCTTGGCAGCAAAACTCTGCCCAGTGATGGAGTTACAGAGCAGAAGGCTCAAAAGACTTTTTAATTTTCTGCCCTAATCAAAAAGCAGACTCATACACACCAAAGCATAAACCACAGAGATTGAGTTATCTGGGAGTGTCCAGCCTGGAGAAGAGAAGGGGTTGGAGAGACCTTGGAGGCCCATCCAGTGCCTCAAGGAGAACCAAAAGAGCTGGAGAAGGACTTTGGCCCAGGGTCTGGAGTGACAGGACAAGGGAGAATGGCTTCAAACTGACAGAGGACAGGGTTGCACCACGTATTAGGAAGAAATTCTTGGCTCTGAGGGTGGTAAAGCCCCAACATAGCAGCTGTGGCTACAACATCACTGGAAGTGTGGAAGGCTCAGTTAGCCAGGGCTTGGAGCAACTTGGGAGAGAGGAAGGTGTCCCTGCCAATCACAGGGGGTGGAATTAGATGAATTTTAAGGTCCCTTTCAACCCAAACCAGTCCAGGATGAATCTGTGAAAAAAGGACTCAGTTCTCCCAGGACTGGCCGGGTGCCTGTGCCTGCACCCACCAGTTCC
>VZSR01003806.1:19480150-19506599 GCA_013398615.1 Brachypodius melanocephalos | reverse complement strand
GTGCTGTCCAAGGACAGGGAATGTTTCCCTCTGGTGGCTTGGGTGAGTCCTCTGCTGTGTCTTAATGAGGCCCTGGGGACTGGAGGAGAGTAGGATGGCTCTGGCTGCAGCCCCATTCAGGACAGCTCCAAAACCCACAAGGGCTTTTCCCTCCCTTCTTGGGCATCTCTCCCATAAGGAATAGATAAGGAGATTTTGTAGCAGACATTCACAGGAAATAAATTTCCTACATCTTTAATTGTGGTCAAAAGAGGGAACTCTGTCCTCAGGCAGGATTCCAGACCTTATCTCTTGCAGCACACACTGTACAGTGTGCATCTTCCAATGGCTCTCTCAGGGAAGTTGCATCTCCCGAAAGTGCAGCGTCCCCCTCTTTGCCTGCATCCAGCTGCATTTTGGGTTTCCATGGGGAAAGAAACATAAAGTACAATTAAAGCAATCATCTGTGAGAGCAGCGTGTGTTTGCAAAAGGCTGATGGTGTTTGTGCATTTCTGGGCAGTGAAGGGATTCATCTCCAACCTCCCCACAGCAAACATCACACACAAAAGAACATTCAAAGGGCAAAAGAACAGTCAGAGACACCCAAAGAGGAAGAGCTGGGTGCAGGGTGGAAGCTTGAAACCAGCCCTCTTCGTGACCCGCCAAAGCAGCCTGTATTCTATTTCCATGGGCTCGTTCCACCCCGAGTCTGTGTCCTATAGAACTATCACTTGAGAAACCCCTTTGACTTGAATCCCTGTTACCTTCTCATCACCCTAACATCGTCACTTCCAGGGATATTGAATTACCCCTGGTCTGAGCTCACACTTTCCCCCATTTCCCTCTTCCCCTCTCACCTGAATCACCCTGGACCAACAGCAGGATCAGGAGGAAGAGCAGGAACAGGATCTTCATGGCTGGTGGCTCTCTTGAGTCTTCACAGGGCTGCAGAGGGGATGCCAAGGCAATGGGGACATGCAGGAGCCCGGGTTGGGCAGGAACCTGGGCTCTGTGGTTCACCCAACTGCAGGTGGGCTGCTCACAACCACAGCTGAGGATGTTTCCTCTACTTTCCTCTTAAAAAGAATTCTGTGGTTTGTGCCACCCTGCCAACCTCAGAAGCGTTTCATGATGTTTCAGTGTCTAGGAAATCCATTTCCTTATCTGATCCTTTTCCAGGAGACAGCACAATCACCTACCTGATGAAGGTCTGGGTGTTCAGACAGCAACAAACGCAACAAGAATCACTGTGTCCAGTGGCCCTTGGGTTCAAGGAGCACTTTTTTGGCCAAAACACTCTGATTTTATATTGTTGCAAGCCGTGGGGATGTTCACTGATTTTTGCTGACACATCTCCCCTTGGCCAATCAGAAAGCCACCCATCCATGTGGGGATGCTGGGGCTTCTCCTTGTCCCTCTCTGATGCAACAGCAGAAGCTGAGGGGCCTCCTGGAGCTGTTGCAATCAATGTCACCGTTGTCCCCATCCAACACCTCTTGTGACACCTGCAGCACAGAGGTACCCAGGCTGTGGTGGCATGGCATGAACTGCCTGAGATGGACACAACAGGCTGGTGGGTGCAGGCAGAGGTAGGAAACAGTCCCAAACAATCTCTCACGTGAGGGTGGTGAGGCCCTTGCACAGGGTGCCCAGAGATTGCTGCCTTATCCCTGCAAGTGTCCAGGGCCAGGCTGGACAGGGCTTGGAGCAACCTGGGATAGTGGAAAGTGTCCCTGATCATGGTGGGCATTGGAACTGGATGACCTTAAAAGTCCCTTCTTCCCCAAGCCATTCTGAGATTCTTTGATAAAATATCTTTCTCTTCCTGTCCTGTTAATTTGTTTAGGGAGCTGGTGCTGTGTGACACACAGAAACATTTAAAAAATTTTGATTTCCTTCTCTTTTAACATCACAAGGAGAGCTTCATCCTTGCCAAGGTGACTTGCTTTCCACCTGCCAGGAGGTGATAAGCCTAAGGATGCCTTTCTGATGGCTACTCAAATAGTCAAGCAATGCAAAGAGGAAATGCAGTCAGGGGAGACCACACCTCACCTCATCCTGTCTGAATCCACTGGTTCTGAAATTGCTCTACTTGTTACAAAATCCACAAATGTGGTTCAACAGCAGCAAAAGGCTGTATAAAAATGTGCAGTCTTTGGGATATTAGTGAAGGAAGGTGAATAGAGCCTTATTAGGCCTTAGAGGTGTGGACTTGATCAGTAGAGCTTTTGGATTTATAGGAATTCTGTGGTGTTTCAGAAAGATAAAGATCAAAGTGGTTCATGGAGGCAGGATCATGAGAGAGAAACAAGCAATGTATCCACGGCTGCTTTCTGGCCACGCCCTACATCCACCTGATTACCTCTCCTATATTCCTAGTAAACTTTTTATTTGTAACCCTTTTTTGTAGAAACAGTCTGTCTGTGGTGTGTCTCCAGCATGCTGGTCCAGTGCTCAGAGAGACCAAAGCTCTTGGAGCTGGATCCTGGAGAGGAGAATGGGACTTGAGTTTGGATATATCAGGGACACAGGGTCTGGTGTCATCTCTCAGGGAGATGCATAGAATCATGGAATGGTTTGGGCTGGAAGGAACTTTAGGATTCATCTCATTCAACCCCTGCCATGGGCAGGGACACCTTCCACTATCCCAGGATGCTCTAAGCCCTATCAAACCTGACCTTGATGCATGATGGGGACATCCCTCAAGCGTCAATCTGTAGAAGTAGGATTGGGTGTCCATTGCTGGCTCCTTGGAATATCCTTGCTCCTGGAGGTTTGGAACCAGAATCAGGACCAGCCCAGGGCCAGCACAGCCAGAGGTTGCTGTTTATGGTGTGGAAGGGACTTCTCTAATCCCCACTGCAGGGAGGCCATGGCTGGGGCCAGCCCTGCCCTGGGAAGCTGCTCTGACCTGCGGATGCTCAACCCCATCAGAGCTGTAGCTTGGCCTTGCTGATCCAGACCCAGACTTGGACCCACAGCTGGCACCCTGATCTGACCTTACCTGTACCCACAGCAATGCCCAATACCCGAGGAGAGGCTGCTCCCACCCCTGGCTGCCCTGCTCCATGGAGAGGAGCAGTGGGTGTCCCCTGCTCCAGCATCCTCGTGGTCACTGCCCCATGGCAGTGTAGGGGCCACCCCTATGGCACGCCTGAGCTGAGCATCCTGGATCTACCACACCAGTCATCCACAATGACCCACCTGGGCTCCTAACTGAGCCCCCAGCCCCAGGCCTTGAAACCCTCCCAGCACTGACCCCCAACTCCGTCCCAAACTCCTGAGAAGCCCCATGGCACAGCCATCAGTCCCTATTCCCTCTGGAGCAGAAGGACTTCTCCCACCCCCCAGATACCTGTGGACCCCACAACACCCCCGGTGCCCCACAGCTGGGGATGGACCCAAGCAGACCAAGGCAGTGTGTGTCCCATGGAACAGCCCCACAAGGACTCCTGACCCAGCCTGGGGGCCAGTGGACAACCAGCAGGTCCCCACTGAAATTAGGGTGGTCATAGCAACCCCTCCATCCCTGTGTGAGAGATGCTGGGATCCCTTTGGTGAGCCAAAGGGCTGGAATTGGGGTCCCTGTGAGTGTCACATATGTCCCCTCTCCCACCACGGGCAGAGATGCTGGTGTGGCTGAGGCCAGCAGGGAGAGAGGGTGGATGGTGGGACAGTGTTTGTGTGTCCGTATCTGTCAGGAATTCACCCCAAAGAGATGCACACTCAGGATACATCTTGGCAGTGGGAATGACCACCACCTTGTATTGGGGACACTGGGGTATGGGATTCCCATGGGATACAGGTCTGGCTGTGCAGGGTTGCTGCTGCCCCTGGCAGGGCTTGGTGCCTCCAGGCAGCATCGTCCCGACCACGCAGTGAGGGTACGGGCTGGTGTCCTGCTCGGGGATCCAGGAGACCATCAGGGATACCACCGCCTGTGGGAGGAAAGCTCTGCCACTGCCTGTCCCAGCCAGGGCAGCGGTGAGGGTCAGGAATGTCGCTGCACCCTCGGGCTGCGCATTCCCCGTTTTTATCCCCTACAGCCTCAACAGGCAGCAACCGGAGCCCTCCGGGCAGCCCTGGACTCACATCCGACAGCAGAATTCCTGCTCGGAGCAGAGCCCGACGCGGCCGATGCCCGGGGGGCAGGAGCGATGGGAGCAGAATCCCCCCCGGCGCTCGCAGTCCTGGGCTGATGCTCGAACCGGGGGCAGCCCTGCAGGGCACGGAGAGAAGAGACTTTCAGTCGAGATGCTGAGCACAGCCCCTGGTCCCTGCGCGGCCAGCGTTAGCCCAGCCCTGCTCGTCCCCTGCCACAAGTGCTGAGCAGGTGCCTACAGCAGAAATCCAGGTGAGTTTATGGCACTTGGGTGGGAGACAGTCACTGCACCCCTGAGCAGGCTCTGGGAGAGGTCTCCATCGTGTCTGCTGCCTCCTCCTTGGAACAAGAGAGAACTCCAAGGGTGGAAGCAGGATTTCCCTTCCTCCCCGCTCCTCCTCCTCCTCCTTTCCAGCACTGCTGCTGTGCCCTGTGCTGCTGACTGAGAAATGCGACGGTCGGGCGGCATGGAGAGGGGTCAGATCCCAGTGGTGGAAGGATGAGAGCTCTAATACAATACCCCAGCTTTGGTCCCAGCAGCAGAACCTGCAGCTGGAGTCTTTCCTTAAAGGTGTGGGGTGACGAGAACGGCACAGCCACCAGGAAAACACACGTGACTCATCCCTCGGGTGACAAATCCTCCCTAAAAAACACTGACAAAAGGACAAACCCTCCACATTTCTTACCTGTCGCTCCCCGGAGCACCAGGAGGAGCAGAGCACAGAGGACAGGCAGGATCCGCATGCCTGGGAGTCACCAGCAGAGTCGCAGCTCTGGGGAGAAGAAAAGGAAGCAGAGGTGAATGGGCGGGTCCCTTCCTGCAGGTCGTGTGGCACCTGCGCGGGGACAGAACTGAGGAGAGGGGATGTCACCGGTCAGTGGTGGCAGGATGCACTCGGCAGCCCGGGAGTCGGAGCTTCCTGGCACCAGCAGCAGTTTGGTCTCTCCACGTGGCACAATATCCCCTGGGAAGGCTGAGTCCTCAAAATATCCAGCCCCAAAGCTCCTTTTTCTGTTTCTTCCCCCGAGAGAGAAAAACAAGCAAAGCTTTCCCCATCTGACACCTGAGAAGGATTCCCGGGCCTCCAGCCCAGGATCTTGTGTCACCTCGCCTTTCGTAAGGGCTGCTCGGTGCTGTGGTTTGCTGGACACCTCTGGGGACACACACAGAGCATCCCTGTTCGTTAGGCCTTGGCAAACAATCAGCTTTCACCACACAAAGGAGCTCTGTCCTCCTCCTCCCCCCACGGGAAGCGCGCTCTCTATGCTTCGCTTGAAAATAACTGGGAAGACGCTGCTTGGGATGACATCCCCGTCCAACCAGAAATCCCAGGAGGGACAAGCTTTAATTGTGCCTTTGTTTGGTAGAGTTTGCTGTGTGTAACCCTTTGCTGTTTGATGGAGCATCTTCAGTTTCCAGCCTGGCTGCAGCTTCATGAAGCGTAACGGGGATGTGTATGGGGATGGACGTGAAAAACACACTTGTGCCTCGTGTGTATTCACTGAGTGGTCACAAGAATCCTGGAATCACACAGTGATTTGGTTTGGAAGGGACCAGGAGGTTCCAACCAGCTGCCATAGGGAGGGACACCTTCCAGTAGGTGCTCCAAGCCCCATCCAAGCTGTCTTTGAATACTTCCAGGGATGGGGCAGCCACAGCTTCTCTGGGCAATACAATTCATGTGTTGCCCAGAGGAGCTGTGTATTGTATTCATGTATACATGAATTTGGATGTCTTTCATCCAAACTACTCATATTTCATTGTTTTTTCACTCCCCACTGAAGGACAAACCTATTTCCAGATCTGTACCCAGGGGGATCACACTGCTACTCTGCCATGGTGGTCAGAGCACTCAGGGCAGCTTCTTATTTCCCTCATCACTGAAGAAAATCCTCATCCTACAGCTACAGCCAGAAAAAGGGAAAAGGCCATGCCCCAATTTTTTAAAAAAATATCTGCTGAGCTGTCTTGGCATCAAAACCCCAGGAGGCAAGAGACTGGGAGCAGCTGTGTCCAGTAGTCAGGTTCCTTACAGGGCTTCATGAAGGTGGCAATTAGCTGCATCTCTGTGCTGTTGCTCTTTGGCACACACATCAGCTCAATCCCTGGAAGTGTCCAAGGCCAGGCTGGAAAGGGCTTGGAGCAATCTGGGATAGTGGAAGGTGTCCCTGCCCAGGCAGTGGGGGTTGGATCTATATGACTTTAAGGTCCCTTCCAACCCAAAACATTTTATGATTCTCTGATTCTATGAATCTGAACGTGTAGTGTGCTAGGGAGATGGGTTTGGGATAAGAAGCAGGGAGGAGATGTGCAGCATGGATCCTAGGGGGTTTCAGCCTGTTTCACTCTAAACTGGCTCTTGAAGCCATTCTCCAGCCATAAAGGCAAGGACAGCTCTTTGTGGTGGTGAGCTAAAAGCATGATGAGATTGGATTCTGCATGATGCTGGCTACAGACAGATGAATCTAAAATTACAAGAGCTGAACCCTCCCTGCAAAGCCCTCGGTCCTTGAGCAAAAATCTTGTGCCATTCCAGTTTGTGAAACATTCACCTACCGTGGATTGTGCAAAACCCTCTTGGGACATCAACTGTAAATTGCTGGTTTGGCTCCACTTGGCAACTTCCCGAGGTCTCCATGCAGGGAGATCCCTGGGAGGCAGCCGTTGGCCCAGCTTCCTGCCCTGCACAAGGCTGTGGTTTCAATAGTGGCAGAAACATTTAATTTGCAGAAACATCTGCTTTGAACAGGCCCAGCTTCCTCACTCTCTGGGCCTGTTCAGTCTGGAGAATACTGAGAGGGGGTCTCAATAAACCATATAAATACCTCCAAGGAGTGTCAGAGGATAGTGACTGACTCTCTTCAGTGGTGCCCAGGCACGGGATGATGGGCAATGGCTGTAAACTGAAACACAAGAAATTCCACCTCTACTTGAGGAGAAACTTCTTTATGCTTGAGGGTGGCAGAGCACTGGAACAGCTGCCCAGGGAGGGTGTGGAGTTTCCTCTTTGGAGACATTCCAAACAGACCTGGACGCGTTCCTGTGTCGCCTGCTCCAGGTGATCCTACCTTGGCAAGGGTGTTGGGCTGGATAACCTCCAGAGGTGCCTTCCAGTCCTAAAAATTCTGTGATTCTGTGGTTCTGTGAAGGGTGGGCACATGCTTTGCAACAAATGGGCAGATCAGGGCTTTGAGTCAGCCCTTTGCACTTGGGTTGGTTGCTTCCCTTAAAAAGTCAGCCATTATTACTCCTCCCCTCACAGAATGGTTTGGATTGGAAGATCAGGTTTTTCCAACTCCCTGGCAGGGGCAGGACATCTTCCACTATCCCAGGTTGGTCCAAGTCCCATCCAACCTGGCCTTGGACACTTCCAGGGATGGGGCAGCCACAGCTTCTCTGAGCACCAAGGATTCTTTGTCGACACAAGGATGCTCCTGACCATGCAGGAGCAGCTGCAGGGACAGGAGCTCTCTGACAAACCTGCACCTTCTAGGTTTTCTGTTGTGGTCCAGGGCAGGACAGGCTGAATCTCTTAAAAGAGAAGTGATCAGAGGCACAGTGGGGTTGGCCTCTCCCACATGTTTCTGTAATTGCCTCAAGCGATGTCATGGGTCTAACTCTGATCTCCTGCTTTGCAACTGCAGCCAATATAAATTTTGCAGATTCACTCCAAATTTATATCTGACAGAAATGCCAAGGGTAAAATCAGACTTCAGTTTATCATTTTTTTCCTGCTCAGTGTGCCTTTAGTTCTCATAACAAAACAAGATGCTGTTCCCAGGTCTGAAAGCTTTGGATCAGTAGATGAGAACCTCAGGTTCTCAGAGCAGAAGTGCTGTAAAGTGTCACACAGTGAAGAAGTCTTTTGTGCTCCCAGTGGAAATGGTGACTGATCTCAGTCCTAATCATGACAGAGAATTCCCTGGTGAATGTGTGGAGAACTTTCCAGTGCTCACTCAATCAGCAGCCCAAGAAGGGTAAATATTTTGGTGAACTACACATTCCTGGCAGGTTTAGATTGATTTCAGAATTCTTGTTTAAAATTCTTAATGGAAGTAAGACTTGGGAAATGAATGGGAAATTAATTATTTTTGGAAATGAATGACAACACCACACAGGGCAGCCATGCAACCTCCCCAGATCTTGCTTTTATTGAAAGGAGAATGACAAATCCTTGGTGGCTGCTGCCACAATTCCTTGAATCCGACGATGTCAAAAGTGATCACTCCTGGAGAGTCTCCACAATTAACCACACTACAACCTACACAAAGGAAAGGAGATGTCATGGTTTTCAGAATTATGATTATGAGGAAAATCCTGCTGCTTGGGATTCAAATGATAATTTGGGAAGTCATCTTTGCCCCAGATAAATCCTGAACTTACCACCTACAGCAATTATACCCAGGACGACACGACCCCAGGTAATCGTTGCCACGAGGGCATTTCCCCCTGTGGCAGAAGGTCCCACGATATCCACATTCCATGTAAGGTCTCCCAGGTCTTGCCAAGCTTCTACCTTAAAAAAGAACAAATAAACCAACAAATAAACAAAGATGGAAGATAGTTTATTTCTGGCGAGGATTTGCATTTATTAATCCCTGTGAGCTGACAAGGTCATGACAGTTCAACCCTCAGAGGAGGAGGTCTGTGGGCACAACGGCCAAGCAAACACTTTAATTCCTTCTTCTGATGTGCCTCCAAGCCCAGGACTTCCTTAGGCACTCAGATTTTAGGGATGGACATCAGAGATCTGATAGAAAACAGTAAGCAGGCACTTAGCAGCTCTTAAAACCCTGTTGGTCACAATTCAGGAGAGATGCACCAGCTCATCTGGGAGAGTCCCACTCGTATAAAAAAGAGGGAAAGAAGCTTTTAAGGTGAACAGACAGTGACAGGACAGAGTGAAATCGTTTTAAACCAAAAGAAGAGAGATTCAGATTAGGTATTAGGAAGGAATTCTTCCCTGTGCGGGTGGGGAGGCACTGGCACAGGCTGCCCAGAGAAGCTGTGGCTGCTCCTGGACCTCTGGAAGTGTCCAAGGCCAGGCTGGAAGGCGATTGGAGCATCCTGGGATAGTGGGAGGTGTCCCTGCCCATGGCAGAGGATGAAATGAGATGATCCTTATGGTCCCCTTCCAACTCAAACCATTCCACAATCCCATGGTTCTACAGATTTGCCTGTTTCCCTCCCTATACATTTCACCCATGTCTCAAACAGATCCTGGTGTCCAGCAGTCCACAGGGATGGCTCCCATACATGGACAAGTTCATCAGTCCAGGCAGAACAACATTTCCATACCACCAAACCCATCATACCAGGCATTGCCCTCTGGGTCTGGGGCTGAACAGTCTGGAGCCCTTCCCTGCATGTCTAAATGGAATTCCCTGCTAAAACAGGATACCCACATTCAAACTGCCTTTTGGGAACAGCCACCAGACTGTGCTGTTCCCAGAACAGGTTTTATCCATCAAGGTGCTAATTGTCAGGGATCAAAACAACCCCAGGGAGCAGACTGGCAATTAGGCAGGAGGTTGCCTGGCCTTGTTTCGTCGATTGATAAGGATGTAGCCTGGCAGCTGAAGTGTTCTGGATGCACCTGACTGAGTGCACATGAACCAATTAATTGCAGTTTCCAGCTCATCCATGCAACAATTAAAAGTCCAGTGTATTCAGAGAGAGGGGAGCTTGTTCCAGCAAACAGATAATGAATATTACATGTGGACAGTGCATCCAGCACATCCCTGGTGTGCTGGATTCCCAGCATGTGAGTAGAGTGATATATGCACACCCAGAAAATCCCAGAGAGAAATAAGGGAATGCTTTAAAGGGTGAATAAAACACTCCTGGTCTCAAACTAGCAGTCTGCGGGGCACTGCAAAGGTGGCTATGAGCAGTCTGAGCTCTCAGAAACACTTTTCTTCCCAGTCACAGATAAATTTCTGGCTTTAACATATCCGGAAGGTCCTACTGAAAACAGGCCAAGCATCCACTGTGTGTTAAATAAGGACATAAAATAGAACAAAGGAACTCTTTGCCTGTGTTCTGCCTTGGAGAACTGGCACAGGCAGAGGACAATAGAATTGGTTTGGGGTTCCAGACTCCTTTGCACCTCACAGCCTACACCAGCACTTAAGGCTGAACAGGTTTCTCCACCAAGGAGGTGCTGCCAGTAGCATTTAAACCTTAACTCATGATTTTGTGCCTCGCCACCCTTTGCCTCAGCTCCTAAAGCAAAGGATATTTGAAGAACATGGGGCCAGATTACATTTTCTTTTTTTCTGTGTGTTTAAGAATATTTGATCATGATTTAATTTGTTTGTTGGGTGACTCAAAGTGATTTAAGTACAAGCCTGCAGGGTTTAATGGGGAAAACACTGGTGCTGATGGTAATTTTGGGGTTGTCCCTTTCAAAGTGATGCTTGGAGTATTTTCCTGCTAATTTCATTTCCCATCTGTAATCTCCAATGAGTTTTGATGATTTATGTGAGGATTCTTTGCAGGAGGCAGCTTGGTCACATCCCAAAGGGGACAGGAGACCTTTGCAAGACATCAACATCTTCTCTTTAGTCCCTCACCTTACCTGCAGCTCCGTGAAATGCCACCAAGAGCAGAACAAGGAGAAAAGGAAGGATTTTCATGGCAGAGGGTGGGCTGGGATCTTGGGTCACTGCAGAGAAAGGAGACCAGGACATTGGTTAGAGCCTTGTCCCTCCATAGTCCCAGAAGTGACCCTGAGAAATTTCTTCAAGACCTAGAAGTTACCTAAAAGAGGTTGTTACACATTTTTGTCATGATTGTGTCTATTGTCCTAAGATTTTCCTGGAGCACATATAGGATCATGGCATAGGAAAAAGCTTCCATGCAAAAAAATCAATTTTAAATTCCCTTTTAATTAATGCATCAAGTGACCAGCAATTTATCCTGGATTTCTTGATAACTTGCAATGCATTGTGATAAATTTGATTTGCCTTATGGAAGTTAAAGCTGATAATTCAGAAAATAAGACAATTTTTGCTAGATCTGTACAAAACAACCCCATGGGTTTTCTCAAGCTTTTCTACTAAAAGAAGAGCAGAAAAAGCAAATTTCTTCCCAATTAACTCAAAAGCCAGCTTCTCCTTATTCTTGCTTAGAGGCTGTTTTTTATTCTTCTTCTCAATAATTACATTATTTCTGGGATGAATTTTTGAGTATTTGCATTTCTTGCAGCCAACAAAAACTCTTCTCCCTTACCAACATTTGACACCTCTAGAACTGTCTCATGACTCAGCCTGGAGTCACCGCACAGTTAAGGCTATAAAACAAAATGCAGATAAACATGAAACAGATGAAGTCTCCAGCCCATTTAAGAAGGACAAAACCTTTTGAAAGAGGCTGAATAATGAGAATATTTTGGTTGTTACCAGGTAGGAGGAGTTCCAGGCTGGAACAGTCCCAGGATCAGTGTCAGCCACTCAGATGAAGGTGAAGGAGCAGAGTTTGTGCTGTTTCTGGAGGGTGGTGAGGGATGTTTGACCTCCTCCTCCTTCTGGTAGCCAATGAGGCTTTGGGGAGCTCTGGGGACACCCAGTGAATGCTCTTTGCTGTTGTCCTAAGAGGAACCAAGGTCTGGCTTTCAAACCATTGCAGCATCGCCTCAGGAAATGCGTTGAGATGAGAAAAACCACCCTGGGCTTCCTCCCTTTGAGCAACCCCTTGGCCACAGCAGCTCATTCAAGGTCTCTGTTTCCATCTGTTTTCAGAGGTTTTATAACAATATATCACCACAGAAGTAAAATAAGCATCAGCTGGAATTATGTTAAAATGAAACTCACCAAACCTATGTTAAATGGGGAAGTTAGTTCTTTGGAAATTCAGGAAGAGGGCGAACAGGCTGTCATTAATTCTACGTCATTGCTGCTGCTGGAAGGGCAAATATGGACAATTAAGAACATGGAAAAGATCTGCACCAGGGAATGGTAGGGGAAAAAGTGAGAGAGGAAAACAGAAATATAAAAAATAAAAGAGTAAAAAAGGAAAAAGTGGCTTGGTGGGTTTTTTTTTCTAATTTTTGCACCAAAACACTTTCATTACTAGGTTACCTGCATGGCATGTAAGATATTTTATGCCATATCCGTTTATGGAAATTATTACAGCCCATGCCCAGCAATTTTAGTTTTATTATTATCTATCTTGCCATGGGCAGAAGCGTTCTCTGAGCACAGCACTCCTAAGCATTCTCCTTTCTCACCAAGAATTCCTCCAATGGCTCCCTGCTTTTTATGCATTTACAGACATTTCTATGAATTCAGGTGCCTGTTGCAAAGGGATCTTCACTTCTCTTCTATCCCTCTTTCCTGCTTGAATCCGGCCGGCCCCATTCCGTGGGAGTTGCCGTTCTCCATCCCTGCCAGAGCCTCCCTGGGCTCGCCCTTCATGCCCTGCAGGGATTTTTTCTTAGATCTCTTTGTTTTCTTTCCCAATCAAAGCAACTATTTCGCTGAGGTTTCCAGCGCAGCCTTTTCAGCAGCTTTCAGGCTGCCTGCAGGCTCTTTGTTTCTCTGGGCTGCTCCTTTGGGTGCTTTTCTTTCCTCATTTTTGCTATTTTTTGAGATTAAATACTCGTATGTTGAACGTACTTGGTCCCACAACGTGGTTACACGTAATTGTGCTGCGGTCACTTTTACAGAGCAGCTCCCACGAACAGCTTTGGAATTGGGTCCCTTGCACCTAATCCAGGAAGGCAAATGTTCCTGTGGATGCCAGGATCAGCTGTTATAAGAATCACCGTTGTATAGCGAGAAAAATGTACATTTTACAGAGGAAAAATCGAATGTCTGCATCTCCTGGCATGATCCACAATCACCTGTCAGATCTGCTCTGCTGCATCACCTCAGGCAAGGGAAGGACCTGCAGAAGATGAGTCCTTTAGGGTAGGGCTGTTGCTTAAACCCCTCCCTGAGGTATTGTGAAGCGTTTGCAGGCAGATGTGCAGCCAAACATCTGGGCTGAAAAGTGCCTCAGCACCGAACACTGTGAGGAACTGTGAGGAACAGCTGGGCCTGGGGGATGTCACCTGTGGGGAGCTCACCTGGAGCACTGAGTCCTGATCTGGGGGTCCCCAACACAAGAAAGACTTGGAGCTGCTGGAGGGAGTCCAGAGGAGGCCATGGAGATGCTCAAAGGGCTGGAGTCATGGCCAGGGACAGCTTCCATCAGATCAGATTCCTCCAAACACCATCGAGCCTGGCCTTAGACACTTCCAGGGATCCAGGAGCAGCCAAAGCTTGTCTGGGCACCCTGTGCCAGGGCCTCCCCACCCTCACAGGGAACAATTCCTTCCCAATATCCCATCTCTCCCTGCCCTCTGGCTGTGAGAAGCCATTCCCTATGCTCTGTCTCTCCATCCCTTGTCCCAAATCCTTCTCCAGCTCTCCTTATGCCCCTTTAGGCACTGGAAATGGCTCTGAGGTCTCCCTGGAGCCTTCTCTTCTCCAGGATGTAGCTTTCTTGGAGACTTGAGGAGGTTTTTTTTTTTAGCAAAAGAGGCTCCTGGGTGCTGAAATCCAGCAGAGAAAAGTGCAGCCAAACCGGTGGCTGGGAGGCAGCCAGAGCAACTGGGAGCTGGCAGAGAATCTGGGGAGGGCGGCTAGCTCTGGGAATATCTTCTGGAAGGGTTCTGGCTTTCTCCTTCTCTGCCTGGCAAAGTTCCAGGGTGATGATGGCACAGGATTTATTCCTGACTTGGAACACAGCAGGAGAGACTGAGGAAAGATAGCTGAGACATCTCAGTGTGGGAATGATGATGATGGAGGGCAGGGGGGATGAGATGAGGTTCACGTGTCTTCTGTGGGTGACAAGAAGGGTCACACTGTGCCTGCATGGACCCTGGCAGCATCTGCACTGCTGAATTTGCAAAAATGGTTCTTCCATATATCCCACTCTCAGGTCTGGAAGTGCCCATTAGAGGCTCAGTTGTGCTTTGTGTGCTAAAAATTGGATTTTCTAGGAATGGGCCACTTGGCAGCTGTGGCATTTGCTGCTGTGGAGGACAGAGACAGACAAGACTGAGCTTCACTTGGCTCCAGAGCCCTTAATTACACCCCTGACTTTATTAAAATGCTTCACTGGAGCTGGGCCCAGCAGCCCAACATCATTAATTAATGAAACACAAATAAAGGCAGGGCAGGGGGACAGGAGGAAAAGTGGGTTGTCCTTTACACCCAAAGGGCTCCCGAACACAATCAGATGGAGTTGAGCTTGCAAAGATGCCAAGTTCCTAGTAAAATCCATTGCTGGATACCCACAGAGAGCCTGGGGATGTTCCCACGAGTAGGGAAAACCAGGCAAGAACATTTCTGAGCAGTTTGGTGTCTCCTGTTACACACCAGAGCCTGGGCTTTATTGCCAGAGTTGCAGAAAAACCTCAATAAAATTTTAAAAAGCAACAATTAATGTATGAAAGTCCCGGAATGCAGGTACATCCAACAGCCCAGCTGACATGCAGAGTTTTGGGAGCTTCTGCACCATACTGCAAAACCCACCAAAACCAGAGGTGATATTTTGATTTAATTAAACCCTCCCTTCGTGACTTTTCCTGTGGCAACTGCTGCGAATTTATTTTCTAAAAATCATCCGGGCTGGAGGCTTCAGGGCTGGAAATTGGGATAAAAAGCAAATGCACACAAGAGGGCCCCTGCAGCCTCCGAAGCTTGAGATCTCATTTCACAAGGGTTTCATCTCTGTGGTAGGGCGGGAAAACAACGGGATTAATTTATGGCTCTGTGCGTACCATGTCCCAGCTGCCACCTAGTGCTCATCCCCGACACAGGGACACAGGGACATCGCGGGCATCACACGGAGGACATCGGGGTGAGCGTGTCCCAGTGCTCAGCAATTTGGGGGACATCGGGGTGGGCGTGTCCCGGTGCTCAGCAATTTGGGGGACATCGCGATGGGCTTGTGCTAGTGCACAGTAACACGGGGAACAGTGGGGTGGGCTTGAGCCAGTTCTCAAAAACCCGGGGGACATCGGGATGGGCTTGTGCCACTGCACAAGAACCCAGGAGACATCGGGGTGGGCTTGCGCCGGTGCACAACAATTTGGGGGATACGGGATGGGCTTGTGGCAGTGCGCAGCAGCTCCAGGGGTCTCGGGCTGCTGAAGCTCCGGTCGGTCTGTGTGTCCCCAAGCCCCCGGGGATGACGCAAGCACCGTGATGTCACACTGCCTGGGGAGGGGACACTGGGGGAGGTGCCCGGTGAGGCCGGGGAGGGGCGGGCGGAGCGGGACCGGCCCCGGCGGCTCCTTCTTCCTCCTCCTCCTCCTCCTCCTCCTCCTCTTCCTCCTCCTCCTTCTCCTCCCTTTCCTCCCTCCTCCTCCTCCGTGTGCTGCTCGCAGGATGCGCGGGGCCGTCCCCAGGCTCAGCCTGACGCTGCTGGCGGCGGAGAGCGGCGCCCGTGAGTGAGCGCGCAGGATGCGCGCAGGATGAGCGGGGCCCTGGGGGCTGCGCTCCGGCGGAGGGGAGGGGGCAAGGAGGATGGGATGCTGGCAGTGACGCTTTTGGGGCCATCCCGGGGGTCCCGAATCACCTCCGTGTACCGGGGAGCGGGGGGTCACCCCTGCGCCCCGCGCTGCGGCAGATGCGCGGTTCTGCGCCCGGCATCCCCGCGGGTCCAGCCGTCCTCTTGGATCTTTTTCGTATTTGAAAAATCGTTGGGTTGGTTTTTCTTTTTCCCGCCCCGCTTCTTTATTTATTTGTTTATTTTGGAGCCCGAGCTATTTATCAGAGCCTTTCTGGGGGCCGGGCCCCTCGGTGGCGGTGACTGTGCCTCAGCTGACAAAGCCACCGGGAGCCGGCAGCTGGAGATAAGCCCGGGACAAGGGCTGCGAACCCCCTGGGCGGGCTGGGAGGTG
Organism: Brachypodius melanocephalos; assembly: GCA_013398615.1. Lineage (NCBI taxonomy): Eukaryota > Metazoa > Chordata > Aves > Passeriformes > Pycnonotidae > Brachypodius > Brachypodius melanocephalos. The sequence continues at coordinate 19,490,620 of VZSR01003806.1, read as the reverse complement.
GAATTCTGGCGGGAATGGCTTTAAACTGACAGAGAGCGGGTTTATATTGGATATTAGGAGGAAATCCTTCTCTGTGAGGGTGGTGAGGCCCTGGCACAGGGTGCCCAGAGAAGCTGCGGCTGCCCCTGGATCCTTGGAAGTGTTCAAGGCCAAGCTGCACAAGGCTTGAACAACCTGGGATAGTGGAAGGTGTCCCTGCCCATGGCAGGGGGTGGAATAGATGAGCTTTAAGGTCCCATTCCATCCAAACCATCCTGGGATTCTGTGGTTATGAATGGCACCGCTCGGTTGATGAGGGGTGTGGCTGTGTCATCCCTCAGCACCGCCTCTCTGCCCTTCTCCAGGGCTCTGTGCCATCATCCACTACCTTGTCCGTGGGCAGCTGGGCTGGTTCGGGCTGACCATCGCCTGCCTGGTGCCCGGCTACGCCGCCCAGCTCCTCAGCATCCTGTGGTTCCGGGCGGACGGACACGCACCCGGCTGCTGGCTCCTGGCGCTTCACCTCCTGCAGCTGGGCCTCTGGAAGCGGTGAGAGACGCTGCCCGCGATCCCCAAAACCCCCACAACCCGGGTGCAGCCCCAAACTTCCTCAAACCAGGGTGGGCATCCTGTGCCGGTGACTCCCGCAGGTACTGGGATGTCCTGCGGGCGGAGGCGGGCGGCGGTGCCGGGGAGGTGCTGGCTCAGCTCGGGGATGTTTGTGTGCTGCGGCTCCTGGAGGCCCTGCTGCAGACCCTGCCCCACCTTCTGCTCCAGGCCTACGTCGTGGTGGCCGTGGACCCAGCAGGCTTCATCCCTGGTGAGTTCCTGGGAGGATTGTTCAAGCTGTAGAGGGGTGATGCGTTTGGGTGAGGGATGTCTGTGTCCTCTGGGTGGAGGAATGTGCTGCAAAGGGCCTGGGAAGCCTTGGTGTGAAGCAGCAGGGACAAGTGTGGCTGAAAGATCTGCTGTGGTTGAATCAAAGGTCTCTGCTTTGCCCCAAAGGTGAACTTTCAGGTGTGAAAAGAGAGATGCTGTTGTGTGGAGTCACGGCATGTGCAAGGTGACACTGGCTCATTGTCTGTCTCTGGTCTGATGGCAGTGACAGGGACGGAGCTGTCCTGGGGCTGCAGAGCTCTGTCCATGGAGGCAGCACTCAGAGGGTATCCACAGGGAGATGCAGAGCACACAGAGACCAAATTTAGCAGAATTTAGTTGAAATACTCCAGTTTCATACCTAGTAACGTTCAGGCCAGGTTGGACAGGGCTCTCTAAACAACCTGGTTTAGTGGAAGGTGTCCCTGCTCATTGCAAAGCGTTGGACTGGATGGCCTTTAAGGTCCCTTCTGTGATTCCCTGATTCTGTGATTCACTTGGCAGGATCAAGGGATGTCTGGCTTGTATGGGGGTGCCATGCTACCAACACCTCCATAACACAGAGAACTAGCCCTGCTGTGCATTTGGGCCTCCAGCAGAGCCCTGACTGCCCCTGTCCCCATGCAGGTGTCAGTGCAGGGCTCTCCCTGCTGTCCCTGGCCTGGGCTTTGGTCTCCTACAGCCACTTCACCTGCCTGCTGAAGCCTGGACACCTGAGCCCACCGGCTGCTGTCATCCTATGCCTGCTGCTCTGGAGGACAGGGATGCTGGGGACACGGGTCCTGGCCCTGGTGCTATTTGCCAGGCTCTATTCCTTCTGGGTTTTCGCTGTGGCAGGTAAGACCTGAGATGCTCTTCCCCACATCCCACCCCAATATCAGCCCTGTGCTGCTCCTGCTGCTGGGACTGTCTGCAGCCTCCCCCAGGAATGGCTTTGCAAGTTCACTCCCTTCTCCCTGCAGGGGTGCACTGGCTGCTCATGTCCTTCTGGCTGGGGGCCCAGCAGACGGATATCGTGGCCCAGCCGTGCCACTGCAGGCTCTTCAACTGCCTGCTGGGAGCTGTGTACATCTTCTGCTACATCAATGTCCGGCCCGGCCCCTCCAGGACCAGGGTAGCCGTATTTTATGCAGTGAGTACCTGGAATGTTTTGTGTTCCACATGGATGCAGCTGCTGGGGACAAGCAACAGCTTCAGACTCTCCATTTTCACCTCTCACGTCACCACTTGCTCAAAATCCAGTGTTTTACTGTGTCCTGACAAAGCCATGTGGTCACCAAGGTGGATGTGCTTTCTGCACTGTCTTTGATTCCTTAGAGGCAGCCTTACCTTGTCAGTGGCCAAAAATAGGTGAAGACCTTGCAGGAAGCTCAGTTCAACAACTATTATGATAAATTAGGTGCAAAATGTAACAGGAGAAGTGCTCAAGGCCAGGTTGGATGGGGCTTGGAGCAACAGGGGATAGTGGAAGGTGTCCTTGCCCATGGCAGGGGGTGGAATGAGATGAGTTTTGAGGTCCCTTCCCACCCAAACCATTCTGTGATTCTAAAATTGATGAAAATCTAGAAACTGCATGTTTTCTGTTGTGAGAGGCACATCTAAAGCCCATCAGAAGGAAATAAGTGATGACTCTCTTCCCCCTGCCCTGCAGATAATGCTGATGGAGAACACGCTCCTGCTGCTGTTGGGCACCCGGTTCCTGCAGGCAGAGATGAGGAACAGCTTGACTGTGACTGGGGCTGTCATGTCAGGGTCTGTAATAGGTAAGAACATTGATTTTAGAACCTGGATTGCCTATTTTGAGAGTTTGAGGAAATGAGCATCCAGTTTCCTGTCTCAAGTCCTTCTCCAGCTCTCCTGGAGCCCCTTTAGGCCCTAGAAGGGGCTCTGAGCTCTCCCTGGATCCTTCTCTTCTCCAGGTGAACACCCCCAGCTCTCTCAGCCTGTCTCCAGAGCAGAGGGGATCCAGCCTTTGGAGCATCTTTGTGCCAAACAGGGTCATATTTTCCCAGAGGGATAGGGGCATAAGGGAAGTTGTGCCACTCCCCAGACCCTCAGATCAAACATGTTAAAGAAATGGGATGGAAAAGGAGCAATTCCTTTGGTCTTGGATAAGTTTAGGGTTTAAGTAGGAAGCTGTCTTAAAAACCTGCTGATGTCTCATTTAAAGGCCAGCGGATGGAGATGCTGTGACATGGAAGGTCTTCTGCATCGCACATCTCACTGCTGGGCAACTTTCAGTCTGCAAATTAATCCAGATTAAGTTTAGAGTTGAGTGTGCATTTCCTTTGCCAAAAGCTGCTTGAGTGGGATTCTTGCATCCCTGTAAATGCCTGATAGATGTACTGCTCATACACCTGGTTCTCAGCAGCATCTTTGCAAAGGTCTTGTTGATCTGCAGGTGCAGCAAGGTCTGGCCTCTACTCCACACCTGACCAAAATGCTGCTGGGGCTCCTTAGTGACACTTTTCTGCTCCTTTCCAGGTGCCACAGCGCTGGTGATTTACTACAGCCTGCTCCATCCCAAGTCCACAGAGATCTGGCAGGGATTCCTGGAGACAACCTGTGGTGCTGCAGCAGCTGAGGATGAGGAGATGTCTGGAGAGAGCTCCCAAGCTGAGCAGAGTTCAGGGACTTTGGGAGATGAAGAGTCCTTGCCAGTGGAAGGGACCAAGGCAGAGCACAAAAATGAGACCAGCTCATCGCTGCTGCAGTCCAAAGGGTGTTTGGAGGGCAGCTGGACAGACCATCACCACTGGCTGCTGGTGAAGCTGGCCTTGAAGACGGGAGATCTGTCCGTGATCAATGCAGCTTTCGGAGATGGTGGCATTGGAGAGGCTTTTCCTGGAGGATGGATGATGGGGAAACCCCCTGATGTTGAACCTGGGGCAGACTTTTCCCTCCCCATGAGGGACATCCATCCCTCTGGACTGGCAGTGGGGAATGGAGGAGACATCAAACCCAGTGCTGGCACTCTGGGAATGGCACAGGAGGATGGAGCAGGGCAGGAGCCTGATTTTCCCCCATCCACATCCCATCCCAATGGCTTCTCCCCGGATTCAACCGAGAGCTCCTCTGTGTATTTCAGCGCAAGTGCAGGAGGCATCACCTCGCCAGGGACAGTCACAGCCACAAGCATGGCCCTGGTGCAAAGGGACAGCAAAGCTCAGCCTTCCCCAGGCTGCCTGGGAGAAGGAGGAGGAGGAAGAGGAGGGGATTTATCCCTTGGGACGGCTAGCATCAGCCCAGTTCTGGGTACTTGTGCCCACAGGTGTCTGCAGAGAAGCTCTTCCTTCGGCAACACAGGCAGCTGTGAGGTGGCAGGGCCCCCCAAAGAGGACTCAGAGCCCACAGGGACAGAGGGTGCCCTTGTGGGGTGCCACCACCTTTGGGACACCCACCCTTGTGGCCCGCAGGGCACTGTGGTGAGGAGCAAGCTGAGGTCACCGTGCTTCACCTCCACTCCTAAGGCCTGCTCTAAATGCCCCTAGCAAGGACTGGGGAATCTGGGAGAGGGGACAGACCTGTCTGGGTTACCAGAGTGACCCTGTAAAATGGCTGCACCGTCACCTTGGGTCAGCCTAGGGGTGACTGTCTCATCAACAGGATATGGCAGGAGGTGGTGGGACAAACACTGTCCCCACAGTGCCCCTGCCATGGGGCAGATGTGCTCTTCCATCACTGGGACATCACTTTTCCCTCCCAGTACATCTTCTACTGGCAGTCTTGAAGAACTTCAACAGCCTTAAAAAGCCCTAAAAGTCCAGGGCTGGTTATTTACTGAGCTTATTTATGTCACAGATGTGCCAGGCAGCTGGAGACTTCTGCCTTGGGTGTGTTTGTGACAATGACTTGAAGCGTGTCCTTTAACCAGTGCCTGCACGAGCTGCTGGCCTGTCCCAGTGTGGAGATCTGGTTGCTGTCTCAAGGGGCTGCAGTGCTGGCCAAAGCAGTTTTCTCAGGATGAATAAGTGCCTAAATCAGAAGAATGATGGGTTTTACTCTCGGATGTCCTTCCTTCTGGGCAGAGTAAGGTCTCAAGTAAGGCTCAGCATTGCTTGATTTTTTTTTTCACCACCAGGTTTATCCTGAGGCCTTTACCAACTCCAGTTTTTGGGGTCACATAGGATTGCAGATCCTCTTCCTGCTGCAGACTAGAACCTCAGAACCTGGAATTACAGCCAAAAGCCATGTCCTGCTGCTTGCCCACTGTCCTCCTTCCTCAAGTGGTCTTTTCTCTCCAGCCTCCTCCTTGTCTTCTTCCAGCTACAGATCACAGGACCTCAGAATTATTTGGGTTGGAAGGGACCATAAAGCTCATCCAGTTCCAAGCCCTGTCCCACAAAGGGACACTTTCCACTAGATCAGGTTACCAGGTTATAATCCACATCTGTCTGGATGCTCCCTCCTAAACTTAGGCCAAATCTCAAACCAGTTCTACTGCCACCATAAAACCCTGGTGCAGGCAGGGTTTATCTGTGTCAGGAACTAAAACCATCAGTACCATGGTCTCAGAAATAGCCAAATCCAAGCTGACTGGGCATGGATTTGTGCCCAGGGCACAGGTTTGTGCCCAGGATATGGCTTGACATGTTAATTGAGGTGTGATCAGCTGAATTCACCACCAAGATCCTGAGTGCCAGCTGGAGCACATCAGGCTGTGCTCTCCAGCTGTTGTGCCTCTGTGGGCAGGACTCTGGTGCTGCCACAGGGCAGGAAAGGCAGCAGGAAGGGCACAGGCATGTGATGAATTATTTTAAAAAGCTTCCATGATGCATCCATTACTCAGGGCTGACCCAGCCAGATGTTTCCTCAAGGCACGGAAAACCCAGTTGGTGCTGAGTATGGAGTGAAGCCACATTCCAAGGGGATGAAGGCTCCCTGTCTCCATCTGGACCCCAGCCCCCTGTGCTGTGGCTGTGCTCTGCAGACAGGAGCAGTTCCAGTGGCTTTTCCAGAGCCCTTCTCACTGTGTGGATCACACAGAAGGCAGCGGTGCTGCCAGGCCGTTACAGGATTTTTATCTAGCTTGGTTTTCTACTTTTGATAATATATAATTATGCTTGAAAATACCCCAAACCAGACTTTGCTGTGTCTGTGTCTCGTTTTGGGGGTGAAAATAAGTGTGGAGGGATCTCTCTTCCCACTCTTGGCTCTTGCAGCCCCAGGATGAGTTGTCTGTTGGGATTTCCAGTGGGAGGGTGGTGAAGAAGGGACCTGGGCATCAGGATCTGAGGGAATGGCACAAAAATGTGTCAGGGAAGGTTAAGGTTGGGTGTTAGAAAAAGATTCAGCAAGCATGAAGCTGTTCCACAGGTCAGTCAGAAAAGAAACAAACAATTTTAAGAAAGTAGAGAATATTTTTGTGCGCAGGAGTCAGGTGTAAACGTGGACTTTGATTTCTCAGAGCACATCCACAGTGCAGAGGTGCACCATGAGCTGATAGCTCTGACCTCGGATGAGGTGGTTGTGGACATCCTGGATAGATCAAGGAATGGCAAAGGGGAAGGAGGGAATCTGGGGACAGAGGGTGCACAAGGACTGGGGTAGGGATGAGGGTGTTTGTATGAGGGCTGTGTTCCCATGGCTTTGCTCCCTGATGATGGGAGTTGGTCACTGGTGAGCCATTCCCTTCACCTTCTCCTTGGGAGCAATGTGAAATCAGGTGGGATAATATGGATTGTCTGTCCTTAAAGGTTCCCAGCCTGTGTGAGAGCCCTGTTGCACCCAGGTTCTGCATGCTCATACAGACCTAGCACCGAGCCACTCCAGCTGTAGAAATAACCTGTATTTAATCAGAGAATGCCAGAATGGGTTGGGTTGGAAGGGGCCTTAAAGCTCATCTCATTCTAATCCCTTGCCATGGGCAGGGATACCTTCCACCACTCCAGGTTGCTCCAAGCCCTGTCCAACCTGGCCTGGGACACTTCCAGGGATGGGGCAGCCACAGCTTCTTTGGGCAACCTGTGCCAGGGTCTTACCACCCTCACAAGGAAGGTTTTCTTCCCTATATCCCATCTAAACCTACTCTTTAATGAATTCTGAAGCCCTGTTTGAAGTGGGAGGACTCCAGCAGCAAATCACAGCTTCAGACACCCTTCCCCACCCCTCCTGTCTTCGGGGGGCCAAACTGAAGATGCCCCAATGACCTGATGCACCTCCAGATTTTTCCTAATGCTGCTAGGCCAGGGAAATCACGCTGTGGAGGAGTTTCTCCCCAAAACTCCTCGTTCCTTTGCCACCAGAGGGAGATGCTGCCCAAGGTCCAGATACCGTGTGCACCTCCAGTGCCTGTGTTACGGAATCACTAAGGTTGCAAAAGCTCTGAGTTCAGCTCCAGTCCAACCATTCCCCAGCGCCTCCAAGGCCACCACTAACCCATGTCCCCACGTGCCACATCCACAGGACTTTTGAATCCCTCCAGGGGTGATGACTGGAAAGGAGAAGGAGGTGCAGGAGTGATGCTGCTGTGGCATTGCACTGGGAGACAGTGAGAATGAAATGGGGAGCTCTGGGGTACTGGAGTGCACCACTGGAGTCCTCCAGTGAATGCCTGGAAGAATGAGACCATGGCTGTGGGCATCTCCTTTTACTTCCCAGGCATCACTGGGCCATGGGGAATGTTTGAAAATCACTGTCAGGATCTTGCCCTCTTCAGGAGAAGAGTCATTGACCTGTAAATATCCCATGGTGCCTTCATGTCCAAAGGTGTGTGTGCGAGGGGACATGCCTCAGATCACATTGGATCCAGGATGGGACCCTGAGGGTTTGGTACAAGTGGCTCCAGCTTTCACCACCATGGTGCTGAGTCCTGATTTTGGTGCTGTATCCTTGGAGCTGTGTCCAGGCGGGTGACCTGGTCACTCCACGCTCTGGTCTGTCTTCTCATCAACCCGTGGGGTGCAGAATCCCACAAATCCCAGGTCACCACTCTGTGTGGAGGAACATGGAAGCCTGGGCCAGTCCAAATCCAGGATGGAAAACTGCAGCTGGCAGGGAGGAAATGGACCAACTGCTCCAGGCAACCTGCTGATGTTGTCTTCCAAATGTTCCAAACACTTGAGGAGACATGGCCAGACCCTCTGCTCCTTCTGCAGCATCTCCCATGAAGCTGTTTTCGGATGAGGAATAATCCTCAGCTAGACCAGGATCTGCTCAGCTTTTGGGGGTGCTCATCACCAACATTTGGGCTTCAGTCACTTACAGAAGGGCTGGAGCAAGGGGATAACTCCATCCCACTGCACTCAGACAGATTGTGCCGTGCTTTTGTCTGCTCTGGAATAGAAAATTTCTGCTCATTAGCCTCCTGTGAACCTTTTCCATTTTGTTTCTTAAAGAAACCCTCTTCATCACTTCAGAGAGGCGGACAAGTCATGCCCCAGCCCAGGAGAGCTCAATGCCACAGGTGAGAGGAGCTCTCAAGGGCAATATCAGAGCAGGAACCAAACATGAATTTTGACAATGCAGGGAGTGACCCAAGGGCTCCCCAAGAGAACTGGCCGTGCCACTCCGGTGTTCTGGAAAAAGGAGCTAACAGGCAGGAACAGAGGCTATGTCCCTAAGAAATTAAACAATACCCAGGTGAGTGCCTGGGCTTGGGAACGTGGCTGTCCTGACTGCTGGCACTGTCCCCTTGGCTTGTTATTTTTAATGGGTCACGCTTGTCCCTCTTTCAAGGTGAAATAAAATGAAGCAGGATGGAGTTGTACCAACAGGGCTTGAGTGTGGGGCAGCAGCCCTGCCCCAGCCCTGCTGGGATCTCACCTTCCAGCAGCCCAATTTCTGAGTACTGTCCATGGGTGCCAAGTTTTCACCAGGGCTGGGTGAAAAACATTCCCTCCAGCTCCAAAGTGATGTAACACACACCTCCCAAACACACACTCCCAAACTCCCAAGAAAGATTTCCCCGGAAAAAAAACATTTTTCACTTCAAACAACATTGAAACACAATACTTGGACATTGCAGAAAACAGACATATTTGCCCTTGGGCTGTTGCTATTTGTCTGTTTTATTCCCAATCTAAAACTTTGGATATTATTCCCCCTTTTAATTAAATTTGGTTTGTTGCAAATGCCTTTCTGGTGCCTTCAGTGTTGCTGCAAAAGGCAGGGCCCAGGCTGCAGCTCTGTGCCCATGGCTCCAAGGCTAAACAATACCACGGAGGGGGGGAGCAGAGGGTAAGCCCAGCTAATCAGGACTTGCCTAATAGGACCGAGTGCTTAATGAGGACCCAGGGACTGTGCTTCCCTGGCTGGATTTGGCTGGAGGAAAATGCTTTGTGCTCTCAGCACCAGGTTTGAGACGGCTCAGTTCTCTCAAATGTGCTGGAGCAGTGTTTTCTCCCTCCTGTGAATCCATCTTCAGTGGACACAACACAGATCTGTAAGGGATCTGTGGGGATCCAGGGATGCTGGAAGAGCTGAACAAGACCCTGGAAGTGAAAGGATCCATGTTTTGCTTGAAGGGAGATCTTTCAAGTCAAAACACTGTTTATACCTTGATTTTCCTAAGCAAAGCCACCAAAGGGCCCCACCTGCTCCCCTCATGTCCTTGGAGCTCCCTGAGGAGCTTTGGAAGGATTTTGAGGATTGATTTCAATAAATAACAGCAAATGTTCCACTATTTTGTCCTGGAGATCTGTTTGGATTGTCTCTATCCCTGCTGCTACACCCCAGATCAAGCTGGGGTGTGGTTTTGGGAAGGGAGTGGGATAGGGAAGGCAGCTCATGCCTTTCCCTGGTTAATGAGGGGTTCAGCACGGGGACTTCGGGATGCAGGGCAAGGTGTCAGGGGGTTGCAGGGTGTGCACTGGGGGGTGGGTGCTGGGTGCAGAGGTGGGTGCAGAGCTGGGAGGTTGTCTGCACACAAACAGTCGGTGGGTGCAGATGCAGGTGGGCGTCCCCACATACACAATAGGTGGGTTCAAGCGTGGGTGGGTGTCCAGATGTGCACAGTACCGAGGTACAGATGTGAGGTGGGTGCCAAAGCCAGTGGGTGCTTCCAGCTGCTGTGGAGTGCCAGGGTGTGCGTGGGGTAAGTGGGAGCCGTGACCAGGGTTGGGTTCTCTGTCTGGTGCTGGGCTGGGTCCTGGGTCCTGGTTCAGTGCTGAGTCCAGGGCTGTGCTGAGCTGGAGCAGGGGCTGGATCCAGATCTGGGGCTGGGGCTTGGTCCAGGGAAGGGTTTGTGTCCGTGTCCATATCCGGTGCCAGGTATCGGCTCTCAGTCTGGGTCCACATCTGAGCTTTCCATCACGTGCTGGGTCCAGGTCCTGGCTCTTGGACCGGTGCTGGGGCTGTGCCGGTGCCGGGTCCATGTCCAGGGCTGGGGCGAGGTCCAGTGCCAATACTGGGGCTGGGTCCAGGTCCGTGTCCGTGCCCAGGTCCGGTCAGGCTCAGGGTGTGGATTGGGTGCTGGGTCCCGGTTTGGGTGCAGGTCCGGCTCCGTGGCCGGGTCCCGGTGCCAATCCTGGTGCAGGTCGGTGCCGATGCCGGACTCGGTCCCGGTGTGGGTTGGAGCGGTGCTGGTGCCAGTGTCGAGGCGGTGTCGGCGCCGGTCCCAGTGCAGGTCGGAGCGGTACCGGGGCGGTGCCGGTCCCCGTTCCGGGTGGGGTCGGG
>VZSR01003806.1:19424615-19466961 GCA_013398615.1 Brachypodius melanocephalos | reverse complement strand
CATTTCGTTCCAGCCCCTGCTGTGGACATAGATACCATCACTAGACCAGGCTGCTCCAAACTCCATCCAAATGGGATGCAGACAGTGGGGATCTGATCCTGATTCCATTTAGGGGAGGTCTTAGTGAGCTGAAGGGGGATGTGAAGGAAGCAAGGAGGGGTTTAAAGGCTACACGGAGCCAAAACAGAGGGGAAAAATCAAATAAATTGTTAATCAAGTGAAGTTATAAAGTGCCAGCCTATCCTGGAGAAATGCTTGCAGGTTTTCCCTGTTGTACCTGTAAGTGCATTTACATGGTTGTGGTCAAAGGAAAGGCATTTTCCCTTCTGCTTGGCCGTGTTTTGCTGCCCGTTGATGTGGGAAGCAGAGGGTGGAATGGGCTCCTCATGCTTTGCAGTCTGGCAACTCTGGAAGCCTTTCTCACTGTTGCAGCAGCTGTGGGTTCAGTTTAGAATTTGCTAAGCATGGTCATTCCCAAGCTTTTTGAAGCCAAGGACTGCTGGCACACCTGAGGATTTGATCTTTCTTACCTCCCTTCCACCTTTTAGATCATCCTGGGGCATCGTACCTTGACTGTGCCACGTTGTGTTTTGGGCAGTGCTGGTTGAGATGATCCTGTTCATTCGTTCCTGCCCTAAAGCTGAAAGAATTAATGAATCAAAACCTGAGGGCTTTATGGTGTGGAGGGAAAGGAAGGTGGCTGCTCTGGGCTTTGGGGTGGCAGAAAGGAGAGACTGGAGGGGAAGAGCATCTGCCACGCAGAGGGACCTCAGCCACCAGCCTCGGTGTGGGGGGAAGGCCGGGCTGGGGGTGGCCTCGCTGCTGTGTTCTCAGCCTGCCTCTTCTCCGCCCCTGGCAGAATGAGTGTGCTGCTGTTGGTGTGCCTCTTCCAGGCCTCGGTGATGTGGCGCTTCATCCACTTCCAGCTGCGGCGCTGGAGGGAGTACTGGAACGAGCAGAGCAGCCGGAAGCGAGCCGCCGCCGCCGGCACCAAGCAGCAAACCAAGCTGCTCAAGAGGGACTCGGGTGAGTGCTGGGAGGGTGACACTGGGGAGGTGTCAGTCCTGGGGGTCAGCATCCCCCAGCAGGCTGCTGCCCGTGCAGGGCGTCCCCAGCAGTGTCCTGAGGTCATGGGGGTTTCCCATGTCTGTGGGGCAATCCTGAGAGGAAAGAGGGTTTGGCTTGTGCAAGGGACAAAGTTTCTTTCTCCATAGAATCACAGAAGGGTTTAGGTTGGAAAAGACCTTTGCGATCATAGAGTCCAACCTTTGACCAATCACCATGGTGCCAACCAGACCAGAGCACTGAGAGCCACTTCTAGTCATTCCTTGAATGCCTCTAGAGGTGGTGACTCCAAACCTCCCTGAGCAGCCCATTCCAATGTTTAATCACCCTTTCTGCAAGGAAATTCCTTCTAATGTCCAACCTGAACCTCCCTTGTGGCTGCTTGAGGCCATTTCATCTTGTCCTGTCCCTTGTTCCCTGGGAGCAGAGCCCCACCTGGCTGCACCCCTCTGTCAGGGAGGTGAGGAGAACAAGAAGGTCCCTCCTGAGCCTCCTTTTCTCCAGGTTAAACACCCCCAGCTACCTCAGATTACCCTCTAGACCCCTCAACAGCTCCATGTCCCTTTGTTGCCATCCCCAGGTTACCATGAAAACGGAGTGGTGAAAGCAGAGAACGGAACCTCACCTCGCACCAAGAAGCTCAAGTCTCCGTAGAAGCCAAGGGTTGTCTCCTGGGGAGGAGGGTGAGATACCAGGACTGAGCAGCCCCTCCTCCTGCTCCTCACGAGCGGCATCATGAAAGGCTCGGAATCATCTTCCCAAGGTGTCTCTCGCTCTCCTCCCTCCCTTTCTTGCTCTCATGAACCATTTGCAATAAAACCAAAAAGGCCCCTTTCCTCTTCTCCCATCCCCCTCAGAGGAACCTTTTCCAGTCCTCCTGGTTTTTCCTTCCTCTGTTTGATGGTAAACCAGCGTGCAATTTTTTTTTTTTTTTCTTTTCTATTTTAGTGTTTGGTTATTTTGGTTAATGGTTACAAATGTATCATAGATGGTTCCAAACAATCCTTTTTTCTCCTACAGCATGTTCCTTCCCTCTCTTCATGGTGCTTCCCTGAGCCCCTGGGACAGGGCCACGACAGCTTGAAGGCACCAAATGTGTGTTATGGGATCAGATTCCTGGGGGAATGTGCTGTGGGGCTGTGAGATCTGAGGCTCAGGGGTGCTCTCAGGTGAGATGGAGCACATCTGGCCAGCACTTGGCAGGATGGTGATGCTGCAAAGAGAGAGCAGGGTCTGATGGAGGAAGCTCGACCCTGTCTTGTCTCCTGGTGGACCTCTGGTTAACTGGGGTTTTCTGAACCCCGCTTTTGAGAATTTTTGAGACCTGGGCAGCAGAGAAGAGAGAGAACTTCCCTCTTCATGCTGAAGGTCTACCACCCAGCCTTTGCTTGCCCCAGCTGAGTTTCTTTTGGCTGCCCTGTGGTTGTTCTGGGCCTCCCAGCCCCAAGAGCTGGGCCCAGGGCTCTGCAGTTCTCAGTGTTTTGTTATGGGGCAGCAGCATCCTCAGTTCCACGTGAATCCTTGAGGCCTGCCCTGCTCTGAGCACTGGCCTGGCTCTTGTCAGCCCAGGCCCTTTGCCAGCTCGTCTCTGCCTCGTGGACCTGGTGTTCTTGTTGCTCATGACCACACCCAGGTGACCAACTGGTTGCTGCAAAAGGTTTTTGCGTCAGTGGGACTGTGCCCCTCATGCTGTCACCTCAGCCTTCCTCATCCCTACCATACCAGTCCAGCCGTGCCATCGGCAGCCACCAGCTTCACTCTTTGTTTCCAAAGGATACAGTGCTTGTGTCCACCCAAGGTGCTATCAAATCCAGGGTTTCTTCCAAAAATCCTAGCCCCTTCATCCCTTTCTGAGCTGTGAATGAGGTGACAGGGAAGGAAGGAGAAGGAGGCCGGGGCTGCAAGGAGCAGCTTGCATTTTAGGAAAAGCCTGGCTTGTGACACATAGCTGTTGGCAGATGGAATTGTCTCAAATCTACCTCAGAGGCCATCTGCTGCTGCAGACCACTTTCCCCTCTTGCTCCTGCCTGCTGCCACCTCCACGTGCTGGCAGGAGATTTTGTGGAAAGCCACATCCCGCCAGCTTTATCCCTCGCTGACTCTGCTGGGGAGCAGCATCTGCTTGGGGTTTCGTGGGACAGTGCCATCTCACTGGGCTTCTTTTTGGGGTGCCACACAAGTCTAGGTTGGGCAGGTGAGCAGTAGTGGCACCTCTGTCCCCACACTGTCCCCTGGGGCGGTTCCTGAGCTGGGCTTTGCTGTTGGTGCCTCTTGTGCAGCGAAGTCGGCCATAGCTTTAGTTCTGCTTCACCACGGCAGGAACGGGGGACTCGTGGCATGTCCAGTTAGCTGGGTGAGGAGAGGGACACAGAGCTGGGGTGCTCTCCATGTGCAGTCCAGGATTGATCCTTGGTGTGCCCCTGGCTCAGCCCTTGGGGACATCTGAACTCTGTCTCTCTCTGAGTGCAGTTCCAGCTTGGGGTTGGTGCTGTTGTCCTTCACGCCAGTTGTCTTTTGAGGAATGGGTGACAGTTGATTTTCTTCCCCTCTTTGAGTTGAGATGGGATTTTCTCCCATTTATCTGGATGTCTTTTGTCCTTTCCTCCCCCTCTCCTTGTTGAGAAGGCCCTGGAGGGAGAAAACATGCAGGGACATGAGGACAGTTGGTCAAATTCCACTTGTTCCTCAATCCCCACAACATCTGAGTGTCAAGTGAGAGATACTGGCAGGAGAGGGCTTTCCCCATTTCTAGGGGAGCTGGGGAAGGAGGCTGGAGCAGAGCCCTTGGTGGTACCTTGCCACTGCTCCTCATGGCCTGTGCTGTGAGGACAAAACACTTTTTTGGCTCAGAGGCAGCAACAGGACTACCAGTGCAGCGTGATCAGGAGGAAAAGAGCTTTATGTTGGGGAGGATATGGAAAAGGTCTGGTGTGAGAGGTGTTGTCCTTTCTCCTGCCTCTTCCCATCCCCTGCCATCCACTGCCAGTGCCCTCCAGGAACAACTGCTGCCTGGCACCTCCCCACAGCCTCATCCAGGCCTTTCTGCAGTGCTGGTGCCTTGCAGCAGCCAAGCTGCTGACTCTGTTAGCAGATGACACATAGAGGCCCCCAAAACCACGGCTGCTGAATGATTTCCTCCTCCTGCCTGCTTGGCTTCAGGCAGCTTTTCCACTTGCACAATCCTCTCTCTTCCTACAGTAGCTGGTGATGCTTTGTATCCCAAGTGCCTTATGTTGTAGCCTCTCTGTGCACTATTACCAGTAGCTGAACACCCTCCTTTGTTACTGCGTATGTACAACGTATGCTACATTTACCTGTTTTTTGTTTTCTTTTTCTTAGAGCTACTTGGAAAAGGGACATTTGTTTTTGAAGCATTTCCATATGTTCTTCTTATGATTTTGGTTTTTTAAACCTGTAAAACCTATAGATGATGGGGCTTTTTTTTTTTTTTTTTAGCCATCCCCTATATTTAGTCCTCAGAAATCTCCATCCTTCTGTTAGACCCAAACCTGGCAGGTTGTTTTTGTTTTTGTTGTTGTTTTGTGTTTTTTTTTTTTTTTTGAGCTGAGCCTTTGTTGTGAGGTGATATCCACTGCAATCCTCTCTCCATCAGAGGGGCTGCCATGGGCTGCTCCTATCTCTGTGTTGTAATGCAAGCACAATCCCTGGGCTGCATGCCCACAGTAACTCCTGTGTCCGTGTCATTTCTCAGCAGATCCAGCCTTCCTTTCAGCCCAAAGATCTTTTTCTTGGAGCATTTTCATTGCAAGCCCTTAGTGGTCAGTCTGTCCTTGGCTGCTGTGCCTATGAAATGCCATGAGCTCACTTCCCTTTAGTGGATGCCCTTCTCATGCCCCGTCTTGTCAAGCCCTGTGTCATCTGCAGAAAACATCATGGAATTGTTGGGTGATTGAGGTTGGGAAATGCCTCCAAACTCGTCAAAGTCCAACCTTTAATCCAACACCAAGATTCAACCCTGAACAGGAGCTCTTGTCCACCACAGTGCAGAAAGTGCTGGAAATTATCCAAAACTTCCAGTAGGACATGATTCCTTGCACCCTTCCCATGGGCTTGAGGCTGCTTTAGTAGTCTCTGTCCATTATCCAGCCTAAGGAGGTCAGGAATTGAGTAGCCTGTGGTTTTAGGGTGAAGTGTAGTGTTTTCCTGTCCTAGCCTAGAAGAGCTGTGAAATATCAGCACTAGTTCTCTCTTTTTGTCTTAGATAGTTGGAGAATGGGCTTGGGAAGAGAAGGGGGTGGAGGAAGAACAGATGTAGCATTTCACATACAGTTTTTGAGGGACTCTTACATTATGGGGCATTACAGTCACATTTTGTCTTCTTCTTGTTGTTTAGGATTCTTCTTATTCATGATGTTTGCGTTAGTAATAGCCAAGTTCCAGTTCCCCTGTAGGTCCCCTTACCTTCAACTCAGTGTTTTAAAAGGTATTTTTGGTAGGCTTCCAGGTTGGAGGAAAGAGTGGCCACTCTGGGATGTCTCTTCCTTGCCTCCAAGTGACTCTGGGAACTTGGAGCCACCCTGCCTTTGCTGCAGTGCCTGGGGGTTTACAGCAGCCTCAGGCTCTTGCCTCTGGTAGATGGACCCCAGATTGTGTCAACAGTGGATGGAGATGATGGGATTTGATTTACAGCCTTCCAGGAAACTTCATGGGGGATGGAAGGGTGGTTTAGTAGGTTTTATGCCCAGCAGTGAAGTATGTTCCTCCTCCTTGGAGCTGCGTGTGGGGTTTTTCTGGGAAGAATGGCTGTTGGAAAAGCCAGGCAGAGGTGTTTAGTTTTTCCTCGAAAATGTTGAACTCGACCGATCAAACTTCAACAAAGGAACTCGAGGAAAAGTTCTGTGTTTCCATATTTATGCTTTAGTGCAAATTTCCTGATTTTGGAGGGGGTGGGGAAAATTAACAGTCTCTGGTATTTTATCCCATTTGTTTCATTCTTCCTGTCACTTCAGGTTTTGTACGGATTTTGTTTGTTGTTGTTTGTTTGTTCAATGACTTTTGTGATAAACTCAGAAGTATTTTTCTCAAATAAATAAATAAAAGGCATAGATTCTTCCAGTGCTGTTTCCATTGATGCTTTATCATTGCTAAGCTGTGCGTGTGGCACCTTCCACTATCCCAGGTTGCTCCAAGCCCTGTCAAACCTGGCCTTGGATGCTTCCAGGGATGGGGCAGCCAAAACTTCTGTAGGCAGCCTGTGCCAGGGCCTCCCCACCCTCACAGGGAAGATTTTTTTTCCCAATATTCAGTCTAAATCTACTCTCAGTTTAAAGCCATTCTCCCTTATCCTGTCACCCCAAGCCCTTGCAGCTGGGATTCATCTTCCCACATTTCCCATGTCCACAGCATGGGCAGCTGCTCCAGAGTTCATTATTTGTGGCTGCTTTCATCAGAGGGAGTGGAGGATAAGGGTATTTGTAGGAGATGATTTATCTGATGTGGTTTAGGCACATATTTTTGGTGAGCTATATTGTGTATTTTGTGCAGCTGGCCCCAGGCACACGACATCACTTGGCTGAGGGTTAGGTTACGGTTTCATAGCCTGTGTGGAAATAGTTTCTGACTTTCTGCAGCTCAAGTAATTTCATCTGTAAGTTTTTGGTCTCTTGAAATCTGAGGGGGACCAGAGATCCCTGGAATGATCCTTGGTCAGGGTGAGCAGCAGCACAAAACGATCCCAGAAGGGAAGAGCAGTGACCTTTCCAAACAAAGGGAGACAGGAGGGAGCTGTCACGTGGAGACTCTCGGCTGTCTGAGGGGATGTGGGAATCCACGGCGCAAAAGCCGATTGAAAGCAGCATTTTGTTCCAGAGAGCTTTGTTCTCTCTCTGCCTGACAGCTGCCTTTTCTGTGTGCTCCATGGCAACACCTGGCAGGTGTCACTTGGGGTGAGAGGCTCCTGCCACGTTACCTGCACGGGGAGATGAGCAACGTGACTCCAAGAGGAGCACGAGTGCCAGAGCTCCATTGCTATGCCAACTGCCCCTGTTCCCTTTTCCTTGGAGACCTGTCTGGTGACATGACAGGTGGATAAGGTGGGTTTAGATGGGATCTCAGTCCTAAACCCATTCTTCCATCTTCTTGTTAAAAAATGCAGAGCTGCTGTCAGCAAATGTGTGTCCAGACCCCTGTTACCTCCAAATAACTAAACTCACCACCATCACCCTGTTTTGAGTAGAACCAGAATCACAATTTGTGTTTACTCCCACCCTTATTTTAATCTTTAGCTATTCCAGCCATTCTATTTAAAGCAGACTTTTAAACACTTTTATAGCAACTACAGTTTTATTGCAATTTTAATAACAAACTGGCAGTCTTCACTACTTGAAGGTGAAAGTGTAGTGGTTTTCACTCTAAGCTCTAGAGAGCTTTAGCTTTCTAAATAGTGTACTAAAAGGTTGAGAAAACAGAAGAACCTGCCTCGGGTTCTCAGATTTTTTTTCTCCTATAAGTTTCATTTCAACATCCAGAACTTGTGAGGTTGAGTTTGGGGGTGGCTGAAAGGGCAGGAAGAGGTTAGGAAGGAAAAAAAATTAACATGAGGGTGTAATCAGCTGGGTCTGTGAAAGGGGGAGGGAGAGAATGAAGCGAGGGTGAAATCCAGAACATCCTTTTTGAAGTACAATGTCTTCAAGGCAGCAGAGAATTCATTTGCTGGTCTTGTCCTTCGGCTTCTGGGAAGAGATTACTAGGGAAGGCTAGAAGGAAGTCACGGTAGTTTACCCTGTCGTCATCACAGGAACAGTAGTCAATCAGCTGTTGGGACAAAAAACACAGCAAATACCATAAAGGGTTGGAAGGAGCTGCAAAATTGGGGTTGTTTTTAGGGAAAAGTGCCCAGAGTTCTCCTTGTGTGACAGAGCAGGAGATGTTATTCCCCAGTGTGGATTTCCCCATCCTGGTAATCCCAAATCACAGGTAAATTTGGAATCATAGAACAATTAGGGATTGAAAAGACCTACAAGATCATCAAATCCAACCTTTAGATCATCACGTCCAACCATTTCAGCATTGAACTCGATGATATAAAGGTTGGACTTGATGTTGTAAAGGTTTAAGTCCAACCTTGAATGCTTATAGATGAGACTAATCTATGTAAAAAGTGTTTGAGTCTAATCCTGATTTCCTTCTGGGCCTCACCAGAGTGGCAACAGAGCCACAAAAACACAAAGCATGGCCACAGACTGAGATGGCCCACAGGAAATCTCGCAGAAATCCCTGCCAAAAGTGGAGAACAGTCACTGTTCTCTGGTGTCACTTTGGTGTGTGCACATGGCATAAAGGGGAGACACAGATAATTGAGCTCGGTGACAGCCCCACTAATGAGCCAGTTCTGGTGTCCGTGCCTGACCCTGCATTGTGTTACAGAGCCACAGCCTTTGTGTGCTTCAGGGGAAGAAAGAAGGCTTTTGTTTCTTTAATTGCATAACTAATCTCCTTCTGACACCCAGCGAGATGGAAAAGGTCTAATATCACAATTCCTTGAAAGGATTCTTCTTCCCCTTGTCGCCTGGAGACAGATTCTCTGGGGTTTGCTTCAGTGACTGACAGCTATGCTCCTCTCCAGGCAGTGAACTCTCTGCCATATGTTTAATTTATAGCCCTGCCACGCTTCCCAGGGCTCTGGGAACACTAGGATTAAGATTTCAAGAGAGGAGATGAATGTTTTTAGTCCATACGTCCTAGACTGGAGCTCAAACGTGGGAGTTTAACTTCAATTGTCACAGGTTCTCCACATAAATTTAGGAATGTTACTTCTCTCCCACTGTCAGAGTGGAGCAGGGATTGTCACCACACTGTAAATTCCTCAGGGCAGAGTGAGCTCTGATGAACTCTGGTACAGCAAAGCACAGGGTGCTTGTCAGGGCCTTGATTCATCCCACATTCAGAGACACAAATCCCCAGCCCATGCACCTTCCTAACCATGGCTGTGATGCTCACAGTTGGCTGTTTTAGGAAAGTTTTTATTTTACCAGGGGAAATAACTCCCTCTGGTTTCTAGATTTCTCTAAAGTCTGAGTCCCCCTTTACTGGCCACTAACCTACTGCCTATCACATGATGCTGAGAAAACATCCTTGCCATATTCCTGAAAGGACCCTCCTCCATCCCCACTGCAGGAATTTTTCCCTCAGTTTCCCTCACATTTTCTGCTTTGGAGACTGTGATCTCCATGTGCTGTTTGTTGCTCATAGTGCCCAGCAAGTGTTAACCAGGGCATTATGATTCTAAAATAACAACAACAACAACAACAACAACAACAACAACAACAACAACAACAATAATAATAATAATAATAATAATAATAATAATAATAATAATAATAATAATAATTTAATACTTGGTTCTTAGACCTTCAGTTCAGTTGCTGTTAAATCCAGAATGTCTCTAAGCTTTCCTAAGGCACATTCCTTGAACACCTCAGTGTCACCTCTACTCAATCCCAGCTGTGCTTAAGCCATCACAGACATTCCCAAGCTCTGCAAGAGCCTATCCCTGATCTCTGTCATGACTCCTGATCTCTATCACGATACACAACCTCTTCTACTCATCCAAGACTTGAACCAGCAGGAATTTTCACCCATTACAGTGCAGCCAAACATGAGGGGCAATCTGGATAACATTTTTTCCCTTTCCTTGGAGGACAGCAATTATTATCTCCTCTAAGACACAGACTCAGTCCAACAGCTCAGAAGTTTTTCTAAACTGAGACTCTCTTGTTCTTTTCTTCAATTAGTTCCCCTTTGAAGGCTAGAGCAGCTGGCTAGGGTTGGTTTTTAGAAGAGGTCTTTTGGAAGAGCCATAAGAGGGGAATTCCACATGCACAACACTCCTTCCATCTGACCTTTTTAAGAAGAATGGTGCTGCTCGGCACGTTGAACGTGTCACAAATGTTTAAAAATTTTGTTTTATCCAGGAAGCCAGAGCCTTCCTTGTCAAAATGATGAAATGCCTCATGAAACTGCCTGGTGTTGAAGGGCTGTTGGAGCTTCAGTTCTTTCTGAACCTCTACAATTAAATCATCCAGGTCCTTCTTGGGGATGCCACTGTAGAAGAAAAGAATAACAGGATTTCATGTAAAAACTCATTTTGGCAGCCTTGCTGTGACACTTGAGTGGAAAAGGAGCATTTCCCTGTGTGCTCCACAGTGTCAGAAACTGGGAAACTTGATGTAACTGCTTGCAACCCATGTTCTGAGATAACAGGGTTGTTACTGGGTCACACAAAGTGGGTCCAGACAGCTAAAAGGAGGATATGGTCTAGGCTCTGATGGGCTGATAAGCAAAGAAAGAATAAATGCCCTAAAAAAGACTCCCCCCACCACCTGCTGAGCCTGCAACCATGCAGCAGCTCAAGTTGGCAGCATCTGTTACAGTGAACTGATGCCTTTTGGGAAAAGATGTGTCCCCCCTCCCTGGAAGTATTTAAGATCAGGTTGGACAGAGCTTGGAGCAACCTGGGATAGTGGAAGGTGTCCCTGCCCATAACAAGGGATGGACTGAGCCGATCTTTAAGGTCCTTCCAACCCAAGCCATTTTGTAATTCTATGATTTTGGCTGGAAGTCCAAACAGTTCTTGAACTCAGCCTCGGTGCTGTGACACTTCTCTGTCTCTGCTGCTGAGCCAGAGCTGTCTCAGGAGGTTTTGGGGCCAGCAGCAGCCACAACATTTTACTGTACACACTTCACACCCTCTGAATGTGCCCAAACTCAGTCTCTTGGAGCTGAACCGCCAGCAGAGCAGGAGGCTGGAGCCCAGGGAGGCTGCTGAAAATGCCCTCAGCTGTCAACCTTAAGCCTTATTCAGCCCCACCAGCCCATTCTCTGTAGCTACCTGCTGGTAGTCTCCACCACCACCTTCCGTGGGAGGAAATGATCCCTTATGGATTGCACTGTTGCTGCAGGGAAACTCTCTGAGTTTCTCTCCAAATAATTCAGCACATATTCATCAGCGTCAATGATAACAAACCTGTGGCCAAACACTGGGGAAGAAGCATTAAAGAATTAGTGTTACCTGTGTTTTAGCACAGATTAAAGTAATTCTTTCATCCAGGAGGGAGCAGGATTCCTCTGCTATGGCTGGGCTCAGCTTTGAGCCAGCTCTGCTGTTTGTTTCATTCTTCAAGTAAGAATAATTTTACTGATTGAAAAGTTCAAACATTGACAGTAACAAAGTTGTATCAATGTGCACCAGCTGCTGCTCTGGAAACTCAGATGTGAGGAGACCCAGAAGCAGCAGATTTTTCAAGTGAGGGAAGGGATATGCACTTTCCATGCAATAAATGACATATCAGAGCAGAGCATTATAAATCCAGGCTGGATTTTACCTTCAATTGTAGAACCAATGGTGAAGTCAGAGGGCTCATAGTATATGGGATTCTCTGGAGTAGACCCTGGCTTGGTAACTTTGGTTCTTTTTAAGTATTTGCCTCCAGTGATGCCAGAGTTTTTGACTGGGGGTTCATAGATGCTGATCGTGTCATCAGAGAGGAAATAAGAGAGGATGAAAAGACGATTTTTGTCCTCAGGCACTGGTGATTCCTAGAGAAAAGGTTTGGAACAGAGCATTTGAACCAGGTTTTCCTTGTCTGAGGTGCTTAGGAGTACCTAGTAACCCACTCATAAGCACCCAGAGGCCAGAGCTTTTTTTATAGCTGACTAAACAAAGTACTTGATGTGCTGACATAGTGTAACAAAGCACTAGACAGCACTTAGAATCTGAATTTCAAAGGTTACTTGCTTTACTCAAGCCACTGAAGCAGAATCTGGGCTGAAGTTACCAAGTATATTCAGTGTTTCCACAGCCTGAGTAATCCAAGAGAAAAGAATATCCTATATGGAATGACCCATCCCAGAGGGGCTGTAAAATTCAGATTTAAATTACACTTTTCATTATGCTGAGTGCCTGAGAGAGGCTGGTGCTGCTTCAGCACTTAGTCACAGGAAGTCACTCCCCTGACACACCAGTGGATTTACTTGCTGAGTTGAAAGCTAAGTGGATCTTAACTCCTCAGCTGTGACCTTTAGGGAACTCCTGCACAATAGGGAAAAGAAACCAGCCCTTATCCACCCGGAGTGTTTGGAGAGGGCAGGCACAAGGCAGAACAGGAAATGCCATCGCTGCTGCTGGATGTGCCAGAGCCTCCTTGCATAAACCAGCTGTAAAGCTGGCACAAAGGCCAGGGCCTGGGTGCTGTTGTGGGTGGAAAACACCATTCTCATGGATTTTCCAGCTTCTACACCAGCACTTGGCAGCTCTGCTAGGACAGCTCCTTGCTGGCTGCTGCATCCAGGGCCTGCCTAGAGAAGAACAGGGCTGGAGCCAGCAGCAGAGACATCAAGCACTGGTTGGTAGCAGTGGTGGCAGGCAGGCAGAGGCACAGTGCCCAGTGCAGGCTGCTTCAGCCTGAGCCATCTGTCACGTAGCAGTGGCAGAGGGAGTTTTTCCATAAATGGCTGTGGGTTTGTAGCAGGTCTGGTTTGTACTTTCTGGCCTTATTTTTATTTCTTTTTTTCTGGTTTTGTGAGCTGTCAATTGTCACAGCAAGCACACAACAACCTCCATGGCATCCCCCCCAGGGACACTCGTGTTGTCTTGGGGACCTCTCCCCACTGGCACAAAGGAGAGTTTGCCAACAGCCTTGTCCGGGCAGGCTGCTCCTCCCATCCTCCTGTCACTATTCCACCAAGGAAAACACTTACCAGGGCCACCTGGTACCTCAGGACCTTGAGATTATTCTCCAGCATTTTAATGATATTTTTCCGTGGAGGCTTTGGAAACAGACTAAGGCAGTTCTGGAGAGAGTCTTCAGGGATGCCAAAACCATTATAGGGAGGAATTACCTGCATCCAGAGGAGATATCAACCATAAACAGCTGCAACTAAGAGCAAGATAAAGTTTACAAGACCTAGCAAAGGCCATCAGGTTTGGAAAGAAACATTCTGCCACCAGGTAGCAAGAGTTGTGACACCGTGCCCAGTAGAGATGGATGATACCAGCCTGGCCATGTGTTGTATTTAATGAAAACATAAGAGGATTAAGCAAATTTGAAAGCCAGGTAGTTTCTCTGAATTGAGAGTTTATGGCTATATTAAAGAACCATAGAATGATTTGGGTTCAAAAGCACCTTAAAATAATGTAGTTCCAACTAAACCTTCCTGTGCACAGGAACACAGCCATCAAATGGTTACACTGGTAACCTAATCCCCACCATGCCTGTGGTCTAAACCAGATGTCCAAACCATTTCTAGGCTCAGTTTGGGAGGTAACAAGGGCTGTGACCACCCCCAAGTAGGCAGTTTGGACTTGACAACACTGTTTTGGAGAGTGAGGGAAAGTTCAGTAGTATGAGTGCAGCCAGGCTTTCATTTTTATATCGATTATAACCATTCTTGCTTTGTCTTTTTCAAGCTACTTGATTTTTTTTTTAAGCTGAACTTGTTTTCTACAGGTTCTTACTAAGCTGAACCTCTGCTTTACTATATGAGCTTACACCAACTGCTTCCTTTCCTCCCTTCTTTTGAGAAATTGTTTGCAGTACCTGTGGAGTTTTTTCAAGTGGTTTCTTATTTACATCCACTGGCTGGAAGTCTGTGATGCCATATTTTTCACGATAGAAGTCCTGGGTGAACTTGTCACAATCATAGATTAAGAAGGTGCGTCCAAGGAGGGTGACGGTTTTGCCAATACCAAAATCTTTGGGTGAATACCACTCTTGTACCTCGTGGTCAGTGATCTCCAGCACACAGCTTGGGAAGTTCTCTTAAGGACAAAGGAGCAGAAGGAAAAAATAAATTAATCAGGGAGATTGATTAATTAATTAATGAGAGAGTTAACATTTTCTAGTGAAAAAGGATATAAAAACAAGTTGTATAAATAGTTATAGGGAGATGCTGGCACTGCTGTCCTGCCACTGTTTCCCAGAAGATAAATAATTTAGTGACCATTTGAAGAACTTTTTTTTGACCATGAAATAATAACACCTTAGCACAGATGGATGTGCCAATCTCAACTTACTGTTCTTGTCCACAAAGATTTTGGGCAAGCGCTGGCGTCTCATCAGTACTGGGAATGGGTCTCTGCCATCATTTCTCTTGTGGACTTCCCGAACCTCCACTGTGTCATCTGCCAAGAAGTAATGGATGACACAGGGGTGGTGATCACCAAAGGCACAGTTGGTGTCATCCCATATGGCATAGAAGCGAAGCACCTTGTGGGGAGAAAGAAAAGCAGACAAACATGGATCAAAATCATCTTTTGGTACTGCAGAAATCAAACTCACCACACTGAGATGCTCAAGAGTTCCCCAAGGTTCAGCTCCTGAAGAGGCAGGAGAGACACAGGAGAATGTAGTCAGAGCAAGGGGCATTTGTGTTTGTCTGAAATTGTCTGCTCTGGCACCTGGCATCAATATTTTCAGGGAGGAGAGGAGTGGATGCAGCAAGACCATTCCTAATAGAACTGCATCTGGCTGCTAAATTCCAGAGGCAGGTGGCTTATCTCATCCAACAGAAAACAAGAGAGTAATGGATGATATTGCAGCACAGAATCTGCAATCCAAAGAGGAGCTGTTTACAAGGCACAAAGCCCAGAAAAAACATAAAAGGCTTTGTTTCTCACTAAAGCCAAGAAAGGAGCAATCTGGAGTCTGTTCAGCAGACTGAGACAATTTAAAATGAGTGAGGTTGCAGACAGTCACAAGACCTGGGTTTCAATAGCACCTACTCACTGTAATCACAGAATCTTTTAGGTTGGAAGGTCATTGAGTCCCACTTCTGACTGACCCCCACCTTGTCACCCAGCCCAGAGCACTGAGTGCCATGTCCAGTCATTTCTTGGACACCTCCAGGGATGAGGACTCCACCAACACCCTGGGCAGCCTGTTTCAATGTCAAATCACCCTTTCTGTGAAGAAGTTCTTCCTAATTTAACATAAACCTCCCCTTGCACAACTTGAGGCCATTTCCAGTTGCCTGGGAGAAGATATTGAACCCCCTGTGGCTGTCCTCTCCTGTCAGGGAGTTGTGTAGAGCCAGAAGGTCCCCCCTGATCCTCCTTTTCTTCAGGCTGAGCCCCTTTC
Organism: Brachypodius melanocephalos; assembly: GCA_013398615.1. Lineage (NCBI taxonomy): Eukaryota > Metazoa > Chordata > Aves > Passeriformes > Pycnonotidae > Brachypodius > Brachypodius melanocephalos. The sequence continues at coordinate 19,451,800 of VZSR01003806.1, read as the reverse complement.
CCAGCTCCCTCAGCCTCTCCTGGTGCTTCAGCCCCTTCCCTGGACACACTCAAGACCCTCAATGTCTTTCCTAAAGTGAAGGGCCCAGACCAGGACACAGCACTGGAGGTGCCTCACCAGTGTGATGTGGGTAATTATACAATATTTTGGGTAATCCCCAGCTGTCTCACCTTTGTGTCATAGGTCAGAAACTGCCTGAAGGGGTCAGGACCTGCGGGCACGATGCGTTTGTGCACAGGTGTCCGACGCTGTTCTGTGTAAGGATCCGAAACCAGCTCCTCTGGAGGGTTCACTACAATTCCTTGGCTCTCCAGGAACACCTAGGAAGGTCATCTGAGGTGTTAGTGCTGCCAGGAGTTCTGAAGGTAAGAGGTGACTGGAGGTTACAGGTGGGCTGAGATGAGTGAGGTCAGAATTCTGCAAGTTCATGCCTCACAGAGAATTCTACAGCAACAGCAAAATACAGCAGATGACAAATCTGTTTGTTTAAGCTCCTTCTTATCTTTGCCTACCCTTTAATTAATCAGAGCAGTCTTGTCCTGAAGATCCTAATTCAGGTTTCACTTGAGCAGTTTTCCCTGGCCTTAGGGCTTTAAATGGAAGATAGCTTGTCAGTTGGTCTCTTTCATGTAAATGAAAAAGATTTAATTGCTGTATAAACACAGATGTAGTCAGCCTGAATTTGCAAGAACTTAGAGCTGTATCAGTCAGTTAGAAGAAGCTAGTGTCACCCACACTAGGCACATCAAGACCCTTCAGGCACAAGGATATGTGTCAGTAGCAGCTTCATTCCATCTTTCAGGAGTACTTTTTCCACAGAAAGAGTGCAATCTGCTTGTTTATATAGGGATTTTTTACTTACCTTGGACCATGAACAAAATCCAGGGTGTTACTCGTAGACTTGCATCAGCCACCCAAAACAATGATTGAAGTGAAGGGACTTGTTCCCTTTTTGGCTTTGGGAAGTGGTCCATGAAAACATTCAGCCCAGGATGCACCTATGCAAACATCTCCCACAGGAATATGAGATCCCCCTGGAGACTCACAGGGCAGGTTCACACTTTTAGACTCACTATTTTCTGGTCTGGAAGATGTCAGTAAATGATAAATACACTATTGGCCTTGAGATGTAGACCCACTTAGCTCATTCCATGTTTTCTGTCAATATTAACAAGAGGACCAGCTCTTCATTTGATGTGAACTGTCACCCAATTCCAGCAGAGCTGGCTCCACAGCCACATTTATATCAATATATTATACATACTTGGGAACATTCCTGGGCATTGAGGCCAACTGACAAGGAAAAGCCTGGACCTAAACTCTCCCAGCCTCCAGGACAGGTTGACTGCATGTAACTCACCTATTTGGAATGGTCCCTGGAGCAGTCTAACTCCTGGCCTGGGAGAATAGTAGTAAAATATCATCCCTGACAATCTAGCAGGATACCAGCATACTGGTAATTCTTATTTCTTGTTATTGGATCATTATTATCTCATTTACTGGCACAGAAATAGCCAGAAATAGAAAAGCAGGCAATGAGTAAGCTTTCTTAGAAAAGTCAGTTCATACCATGATTCTCAACCCATGGATCATGGCTTGGCTGTGGATGTGTGCAGAGTTACTTGCTTGTATTCCCTTCCACTGTTCCTAACAGAGGAATATTAAATCAGAAAAGAGTCAGGATCACTCATTTCTCTCTCATGTATGCACAATGTTTCATCTGGACTCCAAGGAGTTAAACTGCCCAGACATGAACTTAGAATTTGTATTGTAAAGAGAAGTCCTGAGGACAAAAGATGGACTCCCAGCAGTCTTGGGACAAAAATACTAAGCAGTTAACTTGCCCTCAGCAGATGTCATACCCTGAACTCCCCTTCAGGCTGAAAAAAGAAATCTATACAAAAAGCAAAATGAAAGACTCTGAGCACTCTATCACAAAAGACACAGCTGCAAACTGCTGGACTCTAACAGGTAATTAAAACCCTGCAGTTCCCAGGAGTCTTTCTGTCAGTGCTCTCCCTACAACACACCTTGGTGAAGCAGTCACAGTTGACCAGGCGGTAGGTCCGGCCGTAGATGGTGAGGTTGATGCCCAGGTTCAGATCCTTCCAGTGGTAATAATCCCCCTGCTCATTCTTGGGCACCCGGTGGCGTTTCATGAGTTTGCCCTGGAGCAGACCCGAGTTCTTCACCTTAGGCTCGATGATACACATGCTGTCATCCTCCAGGTAGTAGTAGATGCCCACTTGGCGGATCCGGTAATGCTCCTCTGCAGAGATAGGAACTTCCTCCTGGAAGTAGGCATCGAACTTCAAAACCTGCCCAAGGGACAATATAGCAAAAGGAGAGAGAAAGAAACATTTTGAACACCATGGTTAGTCTATTGAGGCCAATAATTTATTTGTAATTTGCTTTGGTGCTGTAAAATTAATTGATTAGAGTCTAAAAATCTTCAAAGACAACTGTGGCCTAATCTGTGAGTGACAGCAGAGGCACCAGCAGGGCTTTTATCAAGATGTGCCTTTTGCAAATTTGGTGTGCCTGAGACAAGTGTAAAAATACAGCCTTTTCCCTGCTTCTTGATCACCTGCTGTTTCACCTACTGCCAGGTGTTGGGCTGCTGACAGTAATCTTCTTTACTGACACACAAGGCTCTTTATTTGTCAACTTTACAGCCCTGATTTAGGGAAGTTATCCACAGATTTTAGTAAAGAGTTAACCACATCTGAGGATTTTAAAATCTCAAAGGGGTCATTATTTTAAGGTTAGGCTGGAGGGGCTCTGAGCAACCTGGTCTAGTGGAAGGTGTCCCTTCCCACGGCAGGGAGGATGGAACAAGATGATCTTTAACATCCCTTTCCATGATCTGAAGTCATATCTATCCAGCACTGACAGTGAAAACTGATTTGTGCTGGAGAAACATGGAAACTAATCAGCCAGTCCCTCTTCTTGGCAGAAGTAGGAGGAATATTCCCTCCAAGATCATTCAAAGCCCCTAAGAAGGTGCAGGTGGCCAATCAGGCCTTGCATACCCAAGGTACATCAGCCCAGAGGCCTGGATAATTAAGAGATGATAAAGCCAGCAAGTTCCTATCAGTCAGTAAAGTGCCCCACAAGAGATTGTGACATCCCCAGCAGCACTGAGGCCCCTGCTGCTCCTGTGGCTTGAAGGGAGGGGCAGAGAAGGATCTGACAGATTAAACAGCAACATCTACATTACTCTGAAGGAGCAGCAATTAACAAAGCACATCTGTTCCCCAGCCTGCGTCACAGCCGGGCTCAGGGCTGGCAGCGTGTGGAGCCTGCATGTGCTGAGCTCCCGAGCCCTGCAGCTCCCACTGTAGCAGCTGCTCCATCCACAGCTGCAGGTTGCAGCTTGGGCCATTGGCACACTGAAAATCAAGGGTCAGCTCAGGACTGCTCCAAGCAGACACAGAGCCACCACCCACTCTGGTGTGATCACCAACATATAACATTCATGGAGCAGCTCAGGTTGTGACACGCAATCATGAATAGATAGACCACGGTCAAACAGGCTACCAGGGTTCCCACTGCAGACTGACTTTTCCAGTTAAAGCTCAATTACAACCTCAATGTTGTTTTGGAAACACAAAACTCCAGGCTGTGGCTTACAGAGCAATGCTTATAAACTGGAGCTTTCCAGAGCTAATCAAACCTCTTTTCCAACATCTGCTGGAAATGCTCGAGTGTAACTTGCAGGGAATGTCTTACATCGTTTATGTATTATAATCCTCCTCCTAAGCAAAGAAAGCCTCTTTCAGTCTGGGATTCAGCTGTCTCTGACTAAGGGCTCTGGCATCTGAAAACTGCTGTAGGCAGTCCTGTGAACCCTGGAGCTGACTGTTTATGTCTCCGAATTTGGCCAGTGATATTCCTGGAATCAGCTTCTTTATACCTTTTTGTCATAAGCCACGAAAGCTGGAGTGAAGCGGGAAGGTGCAGACCTCTTGACTTGCCCATAGGTCAGTGTGGCTCCCTTGGTGCATAAATCATCTAATTCTTCTTGTGAGAGATGATTTTCAAAAAGTGTCTCCCCACCAACCCCCTCTTTTGGCAGCCGGGAAAAGGCATATCCATTTTTGAAGTCCAGTGTCTGGGGCCGATGAAAAGATGTTTTCTGTTGGAAGGAAATCCAGCTATCAAAATACTGCATGAATTTAGCAGATACAGATACTGGAAGCACAAAAAAACATCCAGTAAGAGAGTGAAATATCAAGAATGTCTCCCCCCATACACATCCCCAGTATTTTAACCTACTACAGCAATTATTTAAAATCAGATTTTGTAGTTAGATCAGGGAAGTCGAAAAAAACAGTGAGTGGTCAATGAACAAAGCACGAGTGAACTCAGATCCTTGCACTGCCACAGACTCTGGAAGAACTTAAATCACTGAATTTCCTGACTGCCACCATATTCAGTGCCTAGAACAGTGTGTCAGCACTTTATTTGCCCTGGTATTTATCTCACCAGCCCTTTGTTCCCTACCCTATTTGTCAGCAGTACAGAGCACCATGGGACTTCAGTTACTGCCTTATGGTGCTCCCTTCACTGCTGTGCACTTTCTGTGTATTCCATTGTTATTTATTTTCTTAACCTTCCTCTGGACATGATACAGGATTTTCTTTGCTGGGTTAAATTAAGGCATGTCATGCTCACAGAACTGAAATGATGAAATCTACAAAAGCACATTAGTTGTTTTATCACTTCTCTACATAGTCGTAGACTCACAGAACAGTTTGGGTTGGAAGGGACATTAAAGATTATCCCATTCCATGCCCTGCCATGGGCCAGGACACCTTCCACTATCCCAGGTTGCTCCAAGCCCTGTCCAACCTGGCCCTGGACACTTCCAGGGATCCAGGGGCAGCCACAGCTTCTCTGAGCAACCTGTGCCAGCGCCTCACCACCCTCTTTGTAAAACATTTCTTCCTTGTAATTAATCTCAATTAAGCCTCTGAATTTAAAACCACTGCTACAGACCCTGCTAAAAGGTTTGTTCCATCTTTCATGAATCCCCTTTAGGCACTGGAAAGGGCTCTAAGTCCTCCCTGGATTGGTCTTCTCTCCAGGTGAACACCCCCAGGTCTCCCAGCCTGGCTCCAGAGCAGAGGGGCTCCAGCCCTCGGAGCATCTCCGTGTGCTCTGGCAGCTCCATGTCCTATTTATGCTAAGGATCCCAGCTCTGGAAGCAGCTCTGCAGATGGGATCGCACCTGAGTGGCGCAGAGGGGCAGAATCGCCCCCTCCCCTGCTGCCCAGGACATGGTGGGGGTTTCTGTGTCCCAGCCTCTCATCCATCAGCAGCCCCAAGTCCTTCTCCCAGGGCTGCATCCAGCAGAGGTGTGCACAGGATCTGATCTCTGTCAGCCAGTCTTGCTCCTCACCACTGAAGAGCAGAGTCGGACTTGAGTGACATCAAACTACTCCGCTTGCTGCACGCTCCACCACATGTGGCACCTCACCTGCACTCCCAGAGCCTGCCTGGCCCCACTGGGCTTTCAACACTTAGAGCTCCAGAGAAAGCAGGGGAAATTATGAGTCCCTGATAATAAAACCTCTTGACTTTTGCCAAGCAAAACAGAGTTGTAAGCATTTCTAGAGCTGAGAGAACAAGCTCCGGCTCCTTTTTCAGCCCCAGGCTTGCAGTCCGTCCAACCTCAGGCATGCAAGCTGCTTCTTCTCCACCCCCTCCCTCACCCCTCATGGTTAAGCCCCTAATCTTATTTATACCTTCAACGACGCACTTGAATTCCACATAATTCCCTGTTTTCTCTTTAAACTGCTACTATAGATCTTGCAATGGAGAGAGCAGTGAGGAAAACAGGTGAAAACAAGATTTGCCTGAAGACATTTTAGCAGAACATCTTATAAACGACTACAGAACTGCCACTTCCTTCTGTTAAATAAATACCGAGGGAAAGGTGTAAGAAAAATATTCAAGGAAAAGCAGGAAGTTTGTCTTTAATTTGAGCAATATCAGTGTTTGCTAGAAGTGTACAGGCTTCCAAGAGCCCACACACGTTTGCCTAAAGAAAGCACCTCCTTGGTTCATAAAGCTCCAGAGTAGATAAGCTCTCCCAAAGTGAGCGCGAATGCCAGATAACATCTCCCAGGATCAAGTGACTAATGCAAATTTAGAAGGGAAAGCCCAGAATGTAAACTCCTAATCTCAGTTGCTGCCAGCGTTTATCTGAAGAAATTCCACTGAATTAAGCCTTCTTTTTGCCAAGTCTGTAACACTTCACACAAACAGCATTCCCTCTCCCAGTGCCTGTTTCCCTGTCCTGCGAGCACTAAGCAGTAACAACACTTTATCTGAACACAGGAGTTTCCTTCAGAACTTCTCAGCATTCGCTTGGAAACCAAGTATTGTGATGCCCGTTTTATAGACTGGAAAACTGCAGATTTCCAAGATGTTAGAAATTATTTCAAGGAAGTATTATTATCTGATAATAAGTCTGAGATAATCTTTATTACTGGATGATTATTTGTTATGAGTAATTTACTCTATTTACTATTGCAGAACTCAGTTGTCACTGATTTAGGTCAGGTTGGATGGGCTTGGAGCAACTTGGTCTGGGGAAAGTGTGCCTGCCCATGGCAGAGGGTTGGAACAAGATGATTTTTAAGGTTCCTTCCAACCCAAATCACTCCATGATTCTGTGATGAGTAATTTTCAAATACAAAGCTGAATGCAGCCAGGAATGTTTTCTGTTAAAGATGCTCTCCGGGGAGGCTGTAAATCCCTCATGTACTCAAACTAGGCATGAAACAACCCTCTTTGGGGGATTTTTTTAGTATATCAGAGAAATAAATGGAAGCATCAGTTCTCTGTGGCACCACTTCCTCAAGAGGATGTTGGGAGGACTTGGGGTTATCAGGTCCTTAGGGCCTGGACCACTGGATGTGGAAAAGGGAAGGTTGCTTCCTCATTTAGGTATCAAGTGCAGAGGATGAAGATGAGACTGCTTCTTCCAGGGAATCTGGGAGCAGCTGAGAGTGTGACACTTCCTGGGGGTGGTCCTGGAAGCTGTGATGGCACCAGTTCTGTGGTGGGATACCACTTCTCTCACCACGAGATCACATTCCAGACTGGAACGGTCAAGGATTCAGTTCTCCAGGCAACACCAGGAGAGCGGTTTTGGAAGTATCAGAGTTTTGGAGGAAGGGGTATCATGAAGCTGTTGATTGCCAATGAGACTGGTGAGTTCAAGGTGTATCTGTGTAATAGATAAATTCTGTCCAGGAAATAATTACATTGGGATGATTTGGGGGATTAATTCCTAATGGAGGAATGCTTAAGGTTTGATCTATATTGGTTCTCCTGGGTATATACACAGGTAAATTTAAGGAACTTGGTTCAGAACAGTATCAGTATCAGTTCAGAAGACTTTGCTTTGGGAAAACTCAGATGGTTGAGAGAAATAGCAGTTTTCCTGAGGGAATCAGGTTTCAGGACTGTAAAGCAAGTTTGGGGATTTCCTTTGGGCTATCTCATGAACTGTGGGGGAATTTTTGGGTGGTTTCAGGGGAACTGAATATTGGATGGATTCAGGGGAACTCTGCAGTTATGGAAAAAGCTTTTGGAATTTCAAATGAGGCTCACAACTTAGGAGGAGGAGGGGTGTGTACATCTCTCTCCAAAGCTATCAGGACAAATTCAGGGTTATAGGATGGGTACATGATGCAATAGATTCCTTGGGGAGAAGATTAAAAGTACCAAGTCCCCTTGAAGGTTAGTTCAGGGATACTTGGTCCCTTGGGAACAGATTGCAATGTTCAATAACATTGGAAGAATTATAGGAGTTACCAGGTCTGCTGTGGTGGGGGGATCAGGGATACCAGGTGAGTACCGAGCATTCAAATCCCCCAGAAGTGAATCCAGCAGGTATTTGGTGGCTTTGGGAAACACCAAGTCCCTTGGGGAGAGTTAAATGGATATTAAATCTGCTGGGGCACATCAAATTAGTTTACAGAGTACCAGGCTCTTCGGGGGTCATGTCCAGGGTCTGGAGAGTTTGAGGTTGCCAGGACATGGGTTCAAAGGACCCCAAGTTGTCTCAGGGATATTTGGTGAATGCAGGAGGTACCAGGCCTCTTAGGGGAATTACAGGGTGATCTGAGGGAACAGCAGATTCCCTTGGTGTGGGCTCACAGGGCAACATGTTCCCTAAAGAAACTCGCCCTCTACTCTGTTCTTGTGAAACCCCACCTGAAGTACTGCATCCAGGCTGGGCGCACAAACCACAAGAAATGCATTGACCTGTGGGAGCAAGTCCAGAGGAAATCATGGAGATGCTCTGGGGGCTGGAGCCCTTCTGCTCTGGAGCAAGGCTGGGAGAGCTGGGGGTGTTCGCCTGGAGAAGAGAAAGCTCCAGGGACAGAGCCCCTTTCGCTGCCTAAAGGAACTGAAGGAGAGCTGGAGAGGGACTTGGGACAAGGGCCTGGAGGGAACAGGACAAGAGGCAATGGCTTCCCACTGCCAGAAGGCACGGCTAGATGGGATATTGGGAAGGAATTGTTCCCTGTGAGGCCCTGGCACAAGTTACGCAGAGAAGCTGTGGCTGCCCCTGGATCCCTGAAAGCATCCAAGGCCAGGCTGGGTGGGGTCTGGAACAACCTGGAATAGTGGAAGATGTCCCTGCCCATGGCAGGGGGTGGAATGAGATGGTCTTTAAGGTCTTCTAACTCAAAACATTACACGATTCTATTAATATTGTTTTGTTTAGGGGTTCCAAGTCTCCCGTGGATTTAGAGGAAGGTCTACGGGAGTATCAAATTCCCAGAGAGTGTCTTCAGGGGATACCACGTACCACCTGAAGCGGGTGCGGGGCGGTGCACAGTCCCGTTCTGAGGTCGCCTCTCAGGGGGCACCCGCCAGGCCAGCCCACCTTGATCCGAGGGGCGTTCCGTGGGAAGGGGCTACAGCGGGGTACAGTGGGCAGGCGCGCTCACCGTGGGGTCCTTGATGGCGCAGCCGGGGAGGAAGGGCAGCCCCGGACCGGGCTCGATTGGGGGCCCTGTCCCTGTCCCCGGCAGTATCCCCGGCCCCGGCTCCGGCACCGAGCTCATGGCGGCGGCAGCGGCGGTGCTCCGGGCCCGGCCCGGCAGACGCGTCTCCACGGCAACCGACCGCGCGCTCAGTGCGCATGCGCGGGGCCCTTCGCGCCTTTCTCTGTGCGCCTGCGCAGTGAGCACCGCGGCGCGCGCGGTCGCCGTGGCAACGGGGAAGGCTCTGAGGGCCCGAAGCGCCCCCCCCACCCCTGTGAGGGAAGTCCGGCCCCCGCAGCGTGGAAAAAAAAGGCGTGGAAAGCGTTGCTCCTGATTTAGGGATTTTTCTCCTCACAGCCCTTTATAGCCCACTCGTATCCCCCTCACAGCCACTTCATAGCCCCTCATAACTCCCTCACATTAAAACATCTTGGCCTCCCCAACCGGTGGTGGCATCTAGACTGCTTCTTTTTGGGGAGTTTTCCCTGCCCTGTGCCAGCTGCCCAAGGTGAGGAGCAGCTGTGAAGGGATAAATCCATACCTGGAGTGATAGAAATATTTTAACAGAAGTGGTTGTGCTGGTTTGTGATGTATACATACATATAAAAAAATGTATATAGTTGTGAAATAGTGTATTTTTCATATGTAGCACTGATGTAATTACTCTCTTTCAAATATGATTTTTATCTCTGGAGGAAGGGACACAAAGAAGCATCAGGGATACCATCAAGGAAAAGGTGGCTGTGCAAAGGTCACTCCCAAAAGCAAGAGAGAAAACAGAGCTAAACCCATCACCATGGAAACCAGAAGTTTGTTGCTTACAGAAGTTGCAGATTCCCCAAAAGAAGTGCATTCTTCATCCCTGGAAGTGTTCAGGGCCGGATTTGGGAGAAAACTGGTCTAGTGGAAGGTCTCCCTGCATATGGCAAGGGGGTTGGAACAAGACGGTCCTGAATGTCCCTTCCAACCCAAACCTTCTAGGATCCCATGAAAAAGAAGTTTTTTGTGCATCTTTGCTTTGCTCTCTTTATCATCAGTACACCAGCCAAGCCAGGCTCTGATTCAAGGGCAGGCAGTGGATCCGAGGGTTTTGTAAGCAGAAGTTAAGCAGGGAGAATTGCAGCCAGACCGTCTGTCTGAGCACGCTGTGGGAGAGAGAAGAAAGCCAGACGGTGGCAGATAAAGAATGAGGCTGATGAGCTTAGAAAGGAAAATAATAGACTGAAGGCCAAGCAGGGCTGGAAGAGCTGAATGTGGCAGACAGCAAAGCTGCTGGTGTGAGGGCTGACCTAGACCCAGGTGCAGCACCCTGATCAAGCCCTCACATTGATTTTTAAAACTGTAATATCCAGGCAGCATTTAACAGGGAACAGGGCTTGTCTCAGAGGAGAAAACTCACCTCTGTGTGCCAAGGATCATCTCCAAGGAGAGTGACTGCAGATTTGTGACAAGGCTGTGTGGCAGAGTGCCTCGTGCACAGTCTGTAAAGATGACAGGAAAGGTGTGTTCAGCCTGGAGAAAAGAAGGCTCTGGGAAGTCCTTGGAGTCCTTTCCAATGCTTGAAGGGGCTTCAAGAGAGCCAAAAAGGGATTATTTACAAGGGTGTGCAGTGACAGGACAAGGGGCAGTGGTTTTAAACTGCCAGAGGGCAGGGTTAGATGGGATATTGGGAAGGAATTCTTCCCTGTGATGGTGGGTAGGCCGTGGCACAGGTTGCCCAGAAAAGCTGTGGCTGCTCCATCCCTGGAAGTGTCCAAGGCCAGGCTGAGCATTCTGGGATAGTGGAAGGTGTCCCTGCCCATGGCAGGGGTTTCGCATGGGATGGTCTTTAATGTCCCTTCCAACCCAAACCATTCTGGGATTCCACAGAAGGAACTAGAAGAAAAGCCATAGCAGAAGCTGGTGCTTAGGAATTGTGACTGTAAAGCAAGAGAGAGGAGAAATGAGGAATAAGGAATTTAAATAAAGATCTGGATTAACCTTCATCCATGAAAACTTCTGTACAGACAAGTCTGACTTTCCAAGGTTAAAATGAGCCTTTTTAGCTTCCCAGCTCCCTGCTATCTTCTCGTGAAAGAGAAAAGGAATTCTTTATCGGGCTCTGCTTTCGTGGCACTGGAGAACATAGATGGAGGCAACTCGCCCTCTGGTGGTTAAAAACACAACTTGCCTTGGTATGCGTGCTATGTTAAGAAACAATAATTAAAATTACTGGTTATTGGAAGGAAAAAATAGAAGATATTCTAGAGGTTTTAAGTTCTGAAATTAAAAAAAAAAACTAATGAACTGTGTATGTGATCACACACAACCCTCCCAGATAAGGGTGATGAGTTGAGGACCTGGAGCTATATGACAGAAAGGGATCAGAAAACCAACAAAATACCATGATGGAGAAATCAGTAAAAACGGGATCCCTAAATCTGGCCAGTCAGTGTGCTGAGGTGCCTCTCTGGAGTGCTTGTAGAGGACACCAGCAGCATGGGGACTGGGCATGACAAGTCAGAGATCTGGGTGCATCTGCAGGGCCAGGATCTTCTTGGGATCAGGAAGGTGTGGTGGGATGGCTCCGAGTGTTGCAATGGAGGGATACAGACAAGCCATAAAGGTGAGGAGAGAGAGTTGCCCTTTAGTGAGAGAACAGCTTGAGTGCCTGGAATTCTGCATGGATGACGAGCCAATAGAGAGCTTATGGGGGAAGCGTTCAAGGGATAACCAGTTTGGGTGATGCTGTACCAGGCAGTTGCCTCTTTGCAGGCCCTGCTCCTCATGGGAGACTTCAGCCACCCTGGTAACTGCTGGAAGGACAACTAAAGAGGGATGGAGCACCTCTCCTAAGAGGAAATGCAAAGAGAATTGGGATTGTTCATCCTGGAGAAGACAAGGCTTTGGGGTAACCTAATTGCAGTTTTCCAGTACCTGAAGGGAGCCTACAGGAAAGATGGAGAGGGACTATTTACAAAAACATGTAGAGACAGGACAAAAGGGAATGGCTTCAAAGTGAAGCCAGAGAGTAGATTTAGATTGGATATTAGGAACAAATTATTTAGAGGGGGGTTGGTGAGGCCCTGGCACTGGTGGCTCAGAGAAGCTGTGGATGCCCTGTCCATGGAAACATTCAAGGTCAAGTTGCATGGAGCCCTGAGACACCTGGTCTAGTGGAAGATGGCCCTGGTCATGGCAGGGGGTTGGAACGAGATGATCTTTAAGGTCTCTTCCAACCCAAACCCTTCTATGATTTTGTGATTCCCAGTCCACGAGGTTTCTGGAATGCAGTGCTGGTAACTCCCTCCTCCAAGTGATGGAGGAGCCAACAGGGAGAGGTGCTTTGCTGGACATCAGACTCACCAGCCATGGTTTGATAAGAATGTGGGGATCAAAGGCAGAGTTGGCTGGAGTTCAGGATCCTGAAGAAAGGGAGGATGGTAAACCTCAAACACTAGACTTCAGACTTGGGCCTCTTCAAAGGCCTCTATCCCCTTGGTAGAGTGCCCGGGGATAAGGAGGCCTGGGAAGAGTCACCTCCAAGCTCAAGAACAGTTTATTCTGATGAGCAGGAAGCTGGGCAAAAATGCCAGCAGGCCTGCATGGATAAACAGGGAGCTCCTGGAAAAACTCAAACATAGGAGCAGCAGAAGGAAGGTGAAAGCAAGGACATGGACAGAAAGGAATACAGAGACATTATCTGAGGGTGCAGTGATGAGGAAAGGCAAAGTCTAACTGGAATCTGTTTGGGAATGTCAAAGATAACCAGAAGGGTTTGTGTAGGGTGACAAAAGGGAGAGTAGGGAAAATGTGGGCCCATTGCTCAGTAAGATGTGGGAGCTAGCTACAGAGAAGTTGGAAAAGCCTTCTTCACCTCAGTCTTTACCAGCAAGATCAGCCTTCAGGAATCCCTGGTCCCTGTGACCAGGGGGAAGGGCTGGAGCACGGAATATATACCTTGGTGGAAGAGGATAGGGTCAGGGAATATTTGGAGGATTTTATAGGTGTATACAAATTCCCTGAAGGGAGGGTGTAAAGTGGACAGGGCGAGGCTCTGTGCCGGGTCTCAGGGCCAGGACCAGATGCCACAGGCACACACTGGAACACAGGAGGTTCCTCTGAACATCAGGAAACACTTTTTTACTGTGAGGGTGGCTGAGCACTGGAACAGGTTGCCCAGAGAGGTGATGGAGTTTCCATCCTTGGAGATATTCAAAATCCATCTGGACATGGACCTGGGCAACCAGCTCTGGGTGGCTTTGCTTGAGCTGAGGATTGGACCAAGTGGCCCCCTGATATCTTTTTCAAACTCAACCCTTCTGTGATTGTGGATGATGAACTAAAATTTCTCTAATCGGTGTCAAGGCAGCTGTTCTGCACTTCCCTTGTGGAAAGGGAATGAAAACCAATAGATATCATGAAACCTTGAAAGTGCTTTGAGATGCAGAGATAAAATCACACTCTATTGTTTATTATTGTAATTATTATCACTCTAATATATCCTCTCTGTAATTATTATCCCTTTTTCCTTCTAATGACTCATAACCTTCTGTAGTGCATTTGGGAATTTCACACCACAACAATTGTTTTGTTTTCACAGATTTTTTTTTTTCCCACTAAAGTTTTTAAATAAAGATCAGTACAGTACAAAGCTTAAAATATTGTCAATGTTTTCAACAATACAAAGTCAGCAGGTGGGAGTTGGGAAGGGGATGGTTAATAAGGAACACTCACATCCTTCCCTGTTTCCCAAAGGAAAAAAATACAAACTCTTTTGTACTTCTGTTTAGTAACAAACAGTGCTTAAAAATAATCTTGTCAGTAAAAGATGTAAATTGCAAGGCACATGAGGAACCTGTCCTTGCCTTGTTACACAAATTAGGCATAAATACAAATTGAAGGCACCTGTCTCCATCCTCCCCTCCTGCTCTGTACACTGAGCAAATCCTGTCAGTGGGAACTGGCTGTTAAGAGCAACCACAGACCAGCAAACAGCAAAAAGGCTGCCGCTGATGCTGAAGTTCCTTCAGGATTAATCCCCAAAAGGAATAGCACAAGGCACATTGGCATGAATTCTCAGGAACTGTCCTGTTTTGCAAGATCTGCAGGAACACTACCTCAGGGCCACAGATTCCTGAGGGAGAGGACTGTGACCTTGGTCCCTTTGGGATCTCAGGTGTGCTCAACCTTTGGCAGTCAGCTCTTCACCAAGCCTGGCCACTGGTACATTCTTCCCAGGCATGCCTCCTTAGAAACACCGGGATGGAGGAGACCTGCTCCAAGCACTGAGCCCAAGGAGAAGGTCCTGGAGGGCTCAGACAAGCTGAGCATTTATCACAGCAGCACTTTGGCTTTTTCCAGATCCAGCTCTGGTGTCTTCTGGATCACTGGCAAAGCTTCCACAGCCACTTCCCAGCTGACATCCAGCAGACTGCAGCATGTGGAGTCTGCCCAGGAAGGCAGCCAGGTGCATAAAGCACAAGGATGAAGTTTGGGGATGAAGGAAAGAAAGAAACTGGTTGGAGGAGGAGGAGGAGGATGGAGACAGGGATGAAGGAAGCTCCAGTGTTGGTGAGCCTCTTGTGACACAAGGGCGCATCCTCACAGCAGCATAGGTCTGTATTGTAGATCTCTGCTCACTCCACCCATCATCGTAACCAGGAGGTTGGCTCCAGGTGGGAGTGCAGGGCCACACAGAGATGGGAGCAGCTTCACCTGAGGGGAAATGTGGGAGTGTGCAAAAACACCTCTGCTGTCACACCACTGCTCCAGAGAAGTGTCACTTCTGCTGTCACTTCTGCTCAGCCAGGGAGGAGAAGATATGATTAAAAGTACCTTCGAAGAGCCATGTGGGCTCCTCTCCCTGTCCCTGAACGAGATGGAATTACCATACCCTCCTTCAACAAGGGCAGGGTATGTCGTCTGTTTTCAAACCCTCAGAGAAGGGGACACCTGGGTGATCCTTTCCTTTGGTACCAGTGTAACTCCAGGTAGCAGCAAAGCAGGTTTGCTATTATCAGCCATGCCCAACCCTTCTCCATTTTATCACAGGAATGAGCTCTGGACCAGCCTGATTTACCTCTCTTTCCACACAGGAACCCACTGATACCATCCAGCCAGCTCCGCACCTAGTGCCTTGTTCTACCTTACCTACCACAAAACCAAGGCAAATCAGGCTGTGAGAAAAAGCTGCTCCCACTGGAAGGAGCTCAAACTGGGAGGAGACCCACTAAAAAAGCCAGAGGCATGGAAGGAGCAGTCCATCAGTGCAGCTGAGTGAGTTGAGCAGCCAGCTGCCATGCAAGGAGGAACTGCTGCTGGCCTCCAACTCCAGCCCTTCCCTGCCAGCAGCTGCATTGTCCAAGTGAGCTGGCTCAGAGTTAAAACCAGCTGAAAATTACTGACATTTTTTCAGTAGGACTGGTTTCCCAATGGTCCCTCTCCCAGCACTGGCTCACTCCGTGGTGACATGAGCTTCTGTGCATGGGAAGAGGTTCAGTGAGGTCCAAGTGGGACCACCCCTGCTTGGCATCTCCCCTGAGGCAAATCTTCTGCTAGGTCAGCATGGCTGTACCATCAAAAATGCCCTATGAAATTAAGTAATTGATTTCTAAGCTGAGGCCAGGACTGATGAGAAAGGCTGGACTTGATGACCTCCTGAAGACTTTCCTATGATTTCTTCCCTTATACTCCAAACTTACTTTACTCTCCCTTTGTATTTAATTTACAAATCCCTTTGTATTTAATTTTCTACAGGGCCATGAGTTCCCAATTTACCTACTAAACATAGGACCAGCAAAGTACCCATCTACAGGTCTGTTTTCCCCCACCTATTAACAAATCTGTTGTCTGGCCCACCTTGCTCCTCCAGCAGGACAGCACTGTTTCCTTCAGATTAATCTTAACCAAACTAGGAGGCTCTGCAGATATAAAATCGCAAGGCAAAGCCTTTCTGGATAACAAATCCCATGTACATGCATGGGACATGAACACACACACACCTCAAGAGCTAAAACACAGATGAAGTGCAGAAATCAGTGCTTGTCCTCACCAACCATATCCCCAACCCTACACTCTGCCTGCTCAGAACCAGCAATCACAATTCATTTGCCTGCCCTTGGGTTCAGTGAGACAAATCCGTGGCTGGGATAGATCCCATGGGTTCTTCGGTTTCAGCAAGGATTCAAACCTCCTTGGTGGCTCCACATTCAATATTTCCCCCAAGGCAAGCACAGAATAAATTCTAGTGGGACACACAGTAATCCAGCTTTTGTTACCTTGGACAGGAGTGACCCATGGACATTAAGTGAGCCTGACGACCATCTTTGCTACTCCACACAGGAATCACCAAGTTCAAAGGACAAACCTATGTTTGTGCAGGACCCTAATGTTGTCATCCTGCTCCTGCTTTTTGCTGTTCCACCTTCTTCTAATACTGATAAAAACATGCCAGAGTCACAACCTGACTGCTCATAGAACAGCAACCCTGCAGCTTCAAGGTTAGCTTTCCCACAGTGCTCACCAATGGAAAGCACCATTAAGAGGGGAATAAAGACTCCTTCTCCTTCACACCTTTTTGGCTGTAACCACAGTAGTGCTGTTGGAGGAGCAGAGCCTTTCCTGTACTGAACAGATCACATCCAAGTTATTCCACATTTCATGGACATTGCTAGAGGTTGGTCAGACTCCCTAGAGAGATGACACAGACCCAGTTTGTCCCCAGGTCAGAGGACCCCAGGCCTGGATCTCCAAAGCTGTTTTCCCAAAGCCATCTAAGTGACCTGGCATTGACACACTTGACAAGGGGAGCACAGAGAGAACATGGCTGGAACAGGAAAAGGATTCTAACAGCCACTGTGCCACACATGCCCTCACACCCAAACCCTAGAAATATAAACTTCCCCAAACCTTCCTACTGCCTTTGATAGGAACAGTTCTCACACAGATATGGCAAAACCCAGAGAGATCATCACATCCAGCTATGGTCCTTACGGTGTCGTGAGTCCTGGCACACCCTTCTACAGTCCCACAGCCTCCAAGCTGCCGTCCCTGACCTCCAGCAAGGTTTCACACACAGCTCTACCAGAATGAACAAGGAACCTCTGCCTATTCCAGCATCCTTGGTTCAGTGACTTGTTCTGGCTTAAAACACTCCATGTTCCCCCCTGGATGGCAAAAGGCAATCCCTGCTGTGAAAATGCATCCAGCATGAAGTGTCCAGCCCTCCATCTGAATCCAGGGTCCTGGTTAGTCACAGTGTGTTAGGCAAGTAAGACAGTCATGTCTCTAGTATGTTATGCCCCCTTGATTTTCTCTGGTGATGTCATGCCTGTCACATCCATGACTCTCAGGAGTCCTTTTTAGCCAGGCTGGCCTTGATCCTACGTCGCAGGATGTAAGCTGTGACACCACTACAGGCCACCAAGCCAAAAAAAGAGATGCAGGAGAGATAAACGGTGAAAGGCCCGTGTCTCTTCAGGAAAATCTCCTGCCTGTTCTTGTAATCCAAAAGAATTGCCTCCAGCTGTGACAGTGTGCAAATGGCCAGGAAGGTGTGGAAGATCTGGTGGGCATGGCCAACAATATCGCAGGAGCCAGGGAAGTATTTCTCAGGGACAGGGCAGGAAAAGAAATAAGCACTGATAAGGAAAAACAGTATCTGGTATGTGTGGTACCAAGCAGCATCTTCCTGACAGCCCCCCAGGTGACACACAACCACACGGTGAGCCACGGGACTGATATCCAGGATGAAAGCCAGCCCTGCTGGGATCACCTGGCACATCTTCCTCATGATGGGGTAAGGCCGTCGGTACCGGTATTTGGCGTAGCAGCAGCCGGCACAGGACAACCAGCCACAGAAAGCTGCCGCTGGCAGGAAGAAAAGCCAGAACTTGTCGTACCAGGCTTGGTCAGAGCTGTAGTAGAAATGAGCCAGGGCACTGCCATACTGGTAGATGCTGACTCCAACATAGTCCACGAAGTAGAAGGTGTAGTGGTACAGCTCCGACTTGGACTGCAGCAGGTGGGCCAAGAGGCTACAGGTCAGGTAGGTGACAGAGGAGAGGACAAAGATGAGCAACGGCAAGGACCACGCATCCACAGGCAACTGCTCGGCCTCCACAAACGTCTTGAACCTCAGCAGCACGGCCAGCGCCGCCAGGAGATGAGTCCACACGTTGACCACCTCGTTGTGCTTCTGGAAGAGGCTGAGGAAGTAGTAGCGCCAGTCCTGGCCGGTGGGGCGGTACCCGCTGTGGATGTAGGGCTCACGGAAGAGCTGCGGCACCTCACACTCCTTCACCGTGCAGGGCATCTTGGGGAGGCCGTCCTCCAGCAGCCGGGGCAGGCGGCTGAGGTGCTGCCCGCTGAGGGACAGCGTGCTGAGCCGCTCCAGGATGGCTGTCATCCCGCTGCCTTTAGCCCTGTGCCAGGGAACGTCGCCTTCCTGCCCTGCAGGGATGGGAGAAAGAGGAAATGTTAATGGTGGTGTGCGAGAGAGAGGAGCATGCTGCCATTCCCAGTGGGATTAACCCATGGCACTATTGAGATGCTGGCCCTTAGAGAACCTTTCAGTGCCTAGAGGGGCTCCAAGAGAGCTGGAGAGGGACTTTGGACAAGGGCTTGGAAGGACAGGACAAGGGGCAATGGCTTCCCACTGACAGAGGACAGGGATAGATGGGATATTGGGAAGGGATTCTTCCCTGTGAGGGTGGGGAGGCCTTGGAATAGGTTGTCCAAAGAAGCTGTGGCTGCCCCTGAATCCCTGGAAGCATCCAAGGCCAGGCTGAATGGGGCTTGGAGCAGCCTGGGATAGTGGAAGGTGTCCTTGCCCATGGCAAGGTGATAAGTCAAGACGCTCTTTCAGGTCCTTTCTAATCCAAGCTATTCCATGATACTACGAATATCGTCAAGTTTAGGGGTACCAGATCTCCTGGGGAATAAGAGAAGGGTCTGAGGGAGTACCAGATTCCCAGGGGTATCTGTTCCCTGACCTAAATTCAGCACAGAGAAGGATGGCAGAGCCCTGTCCCTTCAGGTCGGCCTGCATCAGATGGGCACAGCAATGTCACAATGCCCTTTCTCCCCAGTTCCTCAGGCATTCAGCTTGGAGCGTGTTCAGGAGCCACAAGCTGCCAACAAGGGGCTGCAGGAAGCAGTTAGTTGGCAAGAAAGCATCTGATGATTTACAAAGGTGATTTTTCACCCCAGAACAAAATGCTCAGGGGCAAAACAGGGATGTAAATTACTCATCTAGGGGACAACCAGCCTGTCTGCACGTGAGTTAATAGGGTCCCAACCAAATCATGGAGGTTGCAAAGAAAGTCAAGCTTCCCTGTCACACAATTTGCCCATGGGTTACTGTAGTGAGTATGGCAGAGAGAGAAGTGGAGAAATCCACAGTCCCAAACCTGCAGTCCTCATCCCTGCACAAGTAAGAAGCATCAGGACTGAGAGGGACTGAAGAAACGAGAGGCTTCACATCCAAACTGGCTGCAGTTTGGGTACAGCAGCAGAGCTTTGGGAGCATCCATGGAGCCAATGTTGAGGCACTGCCAGAGAAGTCCCTGAATGCTCAGAGCAAACAAACCCAGTTCTGAGCAATCCTCTGCCTGCTCTGCTCCTCGGTAACCTCCAGACTTGCTAAGCTCTGGCTGGCAAGATTCAGATTCAGGGCACAGCAGGATCCTAATGTGTGGAGAACAACTCCTGGCATTAAATTAATTCCCAATACTCCCTGTTTCCCAATAACCTAGATACCTCTCTTCCCTGCTGGTGTTTGTGTCATATAAAACAGAGGAGAATTCATCAAAATGCCCAGTTAAACAGAAATTGGTGCTGATGGGGCCCCACCAGACTGTGCAGGGCTGTGGTTACTCCTCTGAAACCAACACACACAGGTTTGCAGGAGCAGAATCTGTATCCTAAGCTTATATGCACACAAGTGGAGCTACAGGGGATCGAGGTAGCAAAAAAAAGGAAACACAAATAAGTATTTTGCCTGAGTGTGGAAAACAGCCAACTTTTCTCCTGTTACGTGAGACACCAGCTGTGTCCAGACATGAGACACCAATGATTTGTGTGGGCACCTGGTCTAGTGAAGATGTTCCTCCCATGGCAGGGGGCTGGAACTAGAGGAGATTTAGGATCCCTTCCAAACCAAACCAGTCTGTGATTTTGTGATGGGAGACCCCTGCTAGGCTGTGATACAGAGGACAGGACAGTGTTAAACACCATGAGAGAGTTTCTGAAAGCAGGGAGGTGGCACCTGGCAGTCCCAGGGTGAGGCTGCACAAAGAGCAAAGTCAGAGCAGACTCTCAACCAGGTAGCAAGTCTCACTTCCGGTAGAAACCCAGAGCATCTGATAAGAGACAGAATATTTTCATGTTGCTTCTGTATTCTAGCAGAGCGGAGCTGTCATAATTAAGTTTCATTTTCCAGAAAATTCTTTCTGCCCTGCACTGCCTAGGCTTTCTCCCTTAGCATTTCTCAAGGCTGGGTTTTTTTGTGTTTTTGTTGTTGTTGTTGTTGTTTTTGGGTTTTTTTCCCTGTTTGCCACAGGGGACTTTGTCTGCTATGTTTGATGAAGCTGCCTTAGCCACAGAAGGCAAAATGGTCCCTGGAAATGCCATTTTAGTTTCACAGATGTGTAATGCTGAAGAAAGCACGCTTGCTGGGCAGTTGGTGTTGTGCACACTCATAAAGACTTTGTTTCTCTCCTAAGGGTCCTGATCTATGATGGGACATGCAGTTCATTCAGCAGGTTGCGTATCTCTGTGGAGTTACACGCCAAAATTTAGGGAGAAGAGGCAAATTTTGACTTTGGGGCACTCCTGTGAGGGCACAGTGTGAACAGGAGGCAGCACTCACTCTGCCCTGTTCCAGTGTCCAGCCAGTCTATTCTGCTTTCTTGTGGCTAATGGAGCTCTTTTGTAAATCATGGAATTGTGGAGTGGTTCAGCTTGGATGGGATGTTAAAGATCATCTCATTCCAACTCCCTGCCATGGGCAGGGACACTTTCCACTATTCCAGGTTGCTCCAAGCCCTATCCAACCTTGGGCACTTCCAGGGACAGAGCAACCACAGCTTCTCTGGGCAACCTGTGCCATGGCCTCAATCACCCTCACAGGGAAGAATTTTTTCCTGCCCATGGCAGAGGAGTTGGAACAAAATGATCTTTCCAATGTAGACCATTCTGGGATTCTGTGATTCAATGATCATGATGGTGAGGCAGAAAGGACATGCTGAAGTTCCTTACATCTTGGAAAACACAGAGTAACGCCAGAGTGAACCCCAGCACAGTGGGAACTGAAAACCAGGTCCAAGAGGGCACAGACCTGCCCAAGAGACCAGCTCCATAAGAGCAGAGTCAGGGCTCATCTCCTGCAGAGAAACCTGCTGAAAACTGCATGTAAAAAGAGCAAAAGCAACACATGGGAGGGTGGCAGCTGAGCCTGGGAATAGGAATGCATGGGAATGCAGTCCATGGCCTGCCTGTTTTGCATGCTGACAAGGGTGTGAGAGAGACAGGCAGCTTCTGTCCCAGGCACAGCCTGGCTCCGGCTTGCACCGCTCGTGCTCCTGCCAGGATTTTGCCACAGTCTCTCATCTCCAGAGCTCAATGCATGCAGCGAGCATCATCTCAGAGAGCCTGGGCACTGCACATCTCCCTGACAGCACACATTATTCCAGACAGGCTTTCAGAGCTGGAAAACGCCAGTTTTAAACAGGCTGTGAGGGGCAGAGATTTTCAAATTAATAGTCCGAAATCACATGAAACACATCTGATACTGGGCTGAACAGCGCTAAATCAGGAACCCGGTAGCCTGCTTATTTCAAACCCTGTGATACCAGCGAGTGAGAGCAAGTTGGCAGTTTCCAGCGATCATGTGATGGGACAAAGTGACGAGCAAATTAACGTTAGAAAAGGGAGAGAAAGTGAAAAAAAAAAAAAGAACAACAAAAAAACACCAACCCAGAAACCCAAGGTCAGCACTGGCTGTTTCACTTTCACAGAGCCCCTATTCTTTTCCCTTCACGGGGGCGTAGGAGCAGCTGAA
The DNA here is from genome assembly GCA_013398615.1 of Brachypodius melanocephalos. Taxonomy (NCBI): domain Eukaryota; kingdom Metazoa; phylum Chordata; class Aves; order Passeriformes; family Pycnonotidae; genus Brachypodius; species Brachypodius melanocephalos. The sequence continues at coordinate 19,429,747 of VZSR01003806.1, read as the reverse complement.
AGCCACATTCATCGGCGGGGTGTCTCGTTGAGATTCCGTCCTCACCCCCATCTCCGGGGGATTCAGTTATTTTGGCTGCTTCCAATTAACAGCAACCAAATATCGTTTGTTCAGGCAGGGAGAGGCAAGGAGAGGAGGGCGTGGACGATGGCCAGGCTGGATCATTACATCCACAATAAAAACTCCCGGCACAGGAGGAGAACGATCCTGTTCCAATTTTTCTCTCCCTTTTGAAGAGGGTAATTGGAAACCCGAGCTTTTTGCCAGCTCTTTTGCTTTTTGGTCACAGTCTGATGGAAGGGTTTGAATGAGAAAATTTCCTACAGAGTACCGGTCGATTTTCCCACCGGTCTGGCCCCCGAGTTCACTGTCTGGGATTGAGGCTGGACCAATGCGATAGATTTGCTTGCAGACTGGTATTCAGGCATCAGAGGTTTACACAGCCTTCCAAAAAGGCAGTAATTCCTGGTAAACAAAGCAGGGAGGACCGGGGGTACTCAGCTTCGGGGAAGTCTTTAATAAATGCATGGCATTTAAAACAAGAAAAAAAAAAAAAAGAAGTGGTTGTGGACAGCATGAAAATAACAGCAAAGGCCAACAGGGTGGTTTGGAGAAGTGCAGGTGATTAAGGCCTGAATTCTTCTCTTCTGGCAGTTGAGCAAAATCCCAGGGGGGGACTCCGAATCATTTTGAAACTTGGGGTTTTATTGTGACCCTTTCCTACATGGGGTTAACTTTGGTGTCACACCTCCTAATGCACCAGGATGGCAGGGAACAGTTCAGCTCTGGGAGAGGCTGCACCAGGGCTGCACACAGCGCAGATGCACTTGATATGCCCCATCCCGAACCCTGGTTCTCCCTGAGCACAAACATCTCCTCCTGTAATTACACCATTCTGAAGGGCTGGAGAAAACTTTGAAAGACCATCCTGGGAGCACAGTGCCAGCTCCTCCATCCCATTCTGGCCCGTGTTTTGGAGAGGCCCCTCCAGAGCTGAGGAAATAAGAGACCATGGACTGGCTCAAGCAGCAGTCCTGTGCAGTCTTGGTATTACCTGCTTCCTTCTCCTCCCACAGATTTAGGTGTCAAAATTCCTCCACACTGCAGCAGGAACACTCAGAGCTCAGGGAGCTACTGGGATTTACATGGGATTTAGAACCGGCACAGGTAGCCCAGAGAAGCTGTGGCTGCCCCGGATCCCTGGAAGTGTCCAAGGCTGAGCTGGACAGGGCTTGGAGCAACCTGGGACAGGGGAAAGTGACCCTGCCATGGCACGGGGGTTGAACTGGATAAGCTTTAATGTCCTTCCCAACCCAAACCACTCTGTGATTCCATGGTTTGTGCCAGGGACCAGCCCTGCCAGTGCAGGCAGCAAGGTGTGAAGGACTTATCTACACTCCAGCATCAAAGAAGTGGAAATCCCCACAACCAGAGAGGGGCCAGGTGCTTGGGGCTTCTGTAAACTGTGCTTACACTTCCCCATCTATGAAATGGGGATATCAGTCCTCATCTGCCTGATGGAAATGAGATGTTGTGCTCCTAATGCACTGGGCAGTGCTGAGACTACTTGACAGTGCATTGCATAGAAGATTTTATTTCCCTCAAGGCATTTAGGTACCCTGGTAGATCTACATAAACCCAATTCCCTTTACTCCTCCAACAGGGACCTGCCCAGGTTGGGATGCTCTGGAAGGTAAAAGGTGATGCCATGTGATTTACTGCAGGGCACGACTTAAAACAACCTGATCTGTTAAGAAAAAGGGGTCGAAATAACCTCTTGGAAAACTTCAAATAAAAGAAGATGGCTGAAATTCTCCCCTTCTCCATACACACACACACACAGAGCATGCAGCCTAAGCAGAGTGTGTCCAAGCTTGTATCCCTCAGGAAATGAATGTCCCGTGATGCTGGGAGACGAGCCACGAAAGCCAGCAGGAGGTGGCAGGATCCCCCACGGAAGCCATGGCAGTGTCAGCTCCCCTGCAATTCCTGGCCTGGAAGCCAGCTGGGCCAGCAGCCAGCTCAGCCGTGCTGAGCAGCAAGTGCCTCTTGACATGGGCCCAGCGTTGCCTGAGCTTTGGGATGGGGCCAGGGGATGAGAGCAGTGGAGCCAGTGCAGGGAATGCTGTGCTCGGGGAGCAAAACAAAGCTGCTGGCAAATGCCACGTCCCTGCAGCAAAGCATCCCAAAAAGGGGAGCACCCCAGAGGCCTTGTGGTGTTTGGGGAAGGAAAGCAGGGGAATGAAACCCCAAAGTTACGAAACCAAAGATTGGATGAGGCTGGTGGCTTTATTGTGAGAGTCCAAGAATCACGTGCAAGGCAGGGGTTGATTTTCACAACATCAGGTTCTGAGAGATCAGCTGGGCTGGGTTGGCCACTCCTGTGCTGCTGCACCCCTCAAATGGGTGGCCACACACAAACTGTCAGCCAGGAACAGCTCCTGGATTGTGCTATCTCCCAAACCATGTTAGGGAATGGCACAGTTCTGGTTTGCTGTGATAGCACAGCTGCAGTTTCCTCATGCCTAGTTGGGTTAGAGTTTGGTGATGTTGCTGATAACACAGCTAATAAATTCCTGAAAAAAAAAAAAAAAGAAAAAAAAAAGGAAAAAAAAAAAGAAACCCACCTGCTGCACCAGTTAATATGCACTGATTCTGCTCACAGACCCTGGCTGAGAATTCCTTCCTCTGGCAAATCAACTCCCCCTGTATCAAAATTTGCTCAAGGACAAGGTAATATTCTGCAGCTTTTCTTCTTGATCTCACTAATCCTTTGCTGTTTGTGCTTTCCTGATCAGCTCACCACTTTTTTTCCCACACACAACCAACACAGCACCCGATTCTTTGGGGCTGGATTTCAGGTGCTGTGAAATCCCTGGATGAGTACCCCAAGAATCAAACCAGACCAAGACACAGTCCCAAACTATAACCATCAGGTTGCTGAAGTGTCAGCACACTCCTGGGCATGGTTTTGGTCCTGCCACTCCACCAGTCCCTGCCTGCTGTATTCAGCTATGCAGGGAGCACTGATGGACTGAAACTGGAATTGTGCCAGCCAAGTATGTGGGGCGGTGGGTGGGGTTCCCCCTGCACTGACTGAAAAAGGAGCCTGGATTTGTCACAGCGGCGATCCCACTTTCACCTGCTAAATTTCCTTCACTGATCTTCCTCGAGTGCAGATCTAGAACTGGGAACTCCTGCTAGCACAGGGGGACCTCGAATAGCCAGCCAATCCCTCCCTGCTCAGATCCATCTGCTGTTGGGACAACCCTGGAACCATCTGCCTGTGGGCAGAGTGACCAAACCAGATTGGCCATGTGCTGTTTGTGGGTTCAAATCATCCCCAAAAGAACCCCTGGGCTGAGGCTGCTCAGCTTTGTTGTCATCCACAAAAGCCTCTTGCACAAAAACATAATTTTTTTTAAGGCTGCAGATTTTAGAGCTTTGGTCACTCGAAAAAAATGTGTATAAATCATGCAGAGCCCTGCGGCTGCTGCGGGCAGAGAGGAGGCACTGCCAGAGAGAGACTGCAGCCCTTTGCCAACCCTGTGGAGCTCCGAGCTCTCCTCTCCCCTGCACTAAAAGTCTTTGTCCCCATCCAAGACCTCGTCCTATTTAACCCTATGGCCTCTCCCAGCCAGGTTCTAGGTTTGCAGTGACAGAAGTGATGCCCTTCCTGGAGGCTACAAAGCTCCAAGGAAGAGCCAGATGGCAGATTCCCTCCACAAAAAGGATGAAGGCTGTGCTGCATCCACTTGCTTAGAACCCTACCCAATCCCAAGGATTTGGTGGGGCTTGGAGGGTGGGAAGGAGCTGGGAGCAAGCTTCCCCTTACTACCTGGAAGCATCCAAGGCCAGATTGGATGGGGCTTGGAGCAACCTGGGATAGGAGAAGGTGTCCCTGTCCATGGCAGGGACTTGGAACTGGTTCATCTTTAATATCCCTTCCAACCCAAACCATTCCATGATTCTGAGAAGGATGGAGCTTATAAGGTATGGCATCTGTAGAGCTGCAGCCTCCAGCATCCTCCCTGGGTATTTATTCTTCTGGAATTTACTAATGATTAATTGTTTATGTGATGAAAGGGCCACTGACCCCATGAGCAAGGGTTACCCCGTAAACTGGCAGATAAAAAATTAAGCTGGTGCCTGACTCAAGATGTGCAAGTAGCTGCAAGCTCACACACGTGACCTGGCAGTGGCACCTCCCTTGTCCCCAGCCTCACTGGCACGGCCATCCCTCCTGCCATCCCTCCCTGCATCCACAGGGACACAGCCCTCTGCTTGGCCACAGGCTGCAGCTGCAGCTTCAGCGTAAACAAATAAAAGCAATTAATACCCAGGAAACAGAAAATCCTGCAGGGTGCAGGGCTGTTAACCCACAGCTTCCCCAGCTGCGTGGCAGGAAACGTGCAACTGTGTGGTTTGGCCTGATGAGCCTTGAGTGGGTTTCTAGGAGTTGTTTGCAGCACGTATCACCACAGCACCTCAAGGCAGGAGCACAGTCTGCTGCTAGAATTCAGAATTCAGAATTCATGGCTTCCTGCCCCCTCCCTGCCCTGGCACAGGGCAAAAACAGACTTCAGACCTGCTGGATACATCCTTTTCATGACCTTCCCGTAACTTTGCTCTTTTTCAACTACTGCTGCCAGGGTAGCATTACACTCCTCCTCATCCTAATCTGCAGCAAGCCATCCTAGAATCCTAAAATGTTTTGGTTTGGAAAGGACCTTAAAGCTCATCTCATTCCAAACCCCCTGCCATGGGCAGGGACACTAGACCAGGTTGCTCCAAGCCTCATCCCACCCCAAAATCCTCCAACTAACGATATGTCAATCATTTCCCAGCTCTGAAGCCCCAATTCCACAGCATCCCACAACAAGTGCACCTCTCCATCCCAGTAAAAACCTGTGTGCCCAAGTCAAAGCCACCTAGGCACAGGTACTGGAATGCTCCGTACCCAACCCTACTCACCCCAGAGAGGAATTGGTCTGACACCAAACAAACAACTATTAAATGTTTACCTGAACTTATATATCTATATATTTGTGTTGAAGGAAACCAGAACACTTTAAGACTGTCCACAGTACTTCCTACGACCCCGTCAAAAAAAAAAAAAAAAAAAAAAAAAA
>VZSR01003806.1:19364689-19397053 GCA_013398615.1 Brachypodius melanocephalos | reverse complement strand
TGTCTGAACGCATAAATCAGTTTTGTGTCCCCACCCACAGGCTGGACGAAGATCCCGACCGCTTCCCGCGGGTGATCGCCGACGCCCGGTGCCGCCTGTCGGGCTGTGCCACCCCCTTGGGGCAGGAGGACCACAGCCTCAACTCGGTGCCCATCAAGCAGGAGATCCTGGTGCTGCGGCGGGAGCAGCGCGGCTGCGTGCCCTCCTACCGCCTGGAGAAGAGGCTCATCACCGTGGGCTGCACCTGCGTCACTCCCGTCATCCAGAGCCAGGCCTAGGGGCCACCGCCAGGGCAGGCAGCATTGGGGGCAGGAAGGGTTTCCCATAAAAAAATTTCCCTCTGGTGAAATCCCACAGCCGCCCGCCTCGCATCCCAGGGATCCAACAAATTCCCCTTCAGAATCTGAGCAAATTGGCTCCTGAAAGTCATGATTCTTGCTGGTGTTCGTTTGTGGATTTTAGGATGGGAATCATTGGTAGCTGGTGATGGAGGGAAGGAAGAGTTTCGTTCGTGGCCCCAGGCAGTGAGAGGAGAAAGCAGTGCCTTTTAAAAATTTATTTTTCATTGTGGTTCGTATCAGTTTGGCGAATCAAATTAATTCTGGTTTCCAAAGTTGTCCTTGGAAGTAAATTGCCCTAACTGAATATGTGCCCACCGGCATTGCCACAAAAAATTCCTCATCCTGCACCTTCTCGCTCCCTTCTTCATCCCTATCCCATTTCCCTTCTCTGGCCATGCCTGCTCACTGGGATATCACTGGTGTCAGTCGGACATTGGTGCCATCCAGCCTGGTTGTCACCATAGTCTGAGTTTATGTCACTGCTGCAATTGACTTACTGCAAAACTTATTTTGGGAGGTAATTGCTTCCACTTGTTGAGTGCTAAAATGGTAAAAAACCCAACATATCTATATTTTTATTTATGTCTTCTATTTATGGCTGTATTTATGGCTCTGTGTGTGCTCAGAGTATTAAAAAAATTGATTAATCTGTATTTATTCAATAACTTATCTGCTCAATAAAAATCATATTTTATTAAAAAAAAGTTTTTTCATGTTAGTTCAGAATGACACAGAGAATGCGTTTGTGCTGCAGTAGCACTGAGAGATTTCAGCACAGATTGGGCATTTTCCTGTGCAGTGAGATGAGTAAGAGGCAGCAGATGAGAACTTGCAGCCTAAAAAGATGAAAAGATGCAAAGAAGAGGCTGGAAGGAGTGAAGAGAGGTTCTGCAGGCAGTGGTGGCAATGGAATGAGGTTTTTCAGACATCTGGGATGATCTCTAGGGATGGTGGGCAGAGAGATGGGAGATGTCACATTCCAGGGCTGCAGCCAGAATTTGGGATGGTTCATGAGAGCTGGGGAAGATCGGTCCCTGTCCTCTTCCAGGCCAGCTTTGACCCCTATAAACAGCCTTCTCCTCCCCCAGCTGAAGACTGGCTGGGCAGGAATGCAGGATGATGTCAGATGGCTTCATCTCACTGCTCCTCATCCAGGTAATTCACAGGTGCTGGGAATCAAGTGGTGGATGAGGATCCCTCACATCAAGGAACCAGGAATTGTACCTGCAGAGCGTGGTTTCCTGCTAAGCTGAGGTGCCCTGCCTTAGGAAATGAGGAATTGCCCTTTCCCTCCCTGAGCTGCACAAGGAGCACAGCCTGGCACAGCTCACTGTTCAGGAGTTGGACTGGATGATCCTTGTGTGTCCCTGAGGATATTCCATGATTCTATAACTACCTACTCTTTCATCAAATTACTGCAATGATGCTTTTTTTGGCATTGCTCCTCTCCCATCCAGAGCTGAGCCAGGCCCTCAGACCTCTGACTTTGGTTTCTGCTGGGGGAGGTTTTAAGGCTGTGTTTCCTTTTTCATTTAAATCAGGACAAACCTGTGCAAGCATTCTCGTATTTCATTTTGACTGCACATAGCAGTGGTATTTAAGTTAGATCCACATAGCACTGGTAGACCCTGGGTTTTCTCCCCAGGGTGGGCCAGGTGATTTGTTGGGTCTAAATGAATCAATGCCAGGTTGGATGGGGCTTTAGGCCACCTGGGATAGTGGAAGGTGTCCCTGCCCGTGGCATAGGGTGGAATTGGATGGTGTTTGCGCTCCCTTCCAACCCAAAACATCCCAGGATTCTGTGATTCTGCGATTCTACCATTCTGTGTTGACTCCTCTGGTGCTTTCTGTTGAGTCAGGTGTGCTCTGTGCCCTGTGGGTCACTGGGAGCCACTCCAACACTCCCTGGGTGCCCTTCCCATTCAGTTACCAGCATCTGCACCCATCTGTGGCAGCAGCTGTTTCATTATGACCGCTGAGCTCTTCATGTGGCGCAGGGCCAGCCCAGGGAGGCGTCTCCTGCTCTCCTCTCACAGTAACCGCTGACCAGGAAATCGCAACCTGCTTCTTACTCCTGACCTACTTCTCTCCACAAACCTGCCTTGTGGGGCTGCCCTCACTTGTTTGTCAGGGAGAAAACCACCCTGCTTCTCTCCCCTCAGCTGTAATTACTTTGACACTGGGTTCATGGCCTCATCCTGCACTGATGCTCCTCAACACCCTCCAGCTTACCCTAAGAGTGGTGCTAACGGGATGGATAATGGAGTAGCTAATTAGGAAAATACAGAGATGGCTAATTAAGGAAGTCTTACCCATGGGTCATGAGGTTTTGCAGGCAGAACTCTCAACTGCAAACCACACACCACTCACAAAGCACTGCTGCATTGCTCGTACATGGGGTTTGTTTCCTCCTAATGGCATCATTCTTGGAGTGCAGCATCTTGTAAATACAAGCCTGGTTATTTTTTGGGTGCTGGTTTTTGCTGCCAGCAATCTATTAATTTGGGGGTTAGAGCTAGATGATCTTTAAGGTCCCTTCCAACATAAACCACCCTGTGATTCTATGAATCACAGAACACAGCAAACAAATTTATGCTTCTTGTAAACAGCACAGTCATATCAGCACCGAGAGCAAGTGCAATTCACAGCCTTTGCTAAAGGCTTGGCTTGGTTTCTTCCCTTTGCAGCAGTGAACCCAGACCCTGGATGCCCAGCTGGGAAATTCTGGCTCTGAAATGGGGCTTGGAGAAGCCTCCAGGGACTGGGTTATTTTACCAGGAGAAGATAGCTGGAGGTGTAGCAGCAGTGCCACAGTGTCTTCTTGTAACCTGCTGGGCTAAGCAGCCTCCAGTCACAGGTTGGTATCTGAGCCTCGTGGCCTTTCCTATTCCTTTTCTCTTCTGATTTCCTCTCCTTAACCTCCTACCTTTGTTTTTTGTTCACTGCTCCCCTTGGCTGTGTGTTCTGACGGCTGATCCTGGTGTAGCAGCTCCCGTGGGATGTTGGATAGAGCACAGTGCAGAGCCCCCTGCATCACCATGGGATGGGGGCACAGCGGTGATTCCAGCACAGGGAGATGCCTCCTCCCAGACCTGTGACCTGTGAATATGTTCACCAGAAAGCATCTCAGGCCTCTTTGGACCCCTGACCACAGGCAGGTGCTCCTGGGAGTGTTCAAAGGGACTGCAGGCCACGGCAAGTTATTAAAAAAAATCATTGTTTTGGAAAATGTTGCAAAATTAAATATGTAAAGAATGTGAAGTTTGTAAGCTAAAAGCTTGTGAGACCCAAGAATTATCTGTTTCGTAAGCCAGAGGGTTTATGGCTGGAAAGCTGACATGGTTTATTGGGAGTTTGACATTAAAGGCAAAATTTTAAAGCAATGGGCAATTTTCTGATCAGTCCAGAAATTCTCTGCAAGAGCAATTTTCTGGTCAGTCCTGTAAGGATCTATGGGCTGGTGCCAACATGATGGATATAGATGATAGGATGAGTTTCTGTATCAGCTGCAGATTCTGGAGATGGCCTGAGAGACCAGACCAGAAACCTGCCCCCATGTCACCATCACCTCCAGAACAGGAGACTTTCCTTGACCTTCCCTGTGAGGGTGGTGAGACAGTGGCAGAGAGAACCTGTGGCTATTCCATCCCTGGAAGTGTTCCAGGCCAGGCTGGATGGGGCTTGGAGCCATCTGGGATAGTGAAAGGCATCCCTGCCCATGGCAGGAGGTTGGAACTGGATGATTTTTAAGGTCCCTTCCAACCCAAACCATTCTATAATACCACAATCTCCTTTTCTCTCCCTCTCCTTCTCCCTTTTCCTTCTTCGTTATTATTTTTAACCTTGTGCTGAAGAAGAATGAGTGGGCTGATTCTGCATTTTCCACAGAACTGTTGCAAGGCAATGACAAAAAAAATCCCAAACCTGCTTGGTGATTGTCTGGTACCATTTGGCAGAGCCAGAGCTGTTGGTGGGGATGGGACTTGTGCTGGTTCTGGCTCTCAGGAGCTGAGAAGATGCCAGCCAGGCTCAGCACCAGACACAAACTACACTTTCTGCCTTTGCTGCTCACAAAGAGGAGTTCCTGGAGCTGAACCTCAGTGCTCCTTGTGGTTCTCTTCCAGCTCAGGATATTCTAGGATTAAAAACATTTTTCATATTTTCTAATTATTCCCCATACTTCCAGGGCTAGATAGTGGCAGCAGGTTCAGGTCCTCAGCTCTTCAGAGAAATCCCTTCTTCCTTTTGGTGTAACTGTTTATTTACTCTTCCTTCAGAAAAGTGGCTCAGCTTTTGGACCTTTTTCTATAACTTCAACAAAATATTAAAAGTATGTTTGACGCTCTTTGGGGCTCATAGACTGACAAAACACTGTTTTCTGGGCACAGCTTGCTATGAGTGAGTAAAATCAGTACAAACCATCATGTTTCTGTTTCATCTGGATTCTTAGTAAATACAAAATATTTCTGTCATGATCAAGGTTCCTAGTTCTGGTAAATGAATAGAGATGGTTTATCTCCTCTCTAACTTGAACCCATGATTTTTCAGGGTGGCTGTTTATTTCAGACTTCTGAAAATTGTGCTCCTTACAGCTGAATCTGCAGCACCTTTCAAAAGCATCTTGTTTCTATCCAGATTGCTTTGATAAGTGGCAATGATGAGTGTGATTATCTGCAAAAATCCAATCTCAAACATCCCTTTCTGGTGGGTTTTACTGACAGGTTGCCAAGACACTGCTGCTCAGACTTTGCAAATTGATATGAAACTGAGATGGGGAGCAGTGCTGGACTGGAAACTTTTATGATGGAGAGGGCTTTGCAGCAATTCCTCCCTCCTCCCTCCAATGACAATATCATTTAAGAGCATCAAATTAACAGAATTTTGCACTAAAAACAAGGAGGAAGAATCTTTACCTGTTGAACCTCAAACTGATAAGAGCTGTGCATGGGTAAAAGAGAAGCTCTACACTCTTTGATCTCTCACTGTGTTCATTATTGACTGGAGAAGAATAAAGAAACTGATGAGGTCACCCTTGTCAGGATGCATTGGTTTGGGATTATTCTGCACCTTTCCAACTGAACACAGCAAGGAAGGAAGTCAGTGAAGGAAAACCTCTTGGCTCAAGGTGCCAGGAGTTAGGAGACGACTTGCAGTAGGAAAGAAAACTGTCCTCTGGCCCTGTGAATCCAGCTTATTAATTAACCTATTAAATGCTGCTTCAGGAGCATGTAGAACACTCAAGCAGCCTCTAGGTGTGAGCACGGAGTTGCCCAAATGGATAAAAAGTGGTTCTGTCCTAAGGCTCAGATTTAGCTGGGCTGGTAGATGGTTCAACAAAAATCATGCTGGAGAAAGGGAGACTGGTGTATCTTCACTAAGGCCAGGTTGGATGAGGCTTGGAGCAACCTGGGGTGGTGGAAGGTGTCCCTGCCCGTGGCAGGGGAGTTGGAACTAAATGATCTTTAAGGTCCTTCCAACCCAAATCATTCCGTGATGATGATGCTGATCTGTGAAATCTGTTGGCAGAAAGCTGTTGAGTTTTCAATGCTCCAGCTGTGTCATCTCTTTCTGACCTGCTTTTGAGTTTTCCACCTCAGCATAGCTCTCTCAGCATTTTCCAGTCCCCACTACGCATGTGCCAATTCCGGCTAGTGACACATGGCTTCCAGGGAAGAAAGGGTTGGACTTTCTGTGATTTTAACTGTTACTTGGGCTAATTGCAGACAATTTGACAAAATTCCTTCTAGGAGTGCTAGGACATTAAGACATCACCTAAACAACAAGGAAGTCAGTTCTGTTTCAGTCTTCTTGGATGGATATTTATATAAATCTTTGAAAACCTTGAAAGATGAGTGCTCCTTGATGGCTTTTGGTTTAGGTTTTTTTGGGGGTGGATTTATTTGAAGTCTGTTCATGCTTAATACTTATGGAATGGTCAGCTGGGTTAAACTTCAGGACTTGCAGAAGACCTTGAGGAAGAATAAATGGAGATAAGGTCAGAAACTAGTTACGTTAGGATCATACACACTCCTAGATTTCCATGTTTAGGCAAAGTTATATCAGTGTTCGAAGGCAACTAAAGGTTTGGACAGGAGTTGATTGCTGTGATTGCAGGTGCTGTGGTCAGCCTGAGTTAATCAATGTTTCCTTGGTCCAGTGTTTATCTGCCAGCTCAGGGAATGGTGTGGCTGTGCTGTGGGTTTGGGTTACAGCCTGACCCACCTGGAGTAGTTTAGGGAGGGTTTGGGCTCACTGGAACAGCTGGAGGCAATAACCCCCAGTGGCAAAAGTTGGGATGATCACAGCTGGAACTGGAGAAGATGCTTTCACCTGGGAGGACCTTCCCTCTCCTTAGAGACTCTCATCTCTGTGTGTCTACAAGTTCTGTATTTGCCATTGCGCTTGCCAGTGGCACTTTGCCAGTGCCTCAGCAGGGCCACACCTCCCCGAGACAGCAGCAAACAAAACATGCACGCCTTCACCAGCCAGCCTTGCCCTCTGAAACATGGAACATGTTCACTGGAGCACTTTTAACCCAAGTGTGCTCTAAATGAACCCACCTGCCATGCCAGGCACCCACCCACGCAAGCCCCATCCGACCGCAGCTGAAGTGCAGCATCAGGGTGCTCCACATTTGGGGCGCTGAAAACACATCGGGAGGGCATGAGCACAGAGAACATCACGATTGCAATCAGCCAGACGTGGTTAATTGCCTCAGTCACCCCCCTGACTCTCGTGAGCTTCCTCAGGCAGTGCCTCTCCTCCACGGAAAATGGGCTGAAATGCCCACAGATAATGTTGGAGTGAAGTTAAAGCTCAGCAGGGGAAATGCTGTCTTAGGGGAGGGAGTTTTTTTCCCCCAAAAGAAGTATTCAAATCCTTTTCCAATTGAATAATTAGGTGGACAACTGGGTAATTGTCCAGTAGAATTTTTTTTTTTTTTTTTCTTCTCTGTCTTTAATGTGAAGAATGTTGCCACTCTATAAATAATTTTCCTCCAGATATCTTAGCTTCTCTATTGGTAAAATGGTGTTTTCCCTATTTTTTTTTCCCATGAGCTTTACATTCTACTGCTGCAGAGGTAGGTGTTATCAAGAGAATCTGAGGCTTTAGCATCACATAAATCTATTTTATGCTCATGCCTGAGTAATTTTTTATCAGGTACACTTCTTTAGAAAGGAAGGAGAATACCGAAGAACTTTTCGTTGTCATTTTTATTACGCAAAGATAAATAAATGTTATCTTAATACAGAAAAAAATTATGTTAGAATTATATATTATTATAATATTTTCCACCAGCATAAATAGATTTACATAAATAGACATTTTAAAGTGTAAACTTAGGACGGGTAAAATTCCCATTACTTTTCAGCCTGGCACATGAAGGTGCCTGGATTCTGAATTTGTGGAGTTCAAGATTTTGGGGGGAAAACATTAATTTTTTTTTTAACCGAGACACCTAATTTTCAATGCATTCTGATGTATCCTGGCTAATTTTTGTGACTGGATCCAGCATTTTGGGGGCTGCATCAGGCCCCTTCCATGCAAGGAGGTTCTCTGTGGCTCCTTGCTCTTGCACCTCCATCTCCCTTCACGCCTGGTGCTGCACCAAGGGGGTGACACAGGTACAGCCCACGGTGATTAATTTCTTCTCCAGCCTGTAGGATTGCTGGCAGCCCCTCTGCTCCCTGCGCAGGACCAGGATCTCCTGGGTGATGGGGACGGAGTTGAGGCTGTGGTCCAGCTGCCCCTCGGGGGTCACACACCGGGAGTGGCGGCACTCGGCGTCCGCGATCAGCCGCGGGAAGCGCTCATGGTCCTCATCAATCCTGGGGTTGGCAGGAAAGGGAAAAGGGAATGTGTGAATCCAAGTCTGGATGACCATCCCTGCTCGGGAACCTGTGCATCCTGGGTGTACTGCCTAGGGAGGGACAGCAGATCCTCCAAGACCACAGCTTTTTCAGGAATAAAACGTAAGTAACTCAATACCAGGTATTTTTAAATGTATGGCTGCATGCAACTGCCTTTGCAAAGGACTTGCTTCAAGCAGGCACTGACTTTGAAAGATTTGTAAGAAATCATTTGAGCTTTCCAACATGTCACTCCAACTATCAGACCCCAAAACCTTCACTTCCTCCCCAAAATGCGAAATGTTGGTGTTAAACCACAGTTGATTTTGGTGCAATATTTACCCTCTGAGGTATTTTTTTGTGGTGTTTTAGGTAAAGAATGCCTTAGAAGATAAAGCTTGCCCCAGTATACAAATTAATTAATTAAATTATAAAAGTTGTTTGCTTTGCCATCTGTATATTGCCTAGGCCACGTGTTTCTTTTATGCTGCTTTCTGTACTGGTTCTCTTTCAAAGAGGATTATAGGGACAAGGATACCCTCATATTTCCAAAATCTCTCAACTTTGAAGCACTGAAAATAGAGATGAAAACAATTTTCTTGGCCAGGGCATCCAGTGTCCTTCCAGGCCATAGGGCAGGGATCATACCTGTAATCCCATGGAGCCAGGGAGCGGCTGCTGACATCCAGACTGGCTCTGGTGTCCTGGTTCGTGTTGCTGATGCTGAGGTTGACTCTCACAGTTTGGGGGAATTTTGAGTCCTTTTGGGTCAGGCACCCAGCAGATGCTTGCTTGAAGAGATTCTCTGGCTTGAGCCCAGGCTTGATCACCTTCCCGTGGGCAGGACTGCTGGCTGACAGCACGACCAGCAGCACGAGGAGCAGGGGTCTGAGCTGGAGAGAATTGGTACATTTAGGACACAAGACAGCCATGAAATTCATCCACAGCCAGCCAAACTGGTGGTTAAAGCCTCTACTGCAGGTTGGAGTAATTATGGAAAAATGCGCCATATGCCACATCCGCTTTTGTTCCCATTAACTGATTCTCACAGTGCTGACAGTTATATATACACCCAGTTGTAATCTGGTTGTAATGTTAAATTATAGAAAATAATACAATACAGAAGACAGCAGAAAGGGTATAACAAAAAGAAAGGCACTCTAAGGTTGAGTTTTCAATGCATTTCTTACCTCAGAGAAGGCTGTGGTAGCCCATTTCACTGATATGCAGTCTCATTGCTGCCCCATGAGCATTCTCACCTTTTAGTTATTTTTAATTATTAATGATTTAAACAAGCATTTTAAAGGTGAGTGCAGATCCCTATTCCATCTATTAGAATTTAGGTATGTCTCTGTTGAACTGCGAGAAAATAAAGTCAGAATTCAAGTTCTTACCAGAGAAGCGCAAAAAGCTGGAGACATCTTCCTTCCTTCCTTCTTCTGATGTTTGTGCTGGGCTCTGCTGAGCTGAAGATGTCTGGGCACATCTGCTGCTGGACCTTTTATAAGGGTTTCTTGGCTGTACTAAAGAATTTGGAGTAGGTGTTTTTTTCCCCCAACCTTAACTGTGGTTTCTGACCATAACCTAAATTAAGAAGTGTATGTGTATAGGTTCCATTAACACAGGTGGAATACAGGACACATCTTAGATCTGTAGATGATGTCATTCCTTCACCCATGTCACTCAAATGGTGACAAAACCACAGGTGTTGCAAATTTGTGGGTGCAAATTATTCAATTTTAAATGGGGATTCCGTAGGTATCAAACCCAAATGTCGCTGGTACAGGTTTGGATCTGTTTGCTCCTTGGTTGGTCTGATGTCTTTTCACCCCAAACTGGGCAGATGTTGGACAGCTGGCCACCATCAAATTGCTCTCATATTCTTCCCATGGGCTGATGCAAGGGAGTCGTTCCCTTATAATTTCATCAAGGTAATTTGTCCTGATGTTTGTGGGGCAGTGTCCCTGCTCAGCTGAACTGAGCTATTTTTATTCACGATTAAACGTCAGGTGTGATATCTCACAGTCGATCAGAATGCTTGGTGATAGTGAGTTCCCAAAAGTCAGTCAGTCTCCACACAGGAAAAAAAAAAAAAAAAAGGAGTGAACTTTCTTTTGAGCTTGCCACCTTTTAATTTTGCTTTCATTTTCCTTCCCTCATGCTCTGAGGCAGTTTTGTTCCTAAGGAAAGGAGTTTGGGAAGTGTGATGGATGTAAACTTCGAGTTCTTAAGTGAGGGAGAGGACAGAGGGGTTCCAGAGAAATTTTGTGAAAGCTGAGAGATGCAAAATGACACAAGACAGAGGTTACCCAGAGGAGCTGTGGCTGCTCCATTCCCTGGAAGTGTCCAAGGCCAGGTTGGACAGGGCTGGGAACAGCCTGGGATGATGGAAGGTGTCCCTGCCCATGGCAGGGGATGGAACTGGATTATATTCAAGATCTCTTCCAGCCCAAACCATTCTAGGATTCTATAACATCAAGTCTATTCTCTGATATTTCTTTTTTTACAAAATACTCTCATTATTTTGCTTTGACAGTGAGCCCTCTGTAGCTCAGATGTGCCCCATAAAGTGACGCTCAGTGTAACAGCCTTGAGCTGCTGATCAGAAATTTTTCCCAGGTCTAATTTTAATGGGATTTTTTAAAATAAAAATTATGCAGAGAAGGTACACATGTTTTATATTTGCTTAATATTTATACCTGAGTCCAAATTTTACTCACCTTGTGCCATCCAAAGGAGGATGCAAATCAGGGTAGAATTTAGTTTGCGGGTTCTGGGATACCCGTGACCTACATCCGCTTGTTGAAAAGATGCTGATGTTTCAGAAATTAAATGTATATTTCAGTTTCCCTCTTTAAGCTAGAGGTGTACAAGTTAAAGGAAACAGTCCTCTCAGAAGGGGTTTTCTCTAATGCCGTTTACTGAAATATCCTTTCAAAGTGGGTCAGTTGAATTGCCGATTTTAGAAGCAAAATACGTTTTCGAAAGCTTACAAGGCAGCGGAAGGTCAGGTTCAACCAGTCTGACCCTAAATTGTTTACCCTAAATGCATCAGTGGTTTGGGTTACCTAGGTAGTTGAAAGGTGAATAGTTTAGCATTTGAACGCAGCTGATGCAACACAATATTGCAATGGCAAAAAAAAAAAAAAAATTTCCATGGTTTATATCGAGGCATGAACGCATTTGTTGGCAGCTGTCATAGGCAAGATGTGAAGGCCTGAGGAGAAAATGTGCCTCTTGGAATTTCTGATTTCAAGATTGTTTCACGTTCCAAATAATTATTTTGTAATTCTTAATGCTCTGAGGTGAAAAAAAAGAAAAAAAAAAGAAAAAAAAAGAAAAAAAAAGAAAAAAAGAAAAAAAAAGAAAAAAAAGATTTTTCCCTTGAGATTAGAAGTTACACTACAGGATTTGTCTTATTCTGACATAAAGCTTTCTCGTAGCTAGAGATCTGGAAACTGGGACACTAAAAAAGGTTTACAGAAACAAACCCCCCCAAAAATTAAAATATATCAAAAGCCTTTCAAAAGGAAACCTACCCCTTCTCTTGGCTCTGGTGAAAGCTTTCTTGAGAGTAAGTTGCTGTTTAAGTACTTTACCTGGCTGAGATTCTTCAAGTGCCCAAATCTGAGTGTGTTGGCATGTGATGGCAATTTCTCCCCTCCAAGAGTTTCTTGGAATCACGGAATGGCTGTGCAGACCCAGCAGCACCCTCAAGGAGCCAGGTGTCACCAAACCCAGGGACTCACCCTGTGGCATCTCCTCCTTGGTGTCACTAAAGCTGTCCGGGTCGTAGGAGCCCTCCTCCTGTAATCTAGTTGTCATGTTAAATTATAGAAAATAATGCAATACGGAATATATGGAAAATAATACATCCTCACTTTCTGTGCCCTCCTTCTTCTGGAAGGGGGAAGGAGAGGCCACCCGAGAGTTTGGGTGGGAAGGGACCTTAAAACTCACCTCATTCCACCCCCTGCCATGGGCAGGGACACCTTCCACTATCCCAGGTTGCTCCAAGCCCTGTCCAGCCTGGCCTTGGACACTTCCAGGGATGGGGCAGCCACAGGAACCATCCATGTGCTGCAGCTATGGAGTCCTGACTGAACTTGCTGTAAATTAAAAGAGAACTTTGCACACTTTTTTTTTTTTTAATTGCCATCGGTTAAGTTTATGATACTTCTGTAAAATAAGATTGTTTTTTATTTACAAGTAGGAATACTTTTTACTTTTTTTTTTTTTTTTAATCTTTTTACACTTTTTTTTAAAAAATCTTCTTTCTGGAGAGAATGTATTTTCTTCCTTTTGAGTACATATTATAAATCCCTAAAAATTTATAGGAGAGTGCTGCTATGGCATGCTGCCTTTTACATACCAGTATTGCATGACCCACTCTGCATTGTGGAGGTAATTTCTAGGGTTAGGCTAAACCTGAGTTCAGTGGAGCTCTGTGAGAAACTCAGAATCTGATGGAGCAAGGCTCTGAGCACTCTAACGAAACACTGATATTTAATTTTAGTTCAATTTATATGAAATCGTGCTGTGAGTGGATGGTTAGGTCGGACACATTCAGAGGTACCCTTTAAACTGGTTAAATCCAGAGAAGGGCCAGGAAAATGCTTGGAGGGCTGGAACAGCTCTGCTCTGGAGCTAGTCTGGCAGAGCTGGGGGTGTTCAGCCCTGTGTTGGGTCTTGCTGAGCTGGAGTTCATCTTCCCAGCAGCTCTCCCAGCGCTGGGCTTTGCACTGAGAGATGGAAAGGTGTTGGGAACACCCCAGTGTTTGGGCTGCTGCTGGGCAGGGCTGGAGCAGCATCAGCTCTGTCCCTCCATTTCCCCCATCCAGGGGCTGGGAGTGGCCAAGATCCTGGGAGGGCACACAACCAGGGCAGCTGCCCCAAATTATCCAAAGGGATATTCCATACCATACGACGTCAGCTCAGAGAAAAGCTAAGAAAAGGAGGAAGATGGTGCATTTTTCACTTACAATGTTTGCCTTCCAGAGCAATTTCTCTATATGCTGAAGCCCTCCTTCCTGGGAAGTGGCCAGACATCACTCACTGATGAGAAGTATAGAATAAAATTATCTTTTTTTCTCTTTGCTTGTGCACAAACTTTTGCTTTTGTTATTGTAAACTGCCTTATCTCAACCCAAGAGTTGTTTCCCATCTCATTTTCTGTCCCCTGTCCAGCTGGAACAGGGAGTGATAGAGTGGCTTGGAGAGCACTTGGTGTCCAGCCAAGATCCTTCCACCACAAGCCTGGAGAAGAGAAGGATCTGGAGAGACTTTAGAGCCCCTTCCAGTTCCTAAAGAGGCTCCAGGAGAGCTGGAGAGGGACTTGGGTCAAGGGAGGGAGGGTCAGGACACAGGGAATGGCTTCCCACTGCCAGTGGTCAGGGATAGATGGGATATTGGGAAGGAATTCTTCCCTGTGAGGGTGCTGAGGCCCTGGCACAGGCTGCCCAGAGAAGCTGTGGCTGCCCCTGGATCCCTGGAA
This sequence comes from Brachypodius melanocephalos, assembly GCA_013398615.1. Lineage (NCBI taxonomy): Eukaryota > Metazoa > Chordata > Aves > Passeriformes > Pycnonotidae > Brachypodius > Brachypodius melanocephalos. The sequence continues at coordinate 19,383,368 of VZSR01003806.1, read as the reverse complement.
GTGTCTAAGGCCGGGTTGGATGGGGCTTGGATCAACCTGGAACAGTGGAAGGTGTCCCATCCCATGGCAGGGGGTGGAACTGGATGATCTTTTAGATCCTTTCTCACCGAAACCATTCCATGGTTTTATGAAGTCACTGCACCAATCTCCCAGCCCTTGATTCTTACACAGGAGGCACAGCAGAAGAGCTAAAGTCATGTTTTCCCTCTATTAAACACCTGTATTTTTCCTCCCCAGCTGCTGCAGTAGAAATTGTCATCTCCTACTTCATGCCTGAATTTCCCAAGGACATCTGATGGAGATCACAGTCACACATCGACTGTGGTTTCTGCCAGTGGCTGAAATGTGCTTTGCATTACTAAGATCTAACGGATGCTCAGCAGCTGGGAAGTCAACTTTAAGAGAATGAGCTGCAAAGTGACATTTTAGCAAAGGGGCATTCCTGTAGCATTGAAAGGTCAGTGATATTTGCCCAAAATCCAGCCCTTGCTTTGTGTTCCACCATCCACCATTTTCAAACCAAATTAAATTCAGAAAACTTGTTTTTTCACCACTATATCCCGGAGCTTAAACTCAGAGTTGCCAGGCAGGTCTGACAGGGCAGCCTTGCAGAAATAAACTCATTTCTACTGTAACCTTTTTCCTGCTCCCAGGTAAAATCTGAAAATCTTGGTCTTTCAACGTGGAATCAAAAAACCATAAAATCATAGAGTAGTTTGGGTGAGAAAGAACCTTTAAATGTCATATCTAGTCCAACACCCTGAGATGAGCAGCATCTTCCATGACATCATCTTGTTCACAGCCCCATCCAACCTGATCCTGGATGTTTCCTGTTTCCAGAACCATTTCTTTTTTCTTGTAGAGCAATCACTGCTGGACACAACATTTTGTGTGCAAGAAGGTGTCAGAACCCAAAAGCTTTACAGAATAAATGACTCAGAGTGGTTTTGGTGAGAGTTGTAAAAGCACCAGTAGGATCCTAATTTTTGAACCCTTTCACCTCCTTGCAGTTCAATTTGACTTGCCTTATTTATTTATTTATTTATTTGTTTGTTTGTTTATTTATTTATTTTTATTTTTATATAAGTAATGGAAATTCACCATTTTTGCACTCATATGCAAATTCTCACCACGGTGCAATGAAGTTTCCAGAACTATCCCAGGGAGGGATTTCAGAGAACAAGCACTGCTGAAGGTTTCCTCCTCAGAGATGTGAAGGTGGGATGGTGACCATGGGTGGGTGACAAAAACCCCATGTCCCATTCTAACCTAAAAGTTTAGATGCCTTTTAGATGCCCGAAAGACATCTAAAAGATGCCTCTTAACCAGATCTGATCCTTCTGTGCTGATGCCATGGATAGAAGGGCAAAGGTGTGTGCCAGGCAGAATAAACCATCCCTGGTTCTTTTCCTTCTGGCTGTGCTGGAAAGGAATCATGGTCGTTTTTTTTTTAACCAATGTGCAATTCTGAATGATTGTGGACTTTGAGTGCTTAAGGGGGCCTTGTAAAAAGGAGAGAACAGCTTTTTACACAGGCAGACAGTGATGGGACAAGGGTAAATGATTTTAAACTGGCAGAGAGCAGGTTTAGATGGGATATGAGGAAGGAATTGTTCCCTGTGAGGGCAGAGAGGCCCTGTCACAGGGTGCCCAGAGAAGCTGTGGCTGCCCCTGGAAGTGTCCAAGGCCAGGCTGGACAGGGCTTGGAGCAACCTGGGATAGTGGAAGCTGTCCCTGCCTATAGCAGGGAATGGAACAAGATGATCTTGAATCTTTTCCAATTCAAACAAGTCTGTAACTCTGTGATTAGTGGGAACAAGACTAATGGGATCAGAGCAATGAGATTTTGGAGGATAGAAAAGTTATGGCTGATGAGAGGTTGATATTCTGATTGCTCTTCACATTACATGTGAAAGACACCCCGTGCTGAGCAGTGGGAAGATTGTATAAATATCCAGGACTGACATGTGCAACTACAATCAAACTGTTTTCACCTTAATTAGTTATGGAATTGCTAGAACCTCTTCCATTATAGTAGCTGAATTTATTCTCTGTTTTTTCCACGTTTCCCTTTATATTTTTTTTTTAACTGTGAAGACTGAGATGCTAAAATGAAATGTGCCTGCACTTCCACCACAGATAAATCCTCTTGCTGCTTCCTACACCTACAGCTTCCAAAGCCTGTAAAAACCTCCATGCCATCCCTTCAGAGACACACCCCCAGTGCCCTCACCTCTGCTGCCTCTCCTGATGCCCAGGTTGGTTCCTTTGGCACAGCAGCAGTGAGGGAGATGCCAGACATCACAGGGCTTCTGTGCTGCACAACATCTGATGGCTGATAAGCAGCTTGTATGATAAACACGGAAAGCAAAGTACCCAAATGTCTCATCGTCCCGGCCTGAAGCTGGTTTGCAAAGGATTCGAGCAGGGCTTTACCATATAAAGTTGCATCAGGCAAAGATAATCAAGTGATGGGGTGAATGCTAATCAGAATGTTAATCAGGGTGATTGCTTGTCTGTCCTGTTTTCTTTCTTTGTTTGCAGCAAAGGCAAGACTGGCAGAAGGTTTCTGCGTGTTTGCAGGACGCCTTTGTTCCTTCAGGGGAGAGTAAATGAGGTTTTGATCTGGATTAAATGGTCTCATACCCTGAGAGAACCTGGATCTGGCTGGTGGAAGAGCAGATAACTGGTAGTAGGTCAAGAGGTGGATCTTGGTCCTCTCTGGAAATAATTATGGAGAGAGAGGGGAGAACAGTGTTTGTCTTAGGGTGGTCAGCAATCACCAGAGATCCTCCTTGATGATGATGCCTAAAGTATTTTGTGTGGTCATTGTCAGCTTTGGAAAGACTGACATAATGAGGAGGATTATATCAATTTCACAGAAGTCTTCCATTTTGAATATTTTCAATATATATGCAGGCATATATTTATTTCATATGAAGAAAACTGGCTTCTGGGGTGAATGCAGTGCTTCCTGAAAACCGACAGGTGTGGCAATTAATGCCTAATAAAATTGCACTTTATTTCACACCCATAAATACTCTGCAGAACGTTCTGAAGGTAGATTTGGTTTGCACCCTTGTTTTTATTTACTGTGAGCAGGGGCTTTGCTCAACGGAGAATTGCTGAAGGCTGTTTCCAAAGTGGTTTGGACTTCAGGTCTCAAATAGACAGAAATTGGATCAATTTTTGTACTTTCTGAAAACAGAGGAACTTGGTAATTTCTAAGAATTTTATTTCTTCCCTGAATTTAGTAATTTTTTTATCCTGGTTATCTCATAATTGTTTGGCTAGTAAAATTCAATGAAAGAGTGTGGTTTTTTCGATTAATCAGTGTGAAAAATCACGTTAGCAGTGATGAAGGGAAATGAGAGAAGGTGATAGACAATCATTGAGTGTGACACATGAAAATGCTGCTGTCTACACTTCCCTTCTTTCCTGCTGTGCCAGGACTAAATCCTATGGATGCTCTTGTCTTACAGAGCTTGGCAGAGGAAGGAATGAGATTGTCCTGCTGTGCTCATTCCATGGCAGAGAAAGCTGAACCATGGTGATTTGAACATTCTGTGCTATTTCTTGCTTTCCAAAACATTCTTGGTGGACCAAAATGGTTATTAAATTCATCAGAAAACATTTTTTTTTTTTAATAAGATAATTGAACAGGAAAAGAAATTGGATTTTTGGTCCTTATTGAAGCAAGATTGTTCATTCCAGATCATCATCAAACATACTTATGGGTCCTTTGAGTACTTTCCTTTTAGTAGTTGTTGGTGTTTTCTGTTATTTCTCATTTATGGCGGTGTAAGAAATCTCTGGCTGGAATATCTGGGTTTAATAATTGCTGAAATCATTAAATTAGGAAGAACAGAAGATGGGGAGGATATCTTTTGCCAAGACACCCTAATGCAAAGGATGCTTACAAAGAGGGAACATCACATCAAGAAGCTAAATTTGAATTTCTGTCTTGTTTTGCACATTAATTTTCCTCATATTATTAAGCAATAGACACAGGTACTTTTTCCCCACTCACATTTTAGACAAGATTTCTCTGGAGTGTTTGGCAGGACAGTTGGCCGATATCTCTTTTACTTTTTAAGTTGTGGGACTATTGCCAATTACGTTCTGGTTCTCCAGGGTTTCCTTTTTATTTTGGGACTTGCTCTGCCCACTGTTGGGAGGCTCTGGGGATGCACAGTGCTGTGCTCTGCAGGTGTCCTTGGCACTGATGTGGTGCTGAGCAAGCCCAGGTTGTGTGGAGGGGACGTGCAGTGAGATATGAGGTGTTAAAAATCCCTTTTTGACTCATTCCCAGGTAAAACTGAGAACAGTTTACATCAAGTGCTCAGAAACCCCCAGGGATGTAGGACTGTGAAATTTAGGAATGTGATTTAGGCATCTCAGTGGTTAAGGTCCATGGACTGTCAGGGACGACACAGCCCTTGCCCAGGATAAATTAATTTTGTATCTGCAGTGAAAGGGAATATAATAATGGAATGATTTGGATTGGAAGGGATCTTAAAGCCCATCTCATTCCCACCCCCTGCCATGGGCAAGGACAGCTTCCACTGTCCCAGATTCCCCAAGCCCTGTCCAACCTGGCCTTGGACACTTCCAGGGATCCAGGGGCAGCCACAGCTTCTCTGGGCAACCTGTGCCTGGTCCTTACCACACTTGGAACAGTTGGTCTTTTGACTGATTTTACTAAACCTTCTAGACTCAGGAGCCTTTTGTGTGTCTGGGTTTTCCAAATGACATTTCTGAAAAAAAGGAAGTTGCTTCTGTTTCAGCCGGGAAACTGTCCTTAACGGAGATCCAAAATGCTTTGGAACAGACTGATGCCATTCCTCATTCTGCTGCATCCATTCTTTTTCCTCCCCATCCATCCAACAAAAAAATAACAGTGTCATGGATGATGCACATAAAGAACTCATTTTGATATACATTTGTTCATTTATTTATTAACAGCCTTGCAAATTTTTTTTGGTGGGGTGAAAATGGGGAACAACCAGTTGAGCTGAATGTCTGAAGTCAGACATCTGAATTCATTGCCTGGCTCAGAGAACAGGTCAGCAAAGCCATTTTCAAGTTGTTTGGCTGTTGTTCTTCATTAGCTGCAGTGTGATGTGGGTGGGAAGATTCAGAAGATACCTCTCACAGAGACTGTGATCCGGTGTTGTGTGTGTTGTGGCTGAGTGGATATGGGATAACTGATGTCAAAAACCTTCCCTATGCAAATTATGGTTATTTGCAGCTCCCTTTTGCATTAAATAAGTAAGAAAGACACTTGGACACAGAGGGTTTCCAAGAATGTGTTGCCCATTTTCTTTATGATTTTTTAAAAATAATTTAATCACAGATTACTTTGATTGGCAGTGCTCAGAAAAAGGCAGGATGTGGATGCAAGTTTGATAGGGAAAGGAAATAAAGATGGCTATGGTTCTGCAGATCCACATTGACTTAGAAATCTGCTGAATGTTTCAGAGCCAACAGCTTTGTGCGTGATATTCTGAGCCTTTGGTAATCATGGAATGGTTTGGGTTGGAAGGGACCTTAAAGCTTACCCATACCAACCCTCCTGCTGTAGGCAGGGATACTTTCCACTAGACCAGGTTACTTCAAGCCCCATCCAACCTGGCCTGGAACACTTCTAGGGATGAAGGAAACACTGCAGTGAAACCCAAAAGCCTATCCCAAACCTTTCCAGGTGCCTCCTCCCCAGGTGCACCTCTGGAGACGTTCGGAGCGGCAGCAGATCCATCTGGGAGGAAGGGCTGGCGGGGTTGAGCTGAGGCAGAGGAGAGGCAAACCCTCTTGGCTTGGTGTTTTCCACACTGCTATAGCTGGTTGAAGGGGACCAAACCTCCGAGGAAGACGGGCTTGGTTCCGTTTGACCAGCCAGAGCAGAGCATAGCTCCGGACCGCGGCACGCGCTCGGCTCCGCTGCTCCCGACCTGCAACGGGAATGGGACACTTGAGACAGGGACTGACTCTGCTCACAGGGAGAGGAGGGTGGGCAGCACTCATGGCACCACCTTAGGAGACCTCACCATTCTCCAGAGAAGCACAGAATGGTTTGTGTTGGGGGGCACCTTAAAGATCACCTTGTTCCAACTCCCCTGGTGGGGGCACCTTCATGCAGCTCTTTCCTTCCTCCTTCTTTCTCTTTTCCCATTTTCCCTCTCTTTCTTTTTCTTCTTTTTATTTTTTTTAAACAGCGAAAACCAGGAAAAGTGGGAGGGAGGAAAGACCCCTCCTTTGTCCATTGAAGGGAAATCACCTGCCAGTTGTCAGTCAGGCATCGCTTTTCAGAGCTGCCCTGAGCCCTCCAGCTGTACCTGGAGCCTCAGCAAGGAGACAGCTGCCAGAGACCACGAGCAGCAGGGCACGGGGCAGCTTCCAAACAGGACAAAAGCAACATTTTTCCAACCCTGTGCATAGGCCCCTTTCCATGTGCATGTGGCTTTTGGGGACTTAGAGTCGTTGGATCATTAAGGTTGGTTGGAAAAGGCCTCTAAGATCATCAAGTCTAAGTGACTTGATATATTTTTCTCAGAAAAATATGTCTGAAAATAAATTATCTCTGAAAATACATTATCTCTGGAAAATATTTTGATTAGGAGGGGGTTTTCCCTCATTTTCTCTCTTTTTTTTTTTTTTTTAATTCTCTTTTGTCTTCTCACTGTTCAGTGTTGGGAGGAATATTAATTTGAGTGACCTCTGGACCCCTGAGGTTTCCTTCACATTTTCTCTTTGTTCACTGGGGTATTCATTGGCAAGGGAAGCATCAACAGCTTAAATTCTATATTCCCTATGCAAATGTCTACCTTACTGGCAAGGAAACACATCCTGCAACCTTCCTGTTACAAAATTCATTTCATACTCTGCCCCACCAGCACTAGAATGTTGCAAACTTGACAAAAGTTGGGAAGAATTAGAGTTTTTTACCTTCTATCATGGACTGGGTGTGGATACACAACCAGACGATGAAAGGAAAAGCAGAGTTTAAACAGTGGCCTTGACCCCCAGACAGGCTGTAAGTTTTCCCAAACCTTAGCCCTGTGTCTAGGCTATTTCCTCTCCTGTGTCCTTGCCAGTGTGTGTGTGCCTGTAACTCAATCCTGGCTTGTGCTGTGCAGGAAGAGTCACTGCTGATCCCAGGCTCCGGCAGAACAGGCTGGGAACAGCTGCAGAAAGTAAATAAGGGATGGGATTCCAGCCCAGGGTTAAACCCCAAATTTATGCAGTCAGTCAAGGCTAGGGACAGGCTCAGGTGGCCAGCCAGAAGTTTGGCTTCATTTGCCAACAAGGGAGCATCTGGCAGCATCCAAGGAGCCACAGGTTGTCTGGGACAGCCACGTGTCCTGTGCAGGTGTGGCACAGCACAGAGCTGAAGAAAGCCAATCTTAGGCTGTCTCCAAGGGCACTGGGGACGTCCTTTCTGGCACCTAAATAAAGCCCACAGCGCCACAGACTGCAACAGGTTTTCATCACTGTAGAGATGGAGAGGCCACCAGGTGCAGAAAAGAAGGGTTGGGTTTGAGACATGGACAGTGGGTGGATCAGCAAAGTCAGGGAGGGAACACGGGTCAGGATTCACACCCCTGCCTGCTCATTCCATCAGGAATGCCTTTTTGTCTTGCCTAGCTTTTATGATTGGAACCATTCTGTGAATGGTTTGGGTTAGAAGGGACATTAAGGACCATTCAATCCCAGCCCCCTGCCATTAGCAGGGACACCTCCCACTGTCCCAGGTTACTCCAAGCCCCATCCAGCCTGGCCTTGGACACTTCCAGGGATCCAGGGGCAGCCACAGCTTCTCTGGGAAACCTGTGCCAGGGCCTCAGCACCCTCACAGGGAAGAATTCCTTCCCAATATCCCATCTATCCTTGCCCTCTGGCAGTGGGAAGCCATTCCCTGTGTCCTGTCCCTCCATCCCTTGTCCCCAGTCCCTCTCCAGCTCTCCTGGAGCCCCTTTAGGCCCTGGAAGGGGGTCTGAGCTCTCCCTGGATCCTTCTCTTCTCTAAGCTGATCACCCCCAGCTCTCCCAGCCTGGCCCCAGAGCAGAGGGGCTCCAGTCCTTGGAACATCTCCATGGCCTCCTCTGGACTCTCTCCAGCAGCTCCACATCCTTCTGATGCTGGACTCCAGGGCTGGAGGCAGCTCTGCAGGTGGGGTCTCACCTGAGGGGTCAAAGGGGCAGAATGCCCTCCCTTGCCCTGCTGGCCATTCTTCCTTAGATGCAGCCCAGAAGGGAAAAAAAGGATAATTTTTCTCTGCTCGATTTCTCTTCTGAATTATCATAACCTAGGGGTTGGTTCTGTACAAGAAGGACAGGATGAAATAATGGTTAGACAAGCTCTTTCCTGAATTACCTCCAGGAGACCGCAGGGCCTGGGTCAGATGCAGCAGCCCTGGCTTTGATTCAGACTGAAATTTTGCAAAGCATCTTGGTGGCTGAGGAACATAAATGTCATTGGTTTCAGGGTCTATATTGGTGCATTTTTATGGGGCTGAGGTGCAGGCACAGGAACTCAGTGGTTTCTGCTGTGTTTAGCACCGTTGCTGGCACAGTTTTGACCTGTGTCAACTGGGACTGACCCTGGCTGTTCCTGAGCTCAGCTTTGCCATTAGAACTGGTCGAGGACCATTCCCAGTCAGGAGTTTGAAGATGATTATGTTGTGAACGTTAATCACCGAAACATACATATGGTTTTAAAGCTTCTAACTAGATTAGGTTTGTTAAGGGTATTTTGGGGTGAAATTCCTAAAATTTCCCACAGGAAATGAAGGTCTGAAAATCTTTCAGACCTAGGCCTTAATGATAAGGATAATTGCTTCAAAAGAATTCCTAAATTGTTTCTTAAAATAAATTAAGACTGACTGAAAACTGCCTTTAGTTTTGAATATTTGGCCTATAGTGGAAGAAAGTAATGTATGAGAAATGGTTTGAACTCTTCAGCTCCATGTAACAGGATTTTGAGGACATCCTGGAGACATCATAGAGGGGTTAAAGGCACCTGGTCCACTGTTTGCAAAAAAATACACTGAGCTATTGCTCCACAATGTTATTAGAACAAAGAATCAAACAGTGCTCAGAGGAGGAAAGGACACTTGTGACAAGTCAGGACTGTCCTGAGTTATGATAATATGAATTTGGGAACAAAATCCCACTGTTTTTGACAAGGCTGTGTGCCTGCTTAGCTCCACAGTGTCATATGAATTAGGAGGTGATTTCCTGCAGCCTGTTCTGTTACTGTACTGGGTCAGTGCAATGAATTAACCCTCAATGCTCCACTACAGCAATTTCTGTGTCTGTAGCATTCATTTTAATCCCATTGAAGAAGATCTTCTTGTGAATGACTGGGAGTAAAGAGGAGAATTTTGTGAGATCTGCATTATACTCAGTTTTGCTCCTCACGAGTCAATCCTACCCAGTGCTTTTTAATTCTTCCTCTGTGTTGCTTCATCCGAAGTGCTTTCCACCATCTGAGAATGGATGGCAACGTGAAATAGGGTAGATTTAGATTAGATATTGGCAAGAAACTCTTTGCTGTGAGGGTGGGGAGGCCCTGGCACAGGGTGCCCAGAGGAGCTGTGGCTGCCCCTGGATCCCTGGAAGTGTCCAAGGCCAGGTTGGATGGGGCTTGGAGCAGCCTGGGAAAGAAGAAAATGCTGGAAGTAGATGAGTTTTAAGGTCCCCAAACCATTCTATGATTCTATGAATTATTGATGCTCTCTGAGTTGTAGTGATTTTCAGAAAGCCCTCAAAAAGCACTTTCAGTACAGTGTGAATATTATTTGGATTAGGTGAAACCCACAGTCAACTTACTCCATGCTTTTTCCAGTGAAAGACATATAGAATTTATCCTAGTTATCAAATCTGCATGGATTCAGGAATTTACAACCTTTTTTAGGTGGTCAGATCCCTATGTGCCCTCTGTGGGTGCTGAGGGCACTGTACAGTGAATATAAACTGCCTGGCTCTATTTGACAAAGTAAAATTTGAGTAAAATGAGGTTACAGGAGATCTTTGGAATCCCTGCAGTCACTGGGAGCAGAGGACACGGGCGATGTCTCCCTGAAACCACACACTTCCTTACATTCCATAGCAGCCTAATCCATATGGGGATATAAAGAAGCATGTCATCTCAAAAGAGAAGTCTGGATTGTGCCCTCTGGCCAGCAGGACAGCTCTCCATCCTCCACTCCTGGAGGGGTGATGCTGCTCCTCAGATGTGTTTCAGAGCCAGCAGTCTGCTTCCTCCTTGGAAAAGCAGTGACAACACAACCCTTGTAACTTCCCTGGTGCCCTGGAGCATTTGGGGATGTTTTGGAGGGATTTTTTTTTTTTTTTTGGTGGTTCCGATTTTTCCAGTGCCTGCATGTCAGCAAACATTCCTGTGTGTCAGCAAACATTCCTGTGTGTGCCTCTGCACAATGCTGAAGGCTGGAATATCATGGAAGTACATGCTGGAGTAGGTCCCAAACTTGTTTTGACAGCCCTGAAACCCTCAAAAACGAAAGTTTCTATTAAAAAAAAAAAAAAAAGTCACATGAGTGAGAGGTGATAGACAGTGTTCTTTCCTTTCACTTTATCATTATTATTTGTATTGAGGCAGGACCTGGAGGACCTGCCTGAGCAGAGGATTTGCTCACACACACAGGGGTGTGGTCCTTGCTCTGGAGAGCTGCCTGGCCAAGGAGACAGTGCCTTCAGAACCAGACAGCAACTCACCAGAACCTGGCCTGGCTGATCAGAAACAGGTTTAGGTCCAAGAGTCACACACAGAGTGATTTGGGTCAGAAGGATCTGGAGGGCTCAGAGCAGGAGCAGCTTAGATTGGGTTGCTCAGCACCATGTCTGGTTGAGTTTGAATCCCCCCAAGGATGGAGTTCCCTCAGTTTTTTGGGGTCTGTTTCCTGGAGTTTGACCAAGATGAAGGTGGAAAACCTGTTTGGTGATACTTAATTGGGATTTCCTGTGTTCCAACTTGTGCAGTGCCCTGGTGCACCTCTGAGAGGAGCCTGCCATGGCATGGAGGCATATGGATGGATTTCTGCATTTAATGGTAGAAATGATCACCAGAAGTGAAAAGCAAAGCATCCTGGTGTCCCCTCCTGTACTAATCCTTGATTTGTTGTTGTTGCACACTCTCACCCTCAGCAGGGTTGGCATCCTCAGGGATGCTCAAAGAGAGTCATGGCCATGTCTGGAAAACAACTGTTTGGAATCAATTTGTTCATGGAGCAGATTCACAAAGATTATTCATTTTAAAGTGGAAGCTTCTCTGAGGATGGAAAAATGGAGGGAATACCCAAGCTTCTAATACACAACCAGTCCACACAAGTATATTTGACAGGAAAAGGAAATAAGCCTTTCTCTCATGTTTTCTCTTCCTAAAGAGCCAAAAGACCAAGGAATGATCTCAGGTGATGAGAAGCACTAGAACCAGAGTGGGAATAACCCCAAGCTTTGAAGGAAACATAAATCCTCTTCGAAGGCAGGCCCTGGTGAGGGTCTGCTGGCCCAGCACAGGCTCCAGAGCGAAGAGCAGCACTGCACACACTCCTCAGAGGCTCCAACCCTCCCTGGGTCATGCTTCCCTTTCTCCAGCTTTGCTGTCACTCTCTAGGCATTTTATTGTGGTGGAGAAGTTGAATCAGAGTCTCTCTCCATTCTTACAGGGTTCTCCATCCTCCCCTGTGACAGAGGTGTTCCCCTGCACGATGCTACCTCAGGAAACACCAATTTTGCAATGTCCCCCAGTGTCTGACATTGCTGATTTTTTCACATCTCACACACAACCGCCTCAGTTTCTCTGCCCCTGTAATTTCTCCCTGCCAGCTGTTCAAACCTGTGTCAGTGCCTGATGGAAGGATGTCTGCAAGAGAGTTTAGGGTGGAAATCCTTCCCATGGCACTGCTTGTCCTAATACTCAGCTGGGGGAACGGATTTATAGACTGAAGAGTGTTTAAATGGCTCAAATTTATTTGCACTTAAAAGCTTCATGGTTCTGTTATTGTACATGCTGCTCTAAGTAATTTTTGCATGTACAAAAATCTCTGTTGACTGCAATGAAGGGATGAATGGCTTTTGGGGGAAGTTGTTTGTTTGTCTTAAAGCTGGATGAAGATTTTTTTTAATGATCTCTAGACCCAGGGAATTATATTGTTTAAAACTTCCCAGAATCAGGAGTGGTGTCCGAATTTCCATTATTTACAGATTTTTACACCAAGCACAACAGAGGTGTTAAAAATATCCACAGCAAAATGCTCCCTTTTTTTTTTTTAAGTAAATCAAATCAATGTTATAGGAGCATTCAACTACATTTTAATTTGTGATTAAGAATTCAATGTAATATTTATTTTCCTGTTAGATTAAGGCCTTTGACTCAGAGGAGGTGAGGAAGATGAGTCTTGCTGACATCAAGGTAAAACTTCCAGAGATTTCAGGAGAGCCTTGACACAGGCTGTGGATTACCAGACTTTTGAGTGCATAAATCTGTTTACATGAGCTATCAACAATAATGAATGAAGAGATATTTCTTCTTAGCCTCGCTAGCCCTCAGTTTAAAGCCATTATTGCTGCTTACTGGTAGCACTTTCTTAAATTTCTCAAAAGCCTGTATCAAAGTACCATGGAAATTCTGGGATCAGAAATGGGTTCACATTGATTAATGAGGAAACAGACTCAGTTACTTGAAAGATCCTTGATCCCAAGCATGTAGATAGGTAAATGCTCCTTATTTATATACATTATTCTGGTCCAGTTTGTGGACCAGTATTTTAAAATCTTATGTTAGTATAAATGAGAATTTATTGATGGTGTTAAAACCTGATTGGAGCAAGATTTGTATTAAATACATTGACTGGATTCAGCTGGGACTGTTACAGTAAAGACTCACACAGGTTGGATTTTCAGACCACACTGTTCCAAGATTTATAAAACTCAAAACAGGCAGAATGTAGAAATACAGGCTAGGAAATTATAGCTAAATAGTTAGAAATTAGGGAGCTGACTGGGACAGGTATTTGAGTACACAAGATTGGCAGGAATGGCCATAAAAGCCAGGAAAGAAAATAAGGAAGTCAATAGAACATAAATGCATCCATTTATAGCCAGCATCTCTCTTTTTGCCCACCCTGGAATATTATGTTCCTTGTGAACAGCAGATGTGCAAACTAAGAGCCAACACCCCGTGCCCTTTGGAGCCACTTGGAGTAACCCAACCATCCGAGGCAGATCCAGAGCCACATCTGTCCCTGCCTGAGGAAGAGAAGGAGGAAGGAATGGGGCAGCTGTCCCCCAAGGCTCTCTGTGACTGGGAGGGTTTGTCCTGGGGTGAGATGGGAGGTGATGCTCCCAAAATGGGCTTTCTGATACCCCTGGCATTTGGGCAGTCACTCATCTGGGCTCTCTGTCAAGTCTCTTTTTCCACCCTGGATTGCAGGATGAATGCTTTCCTGGGAGCAGCAGTTGCTGGAAGGAGGGGAGCTGCTCAGCCTTTGGTTTTTCTGTCTACACCCACTTGTACAGAGGGGTGCATGGATGTGACAGCAGTGCAAAGAAGAGAAGGGATAAAAATAGGAATGATCCCATTGATTTAAAGTCAATTCCTGATGCTCTGACCTTCTCCAAAGGAAATATTTGAGCCCAAGCCATTGCATGTTTGGAATTAACCACCTCATTGACCCCCTGTCTGCACCAAAAGGCACCTCACATGGGGCAAAAACTCATGTAGAGCTTTTTCTTGTCTCTTTTGCAACTTTTCTGTGGGCAAGTCAGTCAGATTAACATTTTAGCATTATGAGCCAAATTAGTTATCTCGGGGGAGATTTGTGAAGCAGAGTTTCATCTTAACCCTGTCTTAACCACAGTCTCCAGGAAGCTTAAAACTGAAGAAAGCAAACTTGCATCTGTCTGCAAAATATTGCCTGTATCTAACCAGAGACTATATTTAGGCCCTTGAGTTTTGAAGAGGTTTCCAGAGTCTATTTTTTTTTTAACTCTGGTGGGGTTTCATGGGAGTGTCTCAAAGTTTATTGAGTTTGCTCCATAAATGGTGGTGATGAGCTCTCTGCCTCAGTGGGAATAAGGCCTCAGTGAGCACCTCTGAAACATCACCCAGTCCCAGTGTGCTGACATTTAATTCCTTGAAAAAGGGAGGCATGAAGGAGAAAATGAGCGAGTTCCCCAAGGCTATTTAGAAAGGCTGTGTCAGAATCACCAGCAGTCCTTATAAGGTGCCTGCCCATCCTGCTCATCTCGTTATACTTTCTAACATTTTTATTTCACTATAAAAGATATTCTTATTAAAGTTCTCTAAGTTATATTTTCTGTTTTATCTGGTGATTTTAAACTGAGATCTTCGTGCTGGTTTAGCCTTACTGTGTTTTATTTAACCAGTCTGGTTCTTTGCACCAGGGAAGAGTTAACTGCCCCTGAGCTAAGCCCATTAACATTGCCAGACTTTGGGTGGGGAAACTGAGTCACAAAGGTGAAATAATTGCCTGGAACTAACTGGAGTGCCTGTAGAAATGCCCATACATACTCAGCATGGCCTCCCTTGCTCCTTGGTTTTCCATTTTCCCTCATATCTTGAATGCAAATTAATTTAACACTGCAATTTGCAGTAACTCTCCCAGGATTTTTGCAACTGGCTTGAAAAAGAGGGGAATCATCCTTGTCTTTTTACTGCACCTAAGACTGTTGATCTGGGGATTTTTGGGGTCTTCTCATGTCTCAAGTCCTTTCTCAGGTTGGAGTTCCTGGAGGCCAGGACACTTCTTGGGAAAGAGGACAGTCCTCTTTTGTTTGTTTGTTTGTTTGTTTGTTTTGTTTGTTTTGTGTTTGTTTTTTCCTGTTTGCTTGTTTGTTTGTTTGGTTTTTTTCCATTATATCCTCTACTGATGATCCAAGAACAGAGAAATGAGGGAATGAACTCACACAAGAGGAGGATAAACCCACACTGGACTTCGACAACTTCAGTCATTCATTCCCAGTTAAATTAAGCAGTAATTCTAATAGGCTGGAAAAGCTAAGAACAGCCACCCATGGAGAGCAAGGACCCACAGGCAAGGCCCAGGAGTGTGTCCAGAGGGGGCTGCCTCTCTCTCTTGACTCCAGAAGGAGCCAGGAGTGTCTGTGCTCATCATTTAAACTCCTCACTGAAGGGTCTGAGGGTAACGGGGATGGATTTGGACCTATGGATGTCTGTACTGCTGGGTTTTCCTTGGTGAAATGGAGAAACCACCTCATTGTCCAGTAATGATTCTGGAACATTAAATAAATCAAAAATAGTGTGGGGATACATAATTTAACAGCTGGACATGATGATAGGGAGGCACTAGTGGGAGCCTGCTGGTCACCACTTATTTCCAGTTGAGAATTAAAATCAGAAGGTCACTTTCCCTGGAAGGTGTTCATCACCTGGGCACCCTTTGCTGTCAAAGGAGGCTCCTTAGGAGCAACCTGAGATTGCAGAGCTTCCCAGGGATGAAATAGTTCCCCCCCATCCTACAGCCCCTCCCCATCAGCCCCTGAACCCCCTGGGTCCCTGACTTGTGAGAGGAAAGACATGGTAACAGGGCTCCAAACACCAACCCTGCTGTCCTGGAGAACAAATCCTGTGTTTGAGGATGCTCCTGAAAATTAAACACATCTCTGGGGCTGGTCTGTCCACAGCTAAGAGCCTGAACACACCCACTTTGAAAGGATGCTCCACTGCCACAGCCACAGATTACATCCAGGCTGAGTGCTCTGATCCCTGGGAATCTGCTAATTAGTCTGGGGCCCAGTTTGAACCATGAGGATACCACCTCACCTCCTTTCCCTTTTCCATCCATGGCATCTTTTGCCCTGCCCAGAATTCCTTAGGGTGCCTCCCACAACCCTGGATGTGAGGCACTGGCTGTTTCCTTTATGCTCGGGCATAACTCTCACACACAGGAGGTGTTACATTAGAAAAAAAAAAAAGGAAATTGCAAACTTTACCTTCAGCAAAGGAGCAATTGATCCCTTCATCCTCCTCTCCTGGGTCCTTTGTGGCTTTGTGGCACCCCAGGGGTGTTGTCTGGGCTGGCATCTCCAGTGAAGGGTGAGGTTCATCCTTTTTGGGGTTTCCCCAAGGAAGCAGGAGCTGGGGTGGTCAGAAACGCTCTCCAGCAAGCAGCCCATGCATGGGGCTGCCCAAAAAGCCTCTTGAAGCAGCTGATCCTGCTGACCTCTGTGTGTGTGAGTTTGTTTGGGGATTTGGGCATTTCCCCCTCTCCCACGCTTCTCTACACTATTGCTTCTTTTTTTCCCCTTTTCCCTAGTAATAACCACGTTAAATTCCCCTCCCTCCCCTGAGTTTTTTACTACCTGGGCTCATTTCCCCCTACCTCGCCTCATCATCCTCTCAACTGCCTCTCCAGCCCGACATCTAAAGGTTTTCCGTCAATATTCCTGCCTCATCCTGCCCAGGGCAGGGCAGTGTCCAGCCACCCTGGCTCTGCCTCTCCCCTGTCCCCTGGCTGTGCCCCGAGGATGCCGCTGCCATCCCCGCCTGGTCCCTGCCCTGCCCCGGCTGTCACCGTCCCTTTTGTATCGCCCAGCCCACCCCATGGCCCTGTCCCCACACCTGCCCGTGTCCTTTACAGCCCCTGGCCCTTCCCTGTCCCTCCTGTGCACCTCAATCACCCCGCTGACAGTGAGTGACATCGCCTCAGCTGTCCCGCGACGGGACGGGCGCGTTTCGCTATTTTATCCCTTTTTTTTCCGATGCTGTAAATCAATCCTGTCAGGGAAAAAAAAAAATGAAAAAAAGAAAAAAGAAATCCCACCAAAGGTTTTCAGAATAAAGCCACTTACTGCAGGTACAGCAGTTTTATCTTTTCATGGCCAGAGTGTTGCAGGAGGAGGAAGAGGAGGGAGCTGGATTTGGAGCTGGTCCAAAATCCTGGTGGGATTTTTGCTTAGAAGTGGTCAAAGGAGCTGGGCTTTGGCAGCAGGGGCTGAGCCCAACCAGTTCCATGGCCCAGCCAGGATCCTCCCAGCCCTGGTGTTGTTAAAGGTGTGCCTTTTCACCTCTTCTCCATCAGGGATTTTTTAAAAAATAATGTCCCCAGGAGACTGGAAATTAATGCACTGGTGTGGGTAAAATTTTGCAGAGAATTTTGGACTGGCAAATAATATTAATCACAGACTCATGGAGTCCTAGAATAGTTTGGGTTGGAATGGACCTTAAAGGTCATCTTGTTCCACTCATGGGCAGGAGCGCCTTCCACTAGATCAGATTGATCCAAACTCCATCCAACCTGGCCTTGAACACTTGCCCCTTTTTTTTATTATTTTTTATTTTATTTTATTTTATTTTTTTTTGGAATTTGAAAACCTCTTCAGCTTTCTCAGAATTAAAGAAGCCAGTTGCAACCAAATTTGTCATTCTTCTTACCATATTCCTATGACACACAAATCAAAATGCCCTCTAAAATGATCTACCATTTCCTCTCCATCTTCTGTCAAAATCTCAATGCTTAGTGTAATCTTGTTTCATGGGGGAAAACTACTTTTGAAATATTCTCAGCATCTTTTTGGAAGGGAAATATTTTTGTGTTAAAATTAGAGAGACCATACAACCCTGCAATCACTTCCAGCGGTTTGAATGCTCACCTGAAAAGAATTATTAGGATGGGGACAAAAGGCAGAGAGCAGAATCTGTGGTGAAAGATGGGCTGTAACAGGATTATTTGAGAGAGCAATGACCAAAAGTAAATTAAACAGGCCCAGGCAATGCTGCTGGGTGCAGGAACTCCACCATCCTCACTGCAGGAACATCCTCAGACTGGTTTTGGCTGAGATGATTTCTCTTTCCCATCCTTTTCTAAAGAGAGTTCAGGAGTTTGCATAGGATAAGACACATCCCAACAGGCAGCAATCCTGTTTTGGAGGCTGAAAGGCTCCAATAACATCAGTGTGGGCCATTTGGCTTCGCAGCCAGCTGTGCCAGTCGTACTAAATTTACTATTTCAGGTGCAGGGAAAAGTGTGATCTTTTTTTTAAAAAAGTATTTGCTGTGCCATAAACTTCTTCCAAGATCTTGGGCACATCATCCCATGCCTCAGTTTTCCAACCATGAACAACAATTTGAGAGCGTTTTCCTCTGCCAGGGTGGGATGAGGACCTAAGAGACCCTCTGGGGCACTCATATCTCAGTAATTTTTGGTGAGGGTGATGAGGTGCTGGCACAGGCTGCCCAGAGAAGCTGTGGCTGCTCCATCTCTGCAAGTGTCACAGAGAAACTGAGGCTGACAGAGGGATTTGGTGTCACTGGAATGTGCTGGTGCTTGCAGGCAGTGCCAGGTTTCACAAGGATGTGGGGATGGCAGCTGGGAACAAACTGGGCACGTGGCAGCTGTAAAAAAAAAAAAAAATAGAGCTTTTCTCTTTGGAGCTACTGGTACACCTTGTAAGGATATTGGGAGCAGCAGTTTGGCTCAGGGACCTCACACGATCCTGTGCAGTCATGAGATGGACTCTGTATTTCCTATAAGGTACCACCCCATTCCTTAAGGAAAGAGAGGAGGTTGTCCCTCAAAAACCACAACCTTGGCCCATGGAACATATTTATGAGCTGAAAATTCCAGTGCAGAATGAATTTTATTATTTTATTTTATTTTATTTTATTTTATTTTATT
>VZSR01003806.1:19344297-19357101 GCA_013398615.1 Brachypodius melanocephalos | reverse complement strand
GCCCTGGTGAGTGCAGGAGCTGGGAATAGACCCCACATCTCCTTTTCCTGCACTGCCTGCTTCAACCTGGGCTTTTCCTCAAGCACAGGGAATGAACACCAAACACCCCTGGGCCCGTGTCAGGCAGAGCAGTGGCAGCCTGGCCACCCGTGGGTTGTGTTTCGATTGTCAGACACGCCTTAGTGGCTCCATGCTTCCATCTAGTGACAAAAAGCCACTGCTCACCCCTCCTGCTTGGCTCTGCCTTCTCTCTGGTTGCACTGCAGGAGTATTTCTCAGATTCCTGATTCTGAGTCTGTCCAAAGGGCTTTTTCCGTTTATTTACTCAAAATCTAAACCCCTAAATGAGTAACTCCAAACAAACAAACAAACAAACAAACAAACAAACAAACAAAAACAAAACAAAAACCCCCAAAAACCTAGGGGTGAAGTTTTTGAGCAGAACTGTCCTTTGTCAGGAAAAAATGTGGCTTGTACATGTACACAAACGTGCACTTGCTCATCAAAATGTTCTGATTTCCTCTTTAGTGGGTAATATCCCTAAAAAAGGGCATTAGCCTGTGGTGACAGGGTACTTAAATGTCATATAACCTCCTGTGTGGAGACCATTCCTCTCCTGAATTCCAGGCCTGGGTTTCTGGTTATTAAGGATAATGTTTTTCATACAGTCACAGAATCATAGAATGATTTGGGATGGAAAGGATGTCAAAGTTCCTCCAGTTCTACCCCACTTCCACTATCCCAGGTGGGGTAGTTCCAAACCCTGTCCAACCTGGCCTGGAACACTGCCAGGGGTGGAGAAAGAATAAATCACCAGCTTGTCTGGTAAACCTGTGCCAGGGCCTCCCTACCCTAACAGAGCAATCTTCTTCCTAAAATCCCATCTAATCCTGCCCTCTGACAGTTTAAAACCCTTCCCCCTTGTCCTGTCCCTCCAGGCCCTTGTAAGTTGTTTCTCTCCATCTTTCTTGTAGGCTCCCTGCAGGTACCGGATGGGTGCAATTAGGTCACCCCAAAACCTTCTCTTTTTCTTGCAGGAGAGTTGCTCCATCCCTCAAATCATCTTGGTGGCCTCCCCTGGACTTGCCCTTTCCGTCTTTCTTTTCACGTTTCAGCTCCTTCATGGGGAGGGCTCCCTATGGATTGTTGTACTTAATATGTGACTTTCTGCAAAGAATAAACTCCTCATCCCAGCCAAATCCTGCTGACCTGCAAACCTTGGACATTTGGTCGAGTTTTTCCTGGATAAAACATTTCCTTAGGATAGAATCAAAAAGTGCTACGGATACTAACACTGATAATTTTTGCTGACTATGAGGCAGAGTGTTTGAGTGACAGAGTGTGCGGGAAGCAGCACTGAGGGCAGAAAAAAACCATAATGTCCCTGCTCAGCCTCACCTGGGACCACCCTCCCCAGCCTGGGTGTGTTCAGGAGCCTGATTTAACCTCATCTATGGCTCTGTGCTCCCTCCCTGAGCTGTGTTGTAGAAATACTGCTCTGTAATCCCCTCTCTGGTCCTGCCTTTTAGCTGGATCATAAGTTCATGTTGTAGCTGAGCACTCTGCTCTCTGTCCTCTTGTTTCTGAGGGGATTTCCTGAAGGGACCTTGCACCTGGTCCATCCCTTTATTTGGGGCTATGAGTGGACCCTCTTACCAGCATCTATCTGCTGTGTCATCCTTGAAAAGCCTCTTATTTAGCAATGCTTTTTTGTCTGAGAATTGCCTCAAGTTTACTCTTCCTTCTGATCACATTTCCAGTGCAATTCTGCTAATGAGTAAACTGAGTGTAGACCACTGATGGGGTAAACTGACACGGGGTTCCTGCAATCATTGGCTGTCTGTGGCTGAGACTCTGGGGCTTGGGCTGAGAATAAACCAAGCACGACAGGTTCCACTGCTGGGCAGAGCTCCAGAGCTCCCCTGAGGGTTGATTGCCCGTGACTTTGTGCCACTGAGTCTCTGAGCTGAGGAGGAACCTGAGCGAGCCTGTTTCACCTCCCTTTGGGGCTGAGGTGAGAGCATGAGCACGTGCTGCTGCTGTTTGGTGTGTGGTAACTCATTAAACCTCAGTCACGCTGTGGGGTCTGGGAACTTCCTGAAAATTTCAGTGGAAACTTCCATGAAGGTTTCCATGCCAGGGCAGGGGCTCAGCAACCCGTTGAGGAATTCCATCAAAATTCATCTGGGCTTCAAACAGAGGAGGGCAGAGGTGGGAGTAGAGATGCTGGTCAGTGTCTGAGGGAGGCTGGGTTGCATCTTCCCAGCAGCCAAGGCTCTCCAGGGCATGAATGATAACACTGTGAAAATCCACTGCCCTCTTTTCCACAGGGAAAAAAGACCTGCAGGGTTAAAGAGAAGTTAATAAGGCATCTAAGCACCCTTTGGGCAGAATTCCCAGCAGATGCTGCTGGGAATACCATGGGAAAATTGAATTAATAATATGTAAGGGAGCATTGAAGTCCGCTTGCTGTGAAAGTCAGTCCCAGATTGAACATCAGCATATCAAGAAACAATTTTGCTGTCAAGTTGTAGGAGGGAAAAAAAGAGGATACAATGGATTAATTGTCCTCCTGTTGGAGGACCTAACCATCTACCAATGGGAGAACCATCCCACGTTATTTTTGTTATGGGTATTAAAGTCTTGGAACAAAACAGTTAATAGCAGCAAGTAGCTTAGGTTAATAATTAAGCACCCTGAATGGACAGCTCTGAGCTGTCTGTGACAGGATTGGAGCCTTTTGGGAAGCTTGTCTGGTGGGTTTCAGCCCTGGGCAGGGTGACTGACACAGCCCCAGCCTGAAACCTGTGGCAGAGCTGGTGCCAAAGGGATGGAGCTCTTGTGCTGGTAATGGAGCCCCTGCTCTTCACTTGCCACAGGAATGGAGGAAGAATAAATTGAATAAGGTAAGTAAAGCCAGGAAAACTCCAAAAAAGAATCATAAAATTAAATTCAAATTATATTTTCTGCACCTGCTTTGAAATGCAGCATTCACTTGCACCAGGGTGCTGGACTCTGAGCTGTGTATTTTGTTACTAAAATGTTTATATTCTTAAATTATTAGAAGAATTCACAGCTCTTGCTCCCACAGGTGTGCAGTGAGAACAAAGAATACAGGTGGGGTTTGTTTTAAAGTTACAAGGAAGGTCCTGGAGCCAGACTCTTGAGAATTCCTCATCCAGTGTTCAAGATGAACCTTTGGAGAACATTCCTGCTGAGTGTTGGACTGATATTCTTGGCAGGTGGGTGATGGAGAGGTTTTATTTCCAACCACACCTGTAAAACCCAGTGGGGATTAGACACAGACTGCCTGTGAGATGTGGAGAAGAACCTCTAAAATGTGTTGAAAACTTTGGAATATTGACTGTGGCACATTGGACATTGTCCACCGTTGTTGTTGGTTTTCCATGGCATTATTTCCATAGCCATAGAGGAGATTTCTGGATTAATTTTTAATTCAGTATTCTACCTGTGTTCATATAATATCCATTGTTTTTGTTTCACCTGATGATAAACATGTCACTCTTTGCATGCTGATATTAAGAGTTCATGATGCAAAAGTGTCCAATATTTCTCTTCAGTGATCAATACTGATGTTTGATCAGATTGCATCCAAACACAACTGAAAAGTTGGAAATCTCTTGAAATGTCAATCAGAAAACTGGATATCACTGTAAAATGAGTTCTGGAAAATTCTGGTCAGAGGCTGTATAAAAAGCCAAACGCTGGTTCATCTCTCAGCTTCAGAGGATGAGGATACCAAAAATAAATCCTAAATTGTCTAAGGAATTTGGTGCCTTTATGAAAGGCATGGCATAGCAGGTTATAGATGACTTAACACCATGAGGCAGGAGCTCCTTTCCAGGCCTGTACATCTTTCCTAAGGACTTCAGAAGGAAATAGCTGGACAGGCTGTCTCGAAGCCAGAAAAGGATATATTTTGTAGGCGGCCTTCATTTTGCTAGGGTTCACGGAAGTCTGCAAACACATTTCTTTGAGATAATTTTTAATTCTTGAGCATGACAGGAGGCTCAGGCTGTAACTTGTCTCAAAAAGGCCTGAAGGCATCAACACCTCCCTGAGGGGAGCTGTAAAAGGAGGAGAGAGGTGGGGGAAAAAAGGATGGGCAACATGATTAATTTGGGTGCCTGAGAAGGAGAAATTAAATAAAGGGTGGAATAACAGGAAGACAGCTCTCAGACCGCTGTGTCTCATGCTGTATAAGATGTTTCGGATATTTGCATTTCCCTTCAGCCTGATGGAGCTGGTTTGTTTTTGCAGGGACAGCCTCAGGATCACTGATCAAGCCCCACGAGGGCAGCATTGCTGGAGGAACATGGATTACCATCACTCTGGATGGTGAGCTTTAAATTCTCGTGAAGTATCTGTTGAAATAGAGTCATAGAAAGGTTGGATTGAAAGGGATCTTTAAAATCAGCTCATTCCACCACCCTGCCATGGGCAGAAACACCTTCCACTATCCCAGGTTGCTCTAAACCCCCTCCAGCTTGGCCTTGGACACTTCCAGGGGTGGAAAAATAACAGATAATCAGCTCCCTACTGAGGTTTGTGGTTGGAGTGACAAGCCCTACTCAACAAAACCATAGGCTGTGATGCTCATAGCATGCAGCTTGAAATGATCGCTTCATAAGATATTGCTGAAGGTTTATTTCTAAGCAACAGAAGTAAAAAAATGTTTACTGTATTTTTGCAGATGTAGGGCTAGAAATTTCTTCTCTGATCCTGCCCTTTTATTGGAGAAAAGCTAAAAATCTGCCCCCTCCATATGTCCTGTGATGCTGGAGCTTTTAAAACTCTTATGGTAAACATGACATCTGAGTAAAAATCACAGAAAATTATATGTCATGCCCATTTGACAACTGTACAAAGCTAGGTCTGATTTTCCACAGTGATGAATATTTATTCATGGGGAAGAGAGACGGTTTCTGAACCTGCTGCAAGGTTGTTAGCTGGCACAGGCTGCCCAGGGCAGTAGTAGAATCACCAGGGGGTTTTAAAAGATGTCTGGATGTGCACTTGGGGACATGGATTTTACCCCTCCAATTCTCTCCCCAACCCCCCCGGGAGGCAAGTGAGTGAGTGGCTGTGTGGGGCTGAGTGACAGCTGGGGTTAAACCACCACAAACATGATTTTAAAAAGCCTGATCAAGGGCTCTAAGCATTATTCCTAGAGAAGCTGGGTTGTACCTCCAAAAAATGTTTGTTGTGCAACTGTGAGTGATCCTGTGCTCACAGAGCTCTTCTGGTTGACTTTCTTGCTTAGGCTCATCATCCCACCAGCTAGAATCTGTCTCTCCAGCCAGTGCACCCCAGCTGGAGGTGTCCCTGGTGAATCCAGAGCTGCCCAGGCTGCCCTGTGACGTCTCTCCTCTGTATTTGGACTTGCCCACTATCAGGTGCAGAACGAGGTATGATCCCTAGCTACGTTGTGGGTGAGACCCAGCCCTTTGTCAGACAGGATCCTCATTTTCCTTTCAGTGCCTGCACGGGCAGTTTGGGAGTTGAAGGAATTCCTACAGCTGCAACGGTGGCCTTGCCGAGAACCTCCTAAGCTGGGTTGATTTATTCTTGTTTCAATTTTGTGAAGCATAAGGCTACCTTGAGCCTTGAGGGTCTCAGAGAGGCTTCCTGGGCAGTCCAGACTGAGACCTCCAAAGGTCTGTAGACATCTAGCTCTCAGATGCAAAACTCCCAAGAAAATCTTGGAGGAGACTCTACCAGCTTTTGGTGTCCTTGACCTGTCCAAGGTGATAGAGAGAGGTTATGAATAGAACAGGAAATAAATAAAGTTCCAAGCAGCAGCTGGGCAGTTTAAGCTGCCTGTTTTCTATCCTGTCATAACTTTAACACAGGTTGTGGAAGACTGGGGTGTCTGAAGAGGGGCCTAATGGGACTCTTCCATATTTTGCTGCTATGATTTGACTGGGAGTTAATTCTGCTGGGTGTTGTGCTGGGAAGCTGTGTGAATCAAGGATGCAGCATTAATTTATGGACCAGGATCAAGATGCTCTGCAGATCCAGGCAGCCCTGGGTCATTTTATTACTAATGAATAACAATTATTTTCTGTGCATGGCTAATGAGAATGCTTGTATTTTGCATTAACAATCATTTGAGTAGAGTTCTGATGCAGTCCTGTCACCTTCTGCTCTTAACTGTGATTTCTTGCTGTGCTTCCACATTTCTTTTAAATTATTATTTTAAAGTTTATATGTTTGAAATTTGGGCTGACAGTGTAAAACTCCTTTGCTGTGTGGAAGTCTCAGTGGACTTGCTGTGAATGGAGACTCTGTAAAGGACTTGGCATTTCTTAAACACAGTTTGTGTAAAAATAATATTACACATTTTCTTCCACCTAGGTCTTCACCCCAGGAGGGTTTGTACTATGTGGAGGTGACCTTTAAAGGACATGTGATTAACAACCTGACTGAGGTGGAGAAAGAGAATTATTCTTTCAAGGTAATCACCAAGCAAGTGCAGAAGCGAGGATAAAGAATTCAGGCTATTGAAGGGAATGAGGCTTCAACATTGTGTCACAGGAAATGCATTCAAATGGATGGAATCATGGAATGGTTTGGATTGGAAAGGACCTCTAAGACCATTCGACTCCAACCCTAAGCCGAAGAAAGATGGGGAGAGGCTTTTTGCAAAGGCATGTTAGAGAAAGAACCAGGGGCAGAGGCTTCAAACTGAAAGAGAGTAGGTTTAGATTGGATGTTTGAAAAAAACTCTTTAATGTGAGGCCCTGGCACAGGCTGCCCCATCCCTGGAAGTGCTCCAGGCCAGGTTGGAGAGGGTTTGGAGCAACCTGGGATAGTGGAAGGTGTCCCTGCCCATGGCAAGGGTATGGAGTGAGAAGGTCTTTGAGGTCCCTTCCAACCCAAATTATTCTGGGATTCTATGATCTCTTGCAGAGCAGAATCCTTAGTCATGATTGTGCTTTGGGATGAGGCCTGGTGTGTTTGGAAGTCACATCCCACCTCTCTGCTAACTTTGAGCAAAAACCCCCAGCATTTTCAATAAATTGCACATTAAAGCTGAAGAGTCATTGGGTGGTTCAGCTAGCTTAGAGAGCTGATGAAAAATCACCAGGGGATGCTGTTAATGAGGCACATTCCAAGCTAAATAAACCACAATGTGTCTCTTTGTTTTGGGGCTGGGCACTGGGAGCTATGGGAATTAAAAATTAATTTTGCCTCCGCTTTAGATTGGAAAAGCTGCTGCAGGCAGCAACACGTCTGAGCAGCTCACAAGTGTCACTGTGTCAGCCAGTGGCCCCAATTTCACGCTGCTTTTGGCTTCTTTCTCCACATCTTTTCCAACCTGTGGTGTGGTGTGGTGCTGCCTTTGCTCCCCAGAAGTGGCCATTGCTGGAGGGAGTTTGTGGCTGCTCACTGATTTTTGACATGAGCAGGAGTAGGAGGGAAGGCAAAGGCTGAGCTCTGAAAGGGAAAGAGCTTCAAGGAAGGCTTAGGAAAAACCCCAATATTTGCAATGGTGTCTTTGAATTAATGCAACAAATTAATTTTTTATCATATTTATTGGGCTGTAAGCAGCATCTGTAAGTGCCAGTGAGGACACGAGGGGGCTCATAAAGGGGGTGGAGAAGATGAGCATGTCCAAAAAGGATGGGGAAGGGTCTGGAGCACAAATCTGATGAGGAACAGCTCAGGGAGCTGTGGGGGCTCAGCCTGGAGAAAAGGAGGCTCAGGGAGGACCTTTTCACTCTACACAACTCCTCGACAGGAGGATGCAGCCAGGTGGGTGTTGTCCTCTTCTTCCAGGTTACAGGATACAGGATGAGAAAATTGCCTCAGGTTGCACCAGTGGAGCTTTAGATTGAATATCATGGAAAATTTCTTCCCCAAAGGATTGTCAAACACCAGGGAAGAGGTGGAGTTACCAGCCCTGGAGGGATTGAAAAGCCATGCAGATGTGGCATTTAAATCCATTTACTGGATTTAGCAGTGTTGTATTAATGGTTGGATTTGATGATTTTTAAGGTTTTTTTTTTTTTTTTTTTTTTTTTTCTCAGAGGTGAAGGTGGTCCTTTCCCCAAAAAATCTCTGTTGTATTGCTGTAAGATAGGTCAAGACAAAGTCTTTGCTCCACTACTTTAAGGTACCCAACAAACTTGCCAAAGAGTGGCCGAAGTATTTCAGATCTATGATGATGAAATTGTTCTAAAAGATATACTATTGGGAAGAAAAATCGTGTCACCATTCAGGATAAAATTAAGGTTTCAGCTAAAACATGACTTAGAAATTTGATAGTGTATTGAACTGTGTCTTCTGATATTGGATCGAGCCAGGGTGGGCAATTTGGGAGCAAAAGATGTAAAAATATCACTAATCCAGACTCTGAATAGAGAGTGGGTAAGAAGGAATAATTCTGCTTACTCCCTTCCCAGAGCAGGACCCTACTTCAAAGATCAGACACGGAGTGTGAGTGTCTGAAATGCAGCTGCTGGCTGGGTTGTGAGCAATGCACAATCACATGGGGTTGGACTGCTGTAGAAATAGCTGACATTTCCCTGCAAAATTCTCTTTGCAGTTCTCAGCTGAGCAGACACCTGTGGTTTACCAAATTAATCCATCATCTGGCACCCCAGGTATGGGACTTTCCTTTAATCTGTGATGCCATACAGACCTCTTGCTTATTGGGGTTTTAGATCAGACTTAAATTTACATGAGAAGTCATTCACTGATTTTGGTCTGAAAAATTACCTGGGATATGGCAGATTTTCCCCCCCTATTTCTATTATTTCTGTATTTCTAGGTTTCTTCAGAGAAAATTGAAAGTTTGATCCTGAAAGTCAAGATTAATAAAAAGATTTCGGTCTCTCAAGAGTTCAGACAGTAACATGGATGATTATATCACAGATGTGCCTTAATCTAAATCAATCTCTAATTTCCAATTGTTTTCAGGTGTAGCTCAGCTCTTGTTTCTCGTGCTTTGCTTTAGGGTGTCAGTGTTCTATAGGGTGTTCTTTGTGTTAGTGCATGGATGTTTCACCTCCCAGTGTGAGTGAAGAAGAGGAAAATCATCTGGCCACGGCTATGCTGAGGTCCTTCTTTAGACCTTCACCCTGGCTGGTGTACAAATGATATAATTTTGGTTGTCTCATGAGGTTGTACAGTAAAATTGGGTTAGAAAATGGGGTTTCGTTAACAAAAGAGTTGAGGAAAAATTGTCAGCTCTGTGCAAATACAGAAAAGAAATTTTGAATAAATTTGAGGTTTTTTGGTGGGAAACAAAGACATGTGTTTTGACAAAAGTGAATTAAGTACAAAATCATCTCGAGCCATGGTAGAAGTTGAGAGTACATTCAGTGCAGGAACCCCTGCAAAATCCATAAAGACCACAAATTCCTTTTGTTCAGCTCAGAAAATCTGCAAACAAGTTCTCTGCTTTTAAGAGACTCTCTTCAATTTCCATTTCCTCTTAAACAGGAAATTTAATAAAGATTCATGGGAAGACAATTGCTGGGAGATATGAGACCCTGGACTTCGACGTGGATTATATTGATGGGTAATTATGAACACTCAGCTATCTGCTGCAGTTCCTGTAAATTGGCATTTCTTCCATCAGCCTCCTCGACAGCAATAAATTGCAACCAGTTGGCCCAGAATTGCCATTTACTTCCTTTGTGGTTTATTGCAGCTCATGAGTTGGGCTCCAGCAAACTTTGTTAATCTAATTGCAACTGGTCCATTAAGCTGGTTGGTTTGTTTACTGGCAGCACAGTCAATCACAGCTCAGTGTGAATTGTACTGTAATTGCAGCTGGCTGCTGTAGATTTTATTTTGGCTAGCAAATTAAAATTTAACTAATTAAAATAATGTCAGAGTTGAAAAGTTAAATAAATTTTCCCCTTTCCATTTGCATTTTTTTTTTTTTAAGAAAAAAACCCTATTAGTTTGAAGCAGATGCTCTGGTAAACCAGAAGACTAAAGAGAAGTATTTTGAGACAAAAGGCTTTGTTGTTCACTGTTTTAAACAGTCTATATTTGCTTTCTTGTTCTGACTTGTTTGATAATTTTTTATGTTGCTTCTGTGATTACATGCAACAGAGAAAAGCTGGTAGGTTTAAAAAACTTATTTTAGGACAGCAGCCCCTTTAAACACAGTGAATACAAAATAAACATCAACACTGTCCTGCTGTGTGTCATATGTACTTCCATATGTATGGATGTATTGTCAAATGTTAATTTATAATTTATGTGCCAATGGCAGTGAAGAACTAAGCCCAAGTAAGTATTTTAAAGATAAACTATTAATCCACAGTTATTCTGCTAACAGTTTAAGGATCATTTCAGGAGCCAGGAAAGGCAAGTATTCTTGGTAGTTAAATTTTTTAATTGAAGCAGCAGATATTTAACAATGAGATGCTTTTTAGTGACTTCTCAAACTGACTGGAAATGTCCCTTGCTAAATGATTAAACTCCTTGCTGGCATGAAGGAAAGCCCAGTGCAGATTCCTGCCATGCCATCCCTACACTGTGCACATCAGCATCCTTTGTTTGGTATCAATTATTGTTTTACCTGCCTCTGGTGGAGCCCTGGAACCTTTGATCAGAGGAAAGAAAGGCTGCTCTGTCTTAGTGCAGGCTGGACATGCCTGCAGTGCTCTGCTGCCAGATTACTCATTTACAGCTCAGCCTCACCAAAAGGAAATAGCCTCAAAATCCCAGCATACCAGACAGGTTCCCTTTGTAGCTTCACATGAATAATTTGCCCATTTTTGGTGTGTTAGGAAATAGGTACCAGGTGGGGACTTGGACTTGACCAGAGCAGTCTGTCACTCAGTCATGCTGATTCAGGATTTGGAGCAAAAAAAAAAAATGGGAAGGGTTTTTATCCTTTCAAGTGTGTTCTGCACCTTTTTCTATGCTCTGTATGGGATCCACTGGGCCAGTGATGCTGAACAAACATTTGGCAGAAGTGATTTTTTAAAAACTTCTTAAAAGGAAAGGTTCTCAATATCAGCCACCTGTATTAACAAAAGCAAGCTCTTTAGGAAAAAAACCTCATAAAACTGCATTCTCAGACATGGGCCATAGAAAACTGCACTGTGAGGGATGGGTCATCACAAAGTGTTTGCATTACAGGTTTTAATTACCTATTTTCTTTAATTGCCTGCTAATTCTCAAGGAATCATTGCCATCCTTTGCTTATTCTGCTAATTACTCTGAATTTATTCCTTCCACCTTCCTCCTCCTCTTCAGTGGAAGTTGTCCCATATTGATCCTTAAGGAACAGATATTAATTTTTTTTTTTTTTATTAGGAGCTTGAGTGATTTCTGCTGGAAGTTGTTTGTAGTGTTTTTTCCCTCAATGAAATAAAGAGATGTCTGAGCTTCATCTTGGTTGTACTTGCTGTAGTTGATGCTCCCTGTTGGTTTGGAAGGTGTGGGTGGATGTTGCCCTCAGGGAGGAGGGATTGGATCCTTCAGAGCTGGCATGAAGTGTCTCCAAGAGGGCCCTGCTGCTCTCTCACAGAGCTGCAGTTCCCACAGTATTTGGGGAATGCAGTTTGCAGGTGCAGAGATGAGAGATTAGGGCTTGTCCCATTTTCTAGAAGGTTAATAAATGTTAGATACAAGTGGGGGGAATTCCTGTCCCTTGGGAAAATATTGGCTGCTGATTTTAACAGGATCAAGTTTTCATCTGCATCACATTGTATCTTTCCTGTTTATTTTTTTGCCCAGGCCAGCTGTTCTTACCTCAGGAGATGGATGGATCAGTCTCTGCTCTTTTGCTGACAGGACAGCTGGAAGCACGTCAGTTCTTGTTTACTTTGGGTTTGTTTTGGTGCAAGGGCTCAACACAGCTTGTGCACAAATAAAAGGAAAAAAGTGGCTTTTGGAGAAACTCTTCTGCTTTGGCTTAAAATGGAGAGGGACCCTGGGGAGTTATGGTCTGTGATGGGGTGGGTGAGGGTTGCTGGCTTTCTGCAGCTTCAACCACTTAAATGTAAATGTGAGCTAATGATGGGGATTGTGTCATTCCATGACTCCAGAGGGTTGATGTAGTGCCAGCACCTCTGTTTTAATTGCTACCTGCTCATTCTTACAGTTTAAGAGCCTGCAGAGGAGCAAGTAGAGGGGAAACATTTTTTGTGCTATTCACCCTCCCCTTGTGCCTGCATTTGTCCCTTCTCAGTTTTTTACTTCAAGGGGGGGTTCTGAAGGCCACCAACAGCATCATCTTCTAGAAATAGGTGTAAAGGAGCCAAGCTGGAGCCCTGCTGCAGGGAGATATGCTCCTAAGCTGCTGAACTTTTGATCATTAGTGGGAAGATGAGTTGCTTCTCTCCCATCCCACCTGCTTCACTCCTGTGTTTTTAAAGACAGCAAACCATGACTATCTTGGGTGTATAAGCCCACATCTTCTATTGGTTAGTTGATTCTACTTTATTTTGGTTATTTTTTGCTCCCAAGGCTTAGTGAAGTCCTTTGTCTCTCCACAGTTACCCTGTTCAGGTGACGGATGGACTGGGGACTCTGCAGTGCCGGGTGGAAGGCAACCACATAGGTTGGTGAAAAGGGGTAAAAACCATGGGTTTCTGTCATTCCTGCAACTCCAGAGGATGGAGGGAGGAGGGTATCTGTTGTGAGTTTGAGTTCTGTCCCCAAAGCTGGAATATGGCTCAAGGCTGAGTCCATAAGTGCAGCTTCAGCTCCAGGCTTGCCAGCCTTCAGCACAGCCCCTGCTGTGGTTTGTATCCTTTGCACAGCCTAGGGCTGCATGTGTGGATAGAGACAGAGCTAAAGACAATCTTG
>VZSR01003806.1:19325587-19344197 GCA_013398615.1 Brachypodius melanocephalos | reverse complement strand
ACATGCATGAAGGGAAACCAGGATGAGATGTGGGTGCTGATGACATCCAACAGGGTAATTTGGGGCTCTTGCTCATTTTCCTACTTCAATCCTTCTTGTCTGTGATGGACCTTCCTTTAGTGCTTTATTAGAGGAGTAAATTGGGTGTTCCCTTCTATTTACAGTCTCTCCAGCAGCACAGGGTGTCCCTTTCATTCTTCCTCACTTCCAAGCACTCTGAAGAAGTTTCTAATTTCTTGTGGTGGCTTTGAGCTCCAGCTTTCCTGTTTGGGAAAGATATTGTGAGTTAAATATGCAAATTAGACTTTCTTTGCTGTTGTAAGGAAAGTGTAAGGAAAGGAGAATGAGGCTTAGGGAAGCAGGACAAGATTTGGTAGAATTTACTCCATACTTCTGCCTTGAAGCATAATAACTTTTCTCTCGCCCAGGGTCCCACAATGTCAGCTTCTCAGTGTTTAACAAAGGAAAGTGAGTAAAATAATAATTTCTCTCTTCTTCTCTGGTTTTGCATGGGGATACAGCTGCATTTGAGTTGAGGATGAGTGAATGATGCTTTTCCTGAATCATGCATTTCAGTGCTTAGAAATGAGGTTTTGTTATCTTGAGAAGATGGTTGTCTGACTGGGAAAGAAAAGGGGGAATTTTTCTCCCAAAGCATTTCCACATAGGTGTTTTTATACTTTACCTTCGGTGTCCAAAACATAAGGTATCTTGTCTTGGACAAAAGGGAATGGCTGAAGGAGGATGGATTCAGATTGGGTATTAGGAAGGAATTCTTCCCTGTGAGGGTGGTGAGGCCCTGGTACAGGTTGCTCAGAGAAGCTGTGGCTGCCCCGAATCCCTGGAAGTGTCCAAGGCCAGGTTGGATGGGCTTGGAGTAACCTGGCATGGTGGAAGGTGTCCCTGCCCATGGCAGGGGGTGGCACTGGATGTTCTTTAACATTGCTTCCCACCCAAACCATTCTGTGATCAGTTAAATCTGGCTGAATTAAACCCTTTCACATTGCTTTTAACTGTTCATCCAAATGGGAAAGAATTTAACCATAAAGGGAGGTGAAAACAGGTTCTGACCCTGTCAAAACACACTTTACAATGTGTTAGTACTTCCAATAAAGTGTTTCAGCCATGTAATGGGTTCTCATGAATCAATGCCTCAATTTGCTGGTGAAAGGAGTTGTTGAAGCTTGCAGAAATATTCCACTATTCCTCTGGAGAGTGAATATTCAGCCCTGACAAACGAAGGTCTGCTTTTATTTACATGGCCCAGGATCTCTCAGGTATTTTCTCTCTTGCAGGTCAGCAGTGCACAAAGGTGCTTGGCTCATCAGTGCCAAACAAGAGCTTTTCCTGTATCAGACTCATCCAGGTATTCACTGATCCACCTCACTGGCACTGTCTTCCACCAGCGTGGTCTAAGAAAAAACCTCTCACTGCTGCTTTTCCCAGGGATGTAATCCTGTTTTGTTCTCATTTTGGTGTTCCACTCCCCTGGTATGGGCTTCACTAAGCAAAAAGCTGCAGATCAAGTATCACAAGACAACCGGATTTATGTGTGTTGTTCCTTGTCCTGTCAGATCAGTTACTGAGTCGAGGTGTTGCTCACAGAGAAAATTTACCCCTTTGAATCACTCTGTGTTTGGTAAGGCTGAAATTTTGAAAATGCAGTATGAGAGCTCCCACACTGGCTACAGGGAGGAGCTGATGTTTGGCTACTCCAAGAATTGAGTTCTGGATAAGTGGCAAATGGTAGGGTGCTGCACCATGAGTTTAAAAATTACTTAAGGTACAGTAAAAGTAACCTACATGTAACATTTCAAGGTGTATTGTAGACAACTCTGTTACAAAGGGTAATTTTATGTCTGTCTTTACAATTTAAAGCAGAGTAAAATGAAATAACCATGCATGAAGTTGACTGTTGGCAAAGCCTGAGCAGAAAGTTTTGCTAGATCAGTCCAGTAGACAGTACTGTGCTAGTCAGTAGTCAATACTGTAAAATTAGGGCTTAAATACCAGATTAATTAACAAAAAAGATGCAGGTATAGACCAAAATTCCTCATGTTTTTCTTATTAGTCTTTTTTTTTTTTTCCTAGAGCTATAAAAGTAGGACTGGGTGGTTAAACTCCAATATGAGTGCAAAGTGGGTAATTGTCATCAAAAAGAAAAATAGTTTTCCTGTGGAATGGTACATCTGGAACAGATAAAATCCTGAAAGGATATCATGATGTGGATACTCAGATATTCAGCTCCCTCCATTTGTCCCTGAAGTCTGAGGGATGGTTGGAAAGAGTGGTAACATTTAAACCTAAGGACTAAATTGAGATATGAGTCAGAGAAGGTCAAGAGTATTAAAACAATTTTAATTCTGCCTTTTAATTTTTCCCCAGAGATCCTCAATGGCACAGAATAGAGCAGTTTGCAATCTGAGCATGAGAGATGCAGCCACTGCTAAGTAACAGCCCAAGCATCGCAGTGTTCCATCATGTGGCCAAATTATCCATGGCATTCATTCCTGGTGTCACCCCAGAGGCTGCCAAAAAAAGGATCAGTGAGAAGCTGGTTTCATTCACAGGAGCCTGCTCTGGCTGGAAGCAGTGCAAGTGCACTGTAGGCTTTTTCAGAAATGGGGCTGGGATTAACCTCTGCAAGCCTTGTGCTCAGACCCCTCTTTCCCTTCCCCTGCAGAGATATTCTCCGTGTTCCCGGCTGGAGGGAGCCTGGCAGGGGGCACTGACCTCACTATCACAGGGGATTTCTTTGAGGAGCCAGTGCAGGTCACTGCTGCAGGTAAGAGCAGAAAGATGTGAGTTTTATTTTTTTAAATACAGTTTGGCCCTGACTGCAAAACCCAAGGGATATTCAGGGATACCAGTGTGGGAATTGTAGGGCTCACTCCAGGAAGGTCTAGTTATTCTGATTGTAGGCAGAAGCTGTTCTGTTTGCTGGTAGTACCAGCCCAGGCTTGTGGCAAAATGCTGATCACTTTTGGGAACAAGAGGGATGGGAGAGGATT
Organism: Brachypodius melanocephalos; assembly: GCA_013398615.1. Lineage (NCBI taxonomy): Eukaryota > Metazoa > Chordata > Aves > Passeriformes > Pycnonotidae > Brachypodius > Brachypodius melanocephalos. Next base: position 19,341,186 of record VZSR01003806.1, on the reverse strand, counting down.
CTGCCTCTCTGCTCTGGTGAGAACCTACCCATCCAGGGTCCTCAGGGTCCAGGAAAATCATGGACCTGTTGGAATGAATCCAGAGGAGGGACACAAAATTGATCAGAGGGACAGACAACTTATACTATAAGCAAAGGCTGAGGGAGATATGACTGTTCAGACTGGAGAAAATAAGGTTCCAAGGAGACCTTGGAGCACTTTCTGATACCTAAAGGAGCTCCAGCAGAGCAACCTGATCTAGTGGAAGAGGTCCATAGAGAGGTGCTTGGAATGACATGTTTGTAAGGTCCCTTCCTACCCAAACCATTCCATGACTGGGATGTGTTTATGCTGCAGCTCAGCTGTGTATCCAGGTCTCCCACAGCACATTTGTCTCCTTTCCCTCCTGGCAGGTGTTCCTTGTAAAGTCAAGCACGTGTCTCCCCGGGAAATCAGATGCACCACGGAGCCTGTCGGCCAGGGCAGGAGACTTGGTGCCCCCCAGCCAGGTGAGGTGTTCCTGAAGCTCCAAATAAGCAAACAAACAGAAATGCAGGGCAGAAACCCTTTGGTGATGAATGCAATCAAGAAACAGAGCTTTCCAAAACACTGCCTGCTTCAACATCAAGTCAGTTTCTTTTGGGATGGTAGGGAAGGGGGCTACAAATAATCCAAGGGCTGGAGCAGCTCTGCTATGAGGAAAGACTGATGAGAGAGCTGGGGTTATCCAGCCCGGAGGAAAAACAAGGCTCCAGGGAGACCTGAGAGCCCCTTCCAGTGCCTAAAGGGGGCTTTCAGAAGCATGGGGATAATTTTTTATTAGGGACTTTTATTAGTAATAGGACAAGGGGTGATGGTTTTACATTAAAAGGGGGTTTATTTAAATTATTTCTAAGGAAGGATTTTTTGTACAATGAAGGGGGTGAGGCCATCGCACAGTTTGCCCAGAAAGGTGGTGGATGCTCCATCCCTGGAAACATTCAAGGCCACTTTGGGTGCAGCTCTGAGCAACCTGCTCTGGTTGGAGATGTCCCTGCTTGGGCAGGAGGTCGGACTGGATAAACTTGAATGGTCCCTTCCAAACTATTCCATGATCCTGCAGCCAGGAAAACCAAGGTGGAGAGCTCAGCCCACCATGTGCAGAGGGGAGATGGTGGGAGTAAGGTCAGACTGGTGTGCATGGCTGTGGAAAATGAGGGGTAGAAGGTGTGGATAATATTTAGAGGAAGGCTGGAGTTACTCCAGAGGCTTCTGGGGACACTCCTGGAGTGGAGCATTGCAGGACAAGACTTTAGTGGACAAAATCAGGCTTAAGTTTGACTGTGGGTCATTTCAGTGCCTTTTCCTGCAAGAGCAGACATTTGAGCAGGTTGGATGTTCTTCTCTCTTCAGAGTTTTGTTATTTCTGGTGGAGGATTTCAAGGTAAAACAAATTCCCTATGGCGAGATCTGTGTTCTGCCTTAGACTGCAAAATACCCCACAAACAGATCCAATTTATTATTAAAATTTTCTCTCTGGCCTGCCTCCTACAGCACTGATTCCAGCATGTGCTCTGGGATTTCTGCTGGCTGCTGCTGAGAATACTTTTGTTTTAACTTTCTAGGAAACAGAGGGCTGCTCTTTGAAGTCTGGGATGATGCCTCTGATCTGACAGAAGCAGGTCCTGGATACAGATGGCAGTTTGTACCTAATGCCAGCTCCCCAGTAAGGTTTCTGTCTGGGGCAAAGAAGTCCTTCAGGTACTCAGTGATCTTGAAAAGAGACAAAGCCATGGCAATCACCTTTAGCAGTGTAAGGTGTAGCAAAAACACCTGACAGCTCTTTATAGCAGAGCCTCACTGCATAGCTCCTATAAATCAAAGCAAACCCTTTGCTCTGAGGTCCTTTTGAAGCTTAAAATATGCAGTGAAGTGCTTTATTTTTTCCTCTTTTTTGCCTTCTCTCAGTATTTTTGCTCTACCTGGCCTAGATATGCTGAAATACCATCCAAAAATTGCTCTGGATGTAGGAGGTCCAGTTTGAGGCTATTTTGGGCTGGCGCTCTGGCCAGATGTGGAGGGGTAGATTCTCAGCTGATGTTGGCAGTAAAAGTGGAGTTAATACAAATACAAAAATTCCTGAATTGTGTTGGTTCCCATTGCCTCTTCAGATACGACCTTTAAAAACTGCAATGTGCATGAATTCTTACATTTATCTACCACTTCTCTGTTTTTGTTGTTTGGTTCTGAGTGTGGTTTTGGCTTTTTCCTGCATGTTCAGGGTTAAGACTTTGTTTGAGAAGAAATGCACTGAAGTGGCCACCAAAAAAAAATCATATTTAGTTTCATTGGGCTGTTTTTTCTTTCCTTTTTGAAACTTTTGTAAAGCATAATTGACATTTAATGTGAAATTGGGTCATTTTGAGGTTACTTCAGCTTTAGAATAGCAAGGTTTGTTTTGTTAAGATGGTTTAAAGATGTTTTCTTGTTACTCAGTGTATGTGTGAAATTGGGGTGTGGGGATTTTTTTTTCCTGTAATTCTTTTGTATATTATGGATATTGTGTTTTTGCTCAGCTCCAGACTCCGTGGATTTTTTGTGGCTCCTCAGACCAACAATTACACCTTCTGGATTCAGGCAGATGGTCAGGCATCTCTCTACTTAAGCTTGTCCCAAGATCCAAACCAGAAGGTATTATTCTTGGTAGAGAAAAATGAGGTGAAATGAAAAATGAGGCTGAAAAGGGTTTTAATTAAGGTGATAACAAATGAGAATTTCCCCAGTGTGATTGGTTTATTGTCTCTTATGAATCTGTTGCAGAGTCAAATCTGTGTGATTATTTTTGATGTTTTACATTAGCCCTGTCCATTATATAGCTCATAAAAAAATCACTCTTGCAAACTGAGTGATTGATTGTCTTTTGCATAAGACTTTTTTTTTTTGTTAGTTCAGCACATTTCTGTCTGAACTGAAGCCATCTACAAAAAGTTATTTGAGGATCTATTATTAGTGCTATTATTAGTGCCATAGGAATTATTTTTATTGTATTGAACCTTAAACCAAAGTTCTTTGTAATTGTGGCTTTTTCCTATATAATAGGAAGGAATTTGTGAGCTGTCAACCCATGGCTATCAGTTATAAACACAAATGTTTTTTTTTTTATTTTATTTTTGGAGCTGTGGCATTGGACTAAATGTTATTTGGGGCTGGAAAAATGTCACTAAACTGGTTAAATGGCTTCAAATTGAAAAAGAGTGGGTTTATATTGGATATTAGGGAGAAATTCTTCCCTGAGAGAGTGGTAAGGCCCTGACACAGATTGCCCAGAGAAGCTCTGGCCGCCCCTAGATCCCTGGAAATTTCCAGGGCCAGGTTGGATGGGGCTTGGAGTAACCTGGCATAGTGGAAGGTGTCCTTGCCCATGGCAGGGGGTGGCAATGAAATGGTTTTTGATGTCCCAGCCCAAACCATTCTGTGACTCTGTGATTTGATTGTTCTGCACACAGGTGAGAATTGCTTCTCTCCCTGCTGGCAATTCAGAGTGGTCTGAGAACTGGGTGAAGAACTGGAGTGAACCTTGGCAGCCAAAATCCCAGAAATTTGAACTAACTGCTGGTTCCAGGTACTACTTGGAAGCACTGCATCATGCAGAGACACCCAGCAAGGGGATGAGAGTTGGAGTCCAGATCCACAACACGTGGCTGGACCCCAGTGTGGTGAACAACTACTACACCGAGAGGCACGAAATTCGGGCTCGTGCCTTGCATCTTCCAGAAGTGCAGGTCAGTGCTGCCTGCAACTGCCTTGTGGGTGCTAGATGTGAAAAAATGTGTTTCCACCTTGTTTTCAACCTTGTGAGACAGCTGATGAGAAGAACATCGTGAGCTGAAGTTGTTTGTGGTTGTTACATACGTTAGTGGGCGTGTGTAAATGGAATGCGTGTGTAAATGGAATGCGTGTGTAAATGGGGAAGTTTGTTACTAGTGGTTAAACTTCTGCAGGTTAGGAGCTGCAGTTGCACAGGTCATGTATCCCTTGTTCTCCTGTTAATGTAAGAATTCTGTGCCTTGTAGGACAAGGGTAGTTTAGGAGTAGCTAAAGTGACTCTTGGAAAGGATCCCTGGTTCACAGAGACTTAAAAAGGCTAAATGCTTAAATAGGCTGTAAAATCTTCCTCAGTAGAAGACACCAAGTTGGAAGTGTGTGTGTCTCCCACAGTTTGCATCTGTTTTCATTTCTTGATTTACTTCTCTTTTTTTCACCAGGTGTTAACTGTGTCTGGTACAGGTAATTTCAGTATCTCCTGGAACAACACGCTGAGAATGATCCCCACAAATGCTACAGCTCACCAGGTAGGTGCCATTAAACAGACACGGGGTCCTCTGCTGGGGTGGAGTTGGTGGAGCTCTGGTGCTTGATAAAAGTTAAGATTTAGCTCAGAAGCTGAGATAAAGTTTATGTGATGTAGAGGTGGGGTTTTATTTTTTTTTTTTTTAACTGAGAATATCTTACAAAGGGATTTATTTTTTCTTGAGTGTTGACTCCCAGGTGTGTTCTAAACTTATCACAATATCCAGACATTTTGGAGTTTCATTGATCCAGATCCTTGGCCTTCTTCCCTAAGGCCAGATGTGTGTTGTATGGCTCTGGCTTCTTCTACAGCCCATAGTCTCTTGATGGGGCAATTTGTCAACATTAAAGTGACCCTGAGTGATGGCTCCAAGACAGCCATTAAACTGAGGATGTCTCACAGCCCTGAAAGCTGTCAGACATGAAAGGTTACACTCTGATGAGATAAATTTTCTTATATTATTATTTACCATTTATTCTTTTAATATTTGGCTACCTGCTTGTTCAGAGCTGTTGTGCCACTGATCCCTGGCTGATGAAAAGCGAAGTGATGATGTGTGTGTTGTAGTTTCTGCTGAAATTACTGTGATTTGACTGATTTTCACTTTCTTAATTTCTTTTAAAGGTGCAAGCAGCAATAGAAGAACTCCTTTCAGTAGGATGTGAAACTGAGCCAAGTTCTGCTAAAATCCTTTTTCACTGTGGTTTTGAGAAAGAAGGTAGGGAACTTCTGTGGCAAATAAGCAATATCGATTGTGAGAATTGATCTGCTTTTGTAACATAAATGTTCTTTAAACTGTCACTGGTAGTAAATTTACACTTTTTATGGGTAAAAGTACATATTCATATTTATCACCTATTTGTTGTGGATATGCATTAAAAGCAACATGATCAATATAACAATTATAGAGATAGAATATCCAGAGTTGGAAGGGATCATCAAATTCATCTCCTGGGCCTGTAGAGGACAACCCCAGGAATCTGTGCCTGAGAGTGTTTTGCAAACACTTCTTGAACTCTGGCAGGAGAATTCTTAAAGTAGGACTCTTTGACAATTTCTGGGTACCCACGTGTTGTATTTTCACAAATCTTGACTGTAATGGTATCTTCTGAATCTCTTTGAAACCTCTAATTTCCTCTATTTTTTTTTTTTTTTAAATATCTGTCAGATATGAAGAACATCATCACCACAGGACACATTATCAGTGGAACAGAGCCTTTCTGTGGGAGGTTCAGCATCCACAGACCAAGCCAGCTGGTGAAAACTTCCCCATCAACACTACCAAGATATGACCTCACTAAATACACACATGTGAGTGGCTGCTCTTAATGAGCAGCTTGCACTGGATACTGAATGCTCAGAGCCTAATAAGCAACATAAAGTCATCTGGTCAGCTTACAATTCCCCCAAATCTACCAAGCATTGTGTCTTAGCACAGAGCAGAGCACCTTTTATTTGGTTTGAGAGTGGTTTTGGACCTCTGAGATGTAGATACTTTTTAACACACCTGGCTGTTAACTGTTCCTGGGGACACAACCCTTGCTGTGGAAAAGGAAAAAGTGAGATGGTGTTGGAGAAAGGTGGAAGGGATGAGGACAAACATTTCTTGTCAAAAGGAAAAAATCCTTTATTGTTTGGTGGTCCATTATTGGCCACTTTTCTGTTCATCTTCTCCTACTTTCAACAGGAATAAACCCAAAATTTCAGGGAAGCCCCAGGGGTCAGTTTGATGCCATATTGTGGCACACCTGGGTGCCAAAACTGCCTTCTAAAGCCCTTATTCCCTGTCCAGCTCTCTTGGAGCCCCTTCAGGCGATGGAAGAGGCTTTAAGGTCTCCCCAGAGTCTTTTCTTCTCCAGGTCAAACAACTTAGTGTTAAACCAGAATTAAAATAGAATATCTTCCTTTATCTTCCATGTACATTATATATATATATACATTATATGTACATTATATATAAATTACTTTTTGATTTATGAAAATCTTTCCCCCATTTTTGCAGGTGTGTTTTGCACATAAAGGCCATATGAGCAACATCCTTCATCTCTCAGTGTCCTACACCAACGTCTCTTCATGTCCAGTGACGAGAAACCTTACCTGCCAATGGGACTTCAATGAAACTGACTCTAAAAGGTATCCAGACAATTAGTTATCAGAGATTACATTTTTTATATTAAGAAGGTGGAGCAGGAAAACCGAGGGAAGTTCTTATTTATATAGGAATAATTTGTCTGTTGGAGGACTCTGACAAAAGTTCTGTCCCTACAGAAACATTGTTGGAATGTGTTTCCATGCTTTTCGGAGGATTTAATGAGTAAATTTCCACATTTTTTCCTCCATGCACTTCAACACCTCAGTGACCCATAGGTATACTTGAAGATTTTTGAGAGCATAAATTCTCCAGTTTCTTTCCCAGTCGATTTTCTGAGAGGGAGAATTGCTTGTGTTTTTTTTTTTTTTTTTCACTCCACCCTTTGAAAGCTTTGAAAATTGGTGTAGCATTTGATTTTTTTCTTTTTTTTAATTGACTTAAAATTCCATGAGTAGAAAACATTTGGTAGTGGACATAAAGCTTAGGGCAGGCAGACTTAAAAAAATCAGGAGTGTCTGAAGAACTTGAAGAGAGCTAAGAGGTTGAATTCTGGTCTGACCCCTGTTGAAGTCACTGATGCTGTTGTGGTATTTTGCCAAAAATAAAGCAGGTATAGTCATTCCTATATCCCACTCTAGTGATTCAGAGGGGAAAACATAAGCAGATACCTAAATCTTCATTTCTCACTCTGGGGAACCCAACAAGGACATGGTGAGTAATCACAAACCACTGAGCATGTTACCAGTAGTAACAGAAACAGTACCTGATATTATCTGGAATCTTCACAATTACCTCAAATTTGTTTTTTGTCCCAACCTTGGTGTCTTCCAGCTGGACATTTACCTGCATCAACCTCTGGAAGAAGTGCGTGAATCTCTCTGTGCTTCTCCAGGACCTCCCAGTCAGTTCCCCAGTATTTGTGCATCAGATAGATTTGCAGAGCCCAGTGATGCACAAAGAAACACCTGGATCATTTTATCTTGATGAGCTCATCATTGCTGACAGAGCTGTGATTGGTAAAGTCATCTCTTTTGGGTTTTTTTTCCTCCTCAGGCTATTGTGTTAAATCTATAGCAATTAAACTGGATGAAACTTTTTCAAAGATAAATTTCACAACAGGCACAATTTTTTTTTTTCTTGAACTTATATTTTGTAACAGCAGTCAAGAAGGAATTGCCAAAATATCAATATTCTTGGTTTACTTGAAAATGTAGTTCTATAAATGTAACAGACTGTGGTGAAATCACCATCCCTGGAAAGGTTCAAAAATGTGTAGATGTGACACCTGGGGACATGGGTTAGTGGTGGACTGGGCAGTGCTGCAGAATAGTTGGACTCCGTGAGCTTAGAGGCCTTTTCCAACCTTAATGATTCCATGAAATATGACTTAAACAAACCCATCCAAGCAGGTGTTCCCAGCAATGAAATGACAACACCCTGGGCATGGTCACCTCTGCTCTCCTTGCTCTAATGAATATTTGTGTTTTTTTCTTTCAGTTTCTCAGAGAGACCCCAAACCTCCCTGGCCAGGGGGGAGGATAATTGAAGCAGTGTCTGTGGTGGGATCTCCTCCCACCTACAATGTGTCCTGGAGGGTGTCTGGCTGTGGTGACAGTCTGCCCCTTCTCTCTCCAAGGTAGGGACAGTGGGGAGTTCGTCTCAATAGCCTGTAACACCTCTGACAGTTCCCTCAGTGTATCTGGAGCTGATTATCAGCTGGGCTCAGCTGCTGAAAACAAGAGGTCCCAGGGAAGTTTGGGATACCTTGAGGTGTCAGGTATCTGTGGGTCACCAAGGTGTGATGTGGGATTGGAAGGAGATCTAAGCCCTTCTGGAGCAGTCGATGAAGATCATACGGAGGTGTCTCCAAAACGCTGTTAACTACACCAGTTCCCACATTAGGCACTGGAAGTCCACCTTGGGTGTCCTTGTTTGCTGAGATGAGGTTTCTGTTCCTCCCAACAATGGCAGAGGAATCAGGCTATAACTAGATCAGAGACTGTAACATTAAAGGCTTGTACTGGCAGCAAATAAGTCCTGTACAAGTTGGATTGCATCCAGCTGAGTCAAATGTAGTATCTTAACATAAACCATCAAGGGTAAGGGCAGGAATGAAAATACAGAGGGATATTTGTGGTGGTTGAGATGTGTAACCAGAAGTCTAACTAATAGGGAGAGGGAAAATGTTTACTCCTGTGTGGAGCCTGAAGACTGACATTGGAATTCTTTAAATAACACTGATGGCTGTATTTTTTTAAATAAATGTAGAAAAAAAGGGAAAAAAATGCCATGAGCCTCATTATGGAGCTGAGGAAAATACCTTGGAGAGGAAGACTTAAGAAGCTCCACCTGTTTAGCTATTTTTTAAAAAAGAGATTGAGGCAGTTTGATCAGAGTACCTCTCACCAGGATAAAAAAAGATGCTTGGCACAGCTGGGCTTTTCCATCTCACTGAGGCAGACATCGGAGAAAAGCAGGAATCAGGACAAGGTTTAAAAATGGGTGGGCTGAGCACTGCCTTTGGACATCTAGAAAATAAACGTGGCTCTTTCTCTTCACTGAACATGGGCTGTGATTTAATCCAATACAACTCCTACTCCTGTCAGAACAGGAATATCGGCTAAAACCTTGTACCAGCTGTACAAAGGGCTCACTGATCTGTTTTGTTTTGTGGAAATTTGTTCTGTAGAAGCCACTTGTTATCCAGACACTTAACACATGGTGGCATCGTTGTACCACAGAGAGGCTCCCTTTCCTTCGAAACACGAGAATTGTAGTGGCGAAGGAGAAGAGCATTTTAGCTTTTAGAAATTGGACTTTGGGTGAACTTGAATTACTCCAATAATTTAATGCGGACATGGTTTAATGATGGACCTGGTAATGCTGGGTTAACGATTGGGCTCGATCTTAGGGGTCTTTTCCAGCCTAAATGATTGTACAATATGAAATGTCTCTGTAACTCAGGGGACTTGAGATTTTCATGGGTTTGAGGAGATTACAGTGTGAAGGATTACAGGAAATATTTTTGCTTTGCTGTTAAAGATGCTGTCCAGGCTGCACTGAGCTGTTTCTTTAGAAACACCAGTATTGGGGTAACACTCCCTGGTGCTTGATTGTATATATTATTTCTTCTATCATAAATTAAAAAAGGTAATTTTCCATAATTTTCTGCTGTATGCATTGCCTGCATAATTCAGAGAATCACTGGTTTGGGAGAGACCTTTAAGATCGACTCCAACCCATGCCCTGACACCTCAACTAAACCATGTCACCGAGTGCCACATCCAGTCTTTTTTAAAACACATCCAGAGATGGTGACTCCACCACATCCCTGGGCAGAGTACTTACAGTTACAGTACTTTATCACTCTTTCCTTAAATTTTTTTTTTCCTAATATCCAACCTATATTTCCCTTGGTGCAGCTTTAAGACTGTGTCTTCTCATTCTGTCCGTTGATGCTTGGAAAAAGAGACCAACCCCACCTAACTGCAATCACCTTTCAGGAGGTTGTAGAAAGTGATAAGGAGTTAGAAGTAGGGAATATCCAGTTTTGATTAAGCTCTGGGCATCTCCCCCTTAAATCCTTCAGAAGTGTTTTTCCCATAGGAGTCCCTTGGCTGTTGGTTGATGTGGGGGTGTGAGGAGTGGGGGGTCTCTACTGCTGATTCCTTCCTGTGATCCCTGCTCTGTCCCACAGAGGTGCAGTGCTTGGGGATGGCTCTAAGGAGTATGGACACCTGTCTGTCTCCACGGAGGATGTGAGAGTCAGCCTCAGCATCCAGAGGCTGCAGAAGTCATCCCCACCACTCGGAGGAACCTTCAACATCCACTTGGCCAACACAGTGATACCAGGTAAGGGAAGATGCAGGTCAGGGCCTGGATTTCCTGAGCAGTAAGCCAAGGGAAGAATTAATTGCCAGAGAAGTTTTGGCTGCCCCCTCCCTGGGTGTGCTCAAGGCCAGGTTGGCTGTTATTAAACAGTGTGAATGATCTTCAGATTAGACATAAGGAAGAAATTTTTTAAGATGAGGTCAGGGAAACAGTGGTAGAAGTTGCCCAGAGAGGTGGTAGATGCCACATCCCTGGAAACATTTGAGGTCAGGTTGAATGAGGCTTTGAGCAAGCTGGTCTAGAGTTCATTGCTGGGATTAGATCACCTTTAAAGATTGCTTCCAGCCCAAATCATTCTATGATTCTATTCTATAATTCTGTGATTCTCTGGTGTTTAGGGTCCAATCAATTTCACTCTTTTGGCAGCTGTAGAGATTTGAGCCATGACATCCTTGCACTAATAACGAAAACCCTTCCTTTCCTAGGAGCAGGCAGATGTGCTCTCCTAGAAATAGAGACATCCACTGCTCCCTAATGTCTTTTGCAGATGTTTCAGTACACATCTCTGCCCACCGGCTCCGCAGGCTTTTGCAGGACAATGTGGATAATTTTACAGCTCCCTTCTTCAACACCAGTGACTTCACTGTGACCAGAGACTCCAGCTCGTGCTATGAAAGTGTCTGGACACTGACTTGGGAAAAAACATCTGGGGACTTGCCCAATGTTATCAGTGTACAGTAATTTCTTTTACTAATCCCCACTTTGATCCCCACTTGATGTTTTTCATCTTGGCTGATTCACTCTCACAACAGTTGATTTTATGAAGACACTGTGGACATTTAGGCAATCTTCCTATTTGGAACAGCAATGTCAGCAAATTTCAGATTAACGATTAAGAAAAAAAACAACAAAAAACCAATTGTAGGAGGAGAAATTATATTGAGTCTGTGATTCAAAACCAGGAGACTTGAGTGTAATTTCTGCACAGCAAAGGGGCTGGTGAATGAAATCTTCATTAATTATATCTATATTAAGGTTTTAGCACAGTAACTGAAGCACATCATAGATTTGTGGCATCATTTATTTTCCAATAAGGTATTTTTCTAAGAACTATTTTGTCTGATTTCATATCTGGTTCTTATAAGACTCTTTAGACTCTCCCATCCCAAGATTTGTCATGTTAGTTTTGCTTCAAGCAGAAGGGTCTTCTTGAGTAAGGACTCAGACTGAGATGCTTTCTACCTCAAAAGGAAACAGTATTTTCTTGCATATTCAGCTCCTAAAACTGTAATATTATTTTAAAAAAAATTCCAGTCCTCAAGACGTTGGCCTGGAGGGTGAAAAAAGTTTGAGTTGCATCTTCAGCTCTTGCACAGGCCCTTATTTCACCTGAAGTCATGTCTTTGAGAAGATCTTTCCATGCCTAAATCCAAATTTTAGAAGTTTATTTACAAATTTGACTGCTGAATTTCTCTGTCATCTCTTTGCCCGCAAGGTGAAAGTGGAAGCAGGGAGGTATTGTGAAACCTTGAGTAATGAAGATTTAGAGGTGGAGATATGATTCATGGAAGAAGAGTGAGACTTTTCCAGGAGTTATTTGCTTGTAAAGATTCTGTTTTAATTTAAAATCACAGGATAGAAAAGGATGAGAAACTTAAATTCCTTGATCTTTGCCAGGTCTCTGCTGCAAACCTCACTGGCCTGAAGCCAACTGTTTCTACTCGTGTGGTTTATGATGGGGGTGTGTTTATTGGACCAATATTTGGGGACATGCTTGCCACCCCCCACAACCAAACACAGGTGAGTTGATGTGCTCTCATGCTTTTTACTTATTCACCAGGAGTCTCACAGGTATTTGAGTACTTTTTCTGACAATAAATCCTTTCAGGAATCTGATATTCTGTGCCATAAATTTCTCATATTCTGCTGCCTGGTATGTGGAGCAGGAGTTTCCTCCAAGAGCTGTTGCAAGTAGAGAGTATGGTGATTATGGGTGATGGGAGACAATCTCTTTTTTTTTTTTTTTTATTTGGAAGCAGTGACCAAGGGATGAAAATCTCTCAACTCCCACCCTTGGTGGGTCCTGTGATGCTGGACACCAAACTGGGAATTACAAAATTTGCCTGCAACACTCTGTCACACTGATGGTCAAAACAAATGAGTTGGTGGCTGGGTTACTCATCTGTGAGTTAGACAAGTCCTGAATCTCTCTGGATCTCAATTCCCCAAGAGAGAAGAGAGAGATAGGAGAGCTTCAGGCTGAAGGAGGAATCATTCCAGTCTGCTGGATGGACAAATGCATTGCTAGCTCTTCTCTCAGATGTTGCAGAACTTTGGCTATTGCTGGCTTTGTTTCTAGCAGACTCACATGCACTGTGGCCATAACAGAGTGATGCTGGATGTGCTCCAAGCCCAGCTGTGCAACATCTGGGGCCAAGCCATCCTGCCTTTTTCATGAGCCTGGCTCCCAGCCGTGAGAATTGCTCTTCTTCCAGTGACTCAGCCACCTCGGGCGTCTTTCCCACCCGTGCTGCACAAACCCTCAAATAGCCCAACTGAAACAAAACCAGCAGCAGCAAACAGATTTTCTGGTAGTTTTTGAAGCTTTATTCTGGCAATGTAAAAGTGCTCCTCTAATTATTGTGTCTCTGTCCAAGCTACTCTGTGCTCGCTGCATTTCTTTGGGACAGATGCTTTGCTTTTTGCAAGCACTGGTGAACTCTCCTGGCACACCATTAACACCTGGAGAGAGATAAAGAGGGGTTCTCCTATGTCATATCCTTTGCCAGCTGACTCTTCAAAGATATCAAGATGTCAGGAGGGATATTTCTTGATATCTCTTTTAGATAATCGAGGTCACAGCCCAGTTTTTTCCTTCAGTATGAACAAGAAGGGGCAAAAAATAAAATTGAGGGCTGCATGTTGAGAAGATACATTGTGGGTTTCATTTTAATTAATCTTCCAGGGCACTTTAAACATAATAAATTTGTTCCCAAGGCAAAGTGGAAAGAACTGAGGGAAGACAAGAACAGTCTTCTTCAGTGGGTGACTGGGAGAACAGGAGTTTGAGGAGTCTCAGGATGATGGGAGATGGGCTGGAGACGCAGCATCCAAAGTTGTGCTCTGCTGTGCCTTGGATGAGCCCTAGAAATTTGTTATTTAAGTTTGCAATTAAATTTGCAGTGAGAGTGCAGCGGGATGAAGAGCTCTCTGTTTGTGCCCTGTTCTAGCACTGAGTGCTCTCAGTGGCTCAGGGTGGCTACCAGCATCTGTCAGTCAGTTGTGGCTCTGGAAAACACCTCTGTTCCCTTACCAGCTTTAAGGTAACCCTCTGGTCTGTCTCTAGGTGGTGGTGATGGTGAATGATGTCCCTGCAAACTGTTCTGGCTCCTGTTCTTTCCAGTTCAGCAATGAATTGACACCCATAGTCAGAGATGTGGAGTATTCATCAGGTAACGGGGCCTGGTGTCTGAACACAATGGCAGAAATTCTGTGAAAAAATCTGCCAGGCGCTGATGATTTCATGTATATGTGCACCCCTTCATAAATTTTTTATTTTGTGGAAACTGCACTTTTATGGGTCACTTCTGATCAGCTCCATTTCCAGGGTGTACAAGTTTGCCCTGAGAAGGGCAGTGGAGCTGGGAATGGTCTGGAGCACAGGTTTGAGCAGGAGCAACTGGGGAGGCTCAGCCTGGAGAAAAGGAGGTTCAGGGTGATCTTCTTTCTCTCCACAACTCCCTGATAGGAGGGTGTAGCCAGGTGGGGCTTGGTCTGTTCTTCCAGGGACCGAGAAATGGGATGATTGGAAATGGCCGTAACATGCATCAAGAAAAGTTTAGAGCAGTTATTAGGAAAAATTTCCTCATTGAATGGGTTGTCAGGCTCTGGAACAGAGCTCTCAGGCCAGTGGTGGAATCACTGTCCCTGGAAGGGTTCAGAAGGCTTCTGGATTGGCATTTGGAGACATGGTTTAGTGGTGAACACAGAGGTGACCTCAGAGGTATTTTCCAACCTTAACTGCTCTGTGATTCTATGGTAGAGGCACAAAAGGGAGAGAAACAATGGCAGGTTTGACACCTAAAGCAAAAAAAAAAAAAAACTTTTGGTTTAAGTTATTTTTAATAAAAATTTAAGGAAAAATGTAACAGCTGGACAGGGACAGGCAGGAATTGCTGTTATGTGGAACAACGAATATCAGCAGGGGTGTAGTTTTTAGGATGCCCTGTTGAAGCTGATAAAAGCTTTTAAACTGTTGGCAGAAATTAAATTCTGTGTGTTTGTTGGAGTATGAAGAGAGAGGAGACCACTGAGAGATGTTTAAAGCATGATTTATTGCCTCAGTCTCATGACGAGTGAGAATGTCTTCACCGCATAAGTTAGAGGTCAGTGGTCACAAGAACACAGGTTACAAGGGATTTTAAAGGTTTGTTAGCCAATAAAGTACTGCCACACATATTGTTTTAATTTTCACACCAACAGCTAATTAAACTGTATCACACATCCTACTGCAATCTGGATTTTTTTTTTTATCCGATCGCATAGTGACACAATCCTCCAGAGCTACACCTTAAAACGTATTACCTTTATAACTACTTCCTTTCTTAACTTTAAAACCTTAAAACTCTCCACTACCTAGCTTAATATGTCTCTATCTATATTACAAACCCACATTCTTGCTCATGGTCTCCAAAGCTGGAGGCCTTTTCCAAGGCCTCAAGTGGATCCATGTATTCATTTCCATATTTGGGCCTGCCTGCAGAGGGTTTTGGGGATTTCCTGTGCCTTGATTTCCCACAGGCATTGCTAGGCCAGAACTCACGAGCCAGCTCGATGATTCTGTTCCCTCAGGTGAAGGCTCCCAGGCCACGGTGGTTCTCAGGGGAGCTGGCTTTGGTGAGGAGCAGCAGGCCCTGCGGGTGCGGGTGGACAGCAGGAGCTGCCGTGTCACAGCTCTGACCCAAACCCAGGCGCTTTGCCAGGTGCCGAGGCTGCCTGTGGGGACTTACCCGGTGACACTGCTGGTGACACCCCATGGCTTCGCTCTCAGGGCCACCACAGGACAAGGGATCCTCCTCACAGTCCAGCCGGCGCTGGGAGCTGTGGAACCTCCTTCAGCTTCGGAGATTGGTAGGTGTGAACCCTCCAAGGGAGCTGCTTCTTGCTTCTTCCTTCTTGTTGCTTTTTATCTTCTTATTCTACCAGAGTCAAGATTGAATGCTTGAGAGATAGTATTTTGTGTTTGGACTCAGATGTTTATCAGTTCTTGTCTACATTACAGTCTCACAAGCTGTGAGTTGTACAGCACTTCTAGCTAATTGCGGTAGTTCAGAGCTGCCCCAGGCTAGCTCTGCTCTGCGTCCACTT
>VZSR01003806.1:19270656-19325487 GCA_013398615.1 Brachypodius melanocephalos | reverse complement strand
TCCACCATGTGATATTACACACTTCTATTCAAACTACACACCAATAATCCCAGTTCTATCATTTGAGTCTGAAGCCTTTTCCAAAGCCTCAGGTCAAATGCAGTGTTTTCTTGGGGGTCAGTGCCTGTCAGCACAGAAAGTCTAAAATTCTCAATACCCAGGGTTTCAGCACCCTGTTATGGCATGATTTGGCTCTTCCGTACTTTCACTACCACAATTTTCACCTGATGAAGAAGAAATTTTATGGATGGACACACTGTGTGTGTGCCCCAAAGCACAGTCAAAAATGACCCAAAGACTGACAGAGTCTCTTTGGCTGTTTGTGCAGACAACCAGTTCCCTGAGCAGTTTTGCCTGGGAATTATATTTTCAAGTGCACATATATTCATTTCAGCAAATCATTAGTGTTTCATACTCATCCTCCCATATTCATTTGACACATAGCTTTGTAGTATTTGAATTAATCTGGCCTATTGGAGTGGGTATTAGGGAAAATTTCTTCACTGGAATGGTTGCCACTCAGTGGAACAGGTTGCCCAGGGCATTGGTGGAGTTACTATCCCTGAAGGGATTTCAGAGATGTGTAGGGTACATGGGCACTTGGGGACACGGGTTAGTGATGGGCCTGGCAGTGTTGGTTTACTGGCTGGACTTATTGATCTTAGAGGGTTTTTTCAAACTAAATGATCCTATGCTTCTATAAATGTGAAATGGCTGAACTCTGGTTAATCTCAGCCCCATTGAAGCAAATTCATGTTCTGAGGAATAAAATGGAAAACTCACCCGTGTTTAGGTACAAAGCTAAGAAACTTAGAGAAGATAAAGCTAAACTGAATCTCCTTCCATTCCCATTATACCTTCTCTGCTTGAAATAGAAGAGGAAATAAGGAGTGATAAATTCCATACCTGAAGACAAGAGCTGGAAAGAATTTTTTTTCTTTTTCTTTTTTTTTTTTTGAGAGGAATCTTCTGAATCCAATGAAAAATGTGGCAAACACTCTTGATACATCTGGGCTGTGCAGTGAAGGACAGTCTCAAATTATCCCTTGTTTTGAAGCAGCAAGGAATGCAGCAGAAACAGCATGAACCAGGTCTACTCTGGCAGTAGTTACCCAGTAATTTTTCTGTATATCTTCTTGTTTTATTTTTGAGATCATGGTAAAAATCACCATTGAGAGCAGTACTGGCCTCAGTGCAGGTCAGACACAGGGCTTGGAGATCTGGCTGTGCCATGCCTGGTCATTTTGGAACAGCCAGAGAAAAGGAATGATAACCTGTAAACCTCTCCATGGATGAGCATGGGATGGACTTGGAATAACACAGGGTTCCTAAGCTAGAAGTTATGGCCACATTTTTCTGTGCTTTTCGAGATTTTTTTTTTTTAAATTTGTGTTTTGGGGAGAGGGGGGTTGTTTGTATATTTTTTTCTGCTGTTGTTTTTTTTTTGGATTTTTTTTTTGTTGCATGGGAATAAAACTATTCTAACTCCCTTACTACCATTTTTTCCCCTAATGAGAGGGTCATGACATACTAAGTTTAAGAATCACTTTTAATTCACAGAAAAGCCAAACACCTCCAAACAATTCTAAAAACAATTCAACAATGGCAAATTTTAGTACTTGGGTCTTTCTTCTCCTTTCCTTTGCTGGCAAATCCACTCCTCCCAATTACAGTGATCTGTCACTCATTAAAAAGAAAGCAAGTATAATGCTATCTTACATTACATGTGTCTGGAATGCTTATAATTGGAAAGAATTACAGCTTCCATCTGTGTTTTTAATTTCTCCCATTTCAAATACCTCTCTTCAATCTCATTGTAAAGTGCACACAGGCAGTATTTCACTGCATATAGATATAATGTAGACATCAAAACTTAACAGCATCAGTCTTTACATAGCACTCATGAATTCTGAACTCTAAATCTGAAGCTCCTTATCTGACAACTCTTCCATTAGCAAGTGGCTTCAGTTTTCACTTCTTGCTCTTTCTGACTCTGCAAACTTAATGTTACAGGATGGGAAGGTAACAAAACACCTTGTACTTTGCTGCTTCAGTTCCCTCTTGTCAAAAAATCCCTGGTCTCAGTGGTTGCATGCTGGAAGATCCCCATGACCTAACTCTAGAAGTATGGAATGCCTTTCTAAAGATATTCCCGTGTTCCAGTCAATAGCAGGAGCTTGCTGTTAATGTATCTGATTGCTCTTGTTGGCCTGGATTTTCTGCCAGCCACAGGAAATCAAGACTAAAATTCTGTAATTCTCTGGTGGTTTAAAGAATTAGCAGGAATAGGTAATTTTAGGAAAGTGTACAAGGGAATTTGTCATTAATATATAATTACTTTAATGTAGAGGAATACTTACATCACACATGAAGAGAAGGATAAAAGCTCACTCAGTTTACAATATAGCCGTGCTAATAAATACAAATAAACACTGCATTAATTAGTGCCTGTCTGAGCAGCCTGTTCAGCCTTAATCCTAAAACTCTGCAGTGCTGAGAACTAGAGAAAAAGCTCCACGTTCAAACAACCTTTCTTTTTTATTTTTTAAAGTTTCTCTAAATCGCTTTGAAGCACAAGCTCCAGCTTAGAACTGCCATTAATGCCTGCTCCTGTCCTCTTTCCTGTTTCTCTTTGAAATATCCCTGAGCCTTCTAATTGCTTGGAAAAACAAAGGGGCACCTTGACTCTGGAATTGGATGCTGAAGAAAGATCAAGCACAAGCTTGGCTTGCGTTGGGTGCGATTCCATGTGGGATTGGAGAGGCTCAGTCTGGCACAGGGGAGAGCTGAGCTTGCTCAGCACGCCACGGAAAAAATCCCTCCGTGCCTTCCCTCACAACTCTGAGTCTTGAGCCCTGCCAAATCCCCTTTCTACCCCAAGTTTCCTAGACACATGCTACAGGCTTTTCTGACAGCAGGGAGCTTGGCAGCTGTTTGAACTGTGAGAGCACCTGCTGCGTTAAGCTCATTTTCCATTCTTAGTGCTTCTTCCTTCCTTCCTTATTTTCTTCTCGGGCTGGGGATCTGTCTAAAGGGGGAGATCACAGGCCAGGGCTTGCTGGTTTAAATAAGTATGTCATTAAAAAATAAACCAAGAAACAAACCCAGTTGTCCTGTATTGTGGAGGAGAATTCAGATAATTCAGATTCAAATAATTCAAATAAGGCAAGAAGGATCTCTGCTGCAAGATAGGGAGCCAGGCACAGCAAGGTGGAACAGATCATCATCAGCTCAGCTGAGAGACTCCACTGCCTTTTGTAGTCATCTATAAACAAAGAATTCTTTGCACAACAATATCTCCTACATATTGAATATCATGGAATAATTGTTTGTTGTAGGAGGATTTAGAGTGACTCTCAGAGGGACCAATCTGGAAGGGGTAAATGCAGTATTGTTTGGATCCCAGCCTTGCCCAATTTTGGAAGAGGGCAGAAATTCAACAAGAATTCAATGTCAAGTTCCTTCTCGGGTAAGAAGCCACACTTTGGGGAGAAGACAGAAGCCAATGTGCCTTCCTATGTTTTCCTGGCCTGAGCTACACTAGGGGAAAGGCAAAACCTGCCCTTCAGCCAAGTCTTGGCTGTAGGACAGTTTACTGTGGACTTTGCACATTAGACCAGCTCAAAAATAGATTAATAGGAGATTTATTAAAACCAGTGAAAAAAGCAAGCTCCTTAATTTGGTAAAAAAACATTGTAAACTAAAAACTGCATAGTTAGTCTGGAATTTTATTTACTAATTTAATGTACCTGTATGGATATAGTAAATTCAAATCTGCATAGTCTGGGATTGTTTTAAGATTTCTAAATCTCCATAGATGCCCTTTAAAGCCAACATAACAGTAAATGTTTTAGTAGAGTCTGGTGTACGTGAAAGTTTCATCAGTGCTGTGAGCCTGGCTTATGTATGGGCAATATAGGAATATAGGATATAACTTTTTAAAATTGGTTTGTTCTTATATCTGATATTTTCTTTCTCTCTCTTCCTAGGGGACAGAGGATGCTGCTGTCCCTGTGACACTGATTTCTGGGTATCAGTCAACAACAGTCACCAACTTATTCCAATATGATCCTTCCTTAAACCCTGCACTTGTATCCCTGAGCAGGAACAGAAGTGGCATAGCAGGTGAAAATGCAGATGTGTATTGGGTGTCTTCTGGAGAAAGGTTGTTAGTGCCGATGGTGGTGGGGCAGAGGGAATTTAGGTCTCTAAAGTTTGATCTGACACTTCTTGTTTGTTTTCTTTTAAATTTTAGTTCCCATATTTCCTGCTAACCCTGGTCAGTCCTGGTTGGTTTTTTATTGTTTTTTCACCAACTTACATGAGGTAATGAGTTGCTTGCCCTAGGCTGGTATGGATGATGTCCACAGGATGTCAGGTTCAGAATAGTCCTGCTTTTGTGTCAGGTTTCTCTAACTCTGCTCTGAAATGATCCCATCCATTCATGCAGCAATGTCAACCAATGGAATGCCATGAAGCTGTGTCAGGAAAGGTTTAGGCTGAGTGCAAGGAAATGGTTTTTCACCCAGAAGGTGGCTGGGGACAAAACAAGCTCCTCATGGAATTTTCACAGCCCCAAGGCTGCCAGAGCTCAACTATTGTTTGTACAACTCTCTCAGGTGCAGGGTGGCATTCTCAGGACTGTCCCATGCAGGGTAAAGAGTTGAACTTTGATGATCCTTGTGCACCCCTTCCAACTCGGGATATTCCATGATTCTGTATTTCTTAGCAAGAGATTCATCCATGACAGGAGAAATGAGCTCCGGAGAGTGTCCTTCCCCAGGGGCTGACCATAAAGACCATCATGTGCATTCTAGGTTACTCAAAACAGGGCATAGGCAATATTTATTTCACTTAGTTCCCATTTCCAAGCCAAACTGTTCCTTTTTTTTTCACCTTGTGGTGTGTTACGTTAGAATATAAGCACAGACCTCACAGAATTCATGGCAACAAAATCCTAATTAGGTCTCATGGAGTGTTTGGAACTCCTGTCTTTTGAAAATTTCCATTTGGAGCCTTTTTTTTTTTTTTTCCCCACATTTCCCTCATTTTTCCCCCTAGGATTTTGGTAGTGTGTAAGGAATAGAAAGCATAAATGATAAATGATGTCCACTTATAAACAAACCTTTTAGGAAAGTTAAGCACATTTCTGCATGGCAAACAGACACCAGTTACTTGGTATCTGAGACAGTGAGGAAGAAAGATGGGAGTAAGACAGAAATATTCCTGTTTTCTTACCTATTTGACTCCCATTCCTCCAAGAATATAATAATCTGACTTTTTTCTCTATTTCTGCAACCTCTCCAGTGAACACCTTAAAGCTACCCACAGGTCCCAAGCTCAGTTGGACTTGGTGGGGATGTACAGGGTTAGATGACTATCAGTGCCAAAATTCCCTGTGCACTCCCAGCATTTCTATTCATTTTTCCCCAAATGCCCTTGTCGTTTCCTATTACTCCAGAATGCATAAATAAGAGAAAACGTCCTTTATCACCTGAATATTATTCAGATACCACAGCACCAAGGGGAGGGTTTTGTAGCCGCGGGCAGATCAGGTGCAAGGAATTCCTGAATGTTAGAGTGTCTCATGAGCTGTGGTGGGGCTGAGTTCAATCTCCTATTCAGAAACTCCACGGCTTCGTCTTTTAATATAATTTTCCTTCTATATATTAAAAAGAATAAATAAATTACACTGATGCCTTCCAGGCATCTGGGATTAAGCTGACAATTGACCAAGAGTCCAAAGAGTTCACGTTATTAACATATTCAACTTCTCAGGCTTTCAAACTTTATTTGAGTCTTTGTGAATGCAGAATTGAAAAGTACCAGCTCCAAGACTTGCTTAGAAGAGCAGGTGGTTGAGGGATGTTTTTTACAGGCTCTCCTGCTCCTTAGGAGCTTCCTCCTCCCTCCTTCATCCTTTCAGGGCAGACAGGAGGATGAGATTCACCTCCTAAACACATCCCTGTGCTCAATGTTTAGATGTTTTAGATGTTTGCTGGTCATTGAAGAAAAATAGATGGTTCTGTGGTGGGATTTGCCACAGCTCTTTTGTGTCTTACAATAGGATGAATCATGGCATGAAGTCTCTTTTCTCTTCACTGACCACAGATAGAGCTATCTATCTGAAATAGCCTTTAAAAGTGAAAATGCCTTTATTTAGACTGATGGATGCTACTTTATTTTTTTAAAATTATTTCAGAAGAAATTTAAGTTATGAACATCCCTTTTCTCTTGGCTTTGTCCTTTCCTGTTACTGCACTGTGCACAAATAAAGAAAAGTATCCTCTATCGTCTGAGCACAGTTTGACACACAGCAGCTTAAATAGGAGAGAGTCATGATTGCTGAAAATAAGGTTCTTTGGAGCAGAGATGGTTGTCCCAGGAACTGAGTTAATATTTTTCATTGTGAGTCATGTGGGGCTGTGTTTTGGGTTCATGCTGAAAATGGTGTGGATAACACAGGGATGTTTTGCTATTGCTGAGCAAGGCTTACACAGAGTCAGGGACTTTTCTGTTCCTCACCCCACCAATGAATGGGTTGGGGGTGGACAAAGATTTGGGAGGGGACACAGCCAGGACAGCTGACCCCAACAGACCCAAGGAATTATCCAGACCATGTTGCTCATGTTCAGTTTATAAAGCTAAGGGAGGAAGAGGCAGACAGAGTGATGGAATTTTGTCTTCCCAAGTCAGCATTCCATGTGATGGAGCCCTGCTGGGATGGCTGAACAGCTGCCTGCCCATGGGAAGTGGAGAATGAAATCCCTGTTTTGCTTTGCACACAAAACTTTTGCTTTAATCATTAAACTGTTTTTATCTCTACCCAAAAGTTTTCTCCCTTTTACGCTTCCAATTCTCTCCCCCATCCCACTGCAGAGGAGGGAGTGAGCAGCTGTGTGGGGCTAAGATGCCATCTAGGGTTAAACCATGACATGCACATGTGACTTTAGGTACCCAAGGAAATTTTCATTTTACTGTGGAAGGCTATTACAATTACATGGCTCCATAATTCTGAAAATAGGCTCTAGATAATTTAACAGGGATTTTAAAAAAATCCCAGAACCTCTTAGCTCCAGAGCTTTAAAAAAACTGGATTTGGTTTTTATCTGGTTCAGATATTTATAGGACAGAAATTTATGGTAAGGGGGACATGAATCCTATCCTGAGAGTGGTTATTGGTGATCATAACAAAGTTCACTGTGATGGTGTCTCAAGACAGCTCTGATAGCTGCTGCCCTCATGCAGGAGAGATTGAGTAGGATACAGAACCACTGCAGTCTTCAACATTTTGGGTTTGGGCTGATAGGCATGGCTGGACCTGTTCTGGCACAATGGCACTCTGCTCTTCCTCAGGCAATGATCACATGTGTTAAAATAACCATTGCCAGAAACACTGGAAAAGTTTCCTTCCTTTCTCTGCAGGAGGTGAGGAGCTTCACATTGGAATATCCCAGTTTACCAGCTACCAGGGCTCGGATGTCAAGGTCCAAATTGGGGACTCATGGCCACAGATCCAGGCGCAGACAGAGCATGGGGTTAATGTGACACTTCCAGCCCTGCCTGCAGGGTGGTACAATATTTCTGTCTTCATCAATCACATTGCTGTCTCTTCAAACAGGTGTGTATTTTCCTTAGAAGCTTCATTCTGCATCCTATTTGGTGTTTTAGGGTTAATCTGAAAAGGAAGGTTTGAGTTTTTCAAAAATTCCATACCTAACGATGAATTCTGCCGTGTGGTATGAAATTACGAATAATTATCAAGGCATTTATTTATCTGTGGAGCCCGAGTCAGAAAACTGCTAATGCTAGTCAATTAACTTCCCTTGGATCAGTAGGAGGCAGGAGGGAAACATTTTAGGAAAAAACAGTTGATTTGATGAAAAATGCATATTCAGGCAATCAAAGGTATTCGCAGATTCAGGTCAAATGCAGATAAATCCTGCTGTAGGAAAACAGCAGAAGAGAAGAAACACATTTCATCAGAAAAACAAAAGCTAACTTGAACAACACAAAAATGCTTTGTTTGGGGAATTTTTAAATGATGCTATTTCCATCTCCTAAGGTGACACTTCAAGTTCATGCCTAGATAAATGTAATATAAACGAACTAAAATGTGGGGGAAAGCTGACCTGAAATTGGGATATAGGAATGTATTCACAAACAACACAGTTTTGTTCCTCAGCCATGGCAGCTGCCAGGAGTGATCCTGAAATGATGATACTGGGGAGAAATGAGGTGTTTTTATTGCACACAAACCAACTTAAGCTGCTTGTAATGTTAATGAACCCCAGAAGGAGAAAAATTGTGGTTGGTGGGATGGTACACAGGGATTCATCCCATCTGGTGCTGGAGTCTCTTAGCAGCACCATCACTTCTCCAAGGATAGATTGGAAGGAGATGGGTCATCCCAGGAGAGGACTCTGATCTCTGGTGGACCGGATTGCAGGATTGGGATGATCCCTTCTCTAGCATGTTTTTTTTTAGAGAGGAAGATGTTTTTAAAAGAGGGATGATGAAGAAAAATAGATGTAGATGGAACAGAAAGCTATAACTTTATCTGGGTGGGCTTCAGGAGCTCATGTGTGGATTTCTTCTAGTTCAGTTTACTCCACTGGTGGGAGGGTGTGAGGAGAGAGGGCAGCTGTGATGCCTTTTCAATGCACTTCTATTTGGCATAGCTACAGAGGGATCTACTTTCCAAAAAACCTTGTTCTTGCTTCCTTTGATGGGCAGTTCAGTTGGACTAAATTTGGCCCACCGGTTGCCAATTGATAAAGAGAGTGTTTGTGATAGATGTAGCTCAAATGTGCCCAGGGATGGGGTGTGGGGGGGCGGAATCTTTAAGGTCACTTCCAACCCAAACCATTCTGAGATCCTAAACCAAATGCAAAAATTTGGGGTCTTGTCACTGTGACATCAAACAAAGGGGATGCGCCAGATGGGTGCTTGGCTTTCTGTGAGTCATAAGAAAGAAAAGCTTTGCAACAGGAAGGAAAAATAAAAGAATACCCCTCACTGCCCCAATTTCTGTGTTGGTTGTGTTTTGCAGAGTTGAGCCCTTAATCCAGTACCTCTCCGAGATCTTCAGCATCGAGCCGTGTTGTGGCTCCATTCTGGGTAAACAGCATTGGTACATCTGCAGCCACTTATGGAGGTTAAAGAGATCAAGGGCACAGTTTTCCTGCAGGAATGGAAAGTGCATCCCATTTCACATCTGTTTAAATGAGGGGGTTTTGAAACTGTGACCCTTTATCGTGCAGACACTGACTGGCAGACAGCAGTGGTTTGGAAATGTGGGATTGTAGTGAGCATCCCTCCATCTGGTTGGCTGGCTCAGGGCTCCCTGTGCTTTGAATTTGATTTCCCCAAGTGTTTGCTCATTTATCCTTGCATGTTCCCGTTGGGAAAACAAAGCACGCCCACACCTGGCTCATCTGCTGTTTCTTTCAGTCATTTTGCCCCCATCTTTCAAGGTTTTCCATGTGAAATTTAGGTGGAAAGCAGAGTACAATTGTGGTTTGAAGCAAACAATAATTTCAAGTGATCCCAAAAGGAATGTTCATTTTTGTTATGTTGAAAAGACAAAATAAAAAAGCCCTTTTTCAATGTTAATTTTAATCAAAAGGGAAATATTTATTAATCCTGTTCTAAGCTTTTAGACATTGGAAATAATTTAAGTGTGCTTCTGAGCAGAACATTGCTGAACTAAAAAGAAAAGTTTTACTTTAAATCTTAAAAAGCAGATTTGGGGTGGTTGATTTATTTTGTCATTTGGCTGGTGGTGGAGGAGAGTTGAATCCCTGTAGTGAATTTTACATGAGGCCTTAGAAATGCTTTTATAGAAGACAGAGAAATTGTGCTAAAACCTCAGGTCCTCCACAGATTGCTCTCCCAGGCTCACAACACATTTAAAGACACAGAGGCTTTGTGGTACATGATTAGTTCAATAGTTTGTGAAGTGCTTAAGCCTTGAAAGATGAGAGAGTGGATAGAGCTAGGAGAGCAAATCCTATCAGTTTTGAAGATTAAGCCATACTACAAAAAATAATAAAAGTTTTACCCTTCTTTTTATATTTCAGGGTAAATTGAAAATTAGATAAGAACTGCTTAACTCTTTGGTTGTGGTTTTATGAATGGCTTAAGCTGAATTAAAATCTCTTTGCTGTAAAAAGCACTAGTCCTTCCCCCCTTACCTGTAATCTTTTGTTGTCCCTAACACTTGTGTGTGCGTCTGGGTTAAGGATTTGGGCTCACTTAAAAAGAAACCTCATCATAAGCCAACTTATTTTTTCAGCTAGATCATGGGAAAACAAAGAGAATGGGCTTAATGGATAAAGAGATTGAAGCAAGGCAGGACACTGAGAATACCAGTACTACAAACGAAAAGAACACAGACAGAGCCTTTGGGTGGGCTCTTCCCTGTGAGGGTGGTGAGGCCCAGGCACAGGGTGCCCAGAGAAGCTGTGGCTGCCCCTGGATCCCTGGAAGTGTCCAAGGCCAGGCTGGACAGGGTTTGGAGCAACCTGGGGTAGTGGTAGGTGTCCCTGCCCATGGCAGGGAGTTGGAAGGAAATGGTCTTTAAGGCCTCTTACAACCCAAAGCATTTGGTGATTCTATGAAATCTGACACTGCCTGAGTTTGAAAATATTCATGATCACATTCTTCCTCCCTGTGGCCATCAGGAACAAACTACCTCCTCACCAACCTGTACAGACAGTCCCATTCCATGAAGAGTTCAGCTTATTTTTGTTCTCAGGGATCTTTCACAGCAGCTTCCTCCATTTCTGTGGTGGCTTTCTACAGTCATTTACTGCCACAAAAGTCCCTGGCTACTTGTTACCTTGACTTCTTTTCCACACAGGATTATTCTCACATGTGACTGCTATAGTCTCTAGCTGTCTTGTTCAAAAAAAAGGATTTCATTTCTTCTTTCCTTCAGCCTAATAATGTTTATCAGCTCTATCATAAAAGGGACCTTAAAGATTGTGGTTTGAGATAGTTCAGCGATAGTAATGAATTCCTCTTCTGCATATAATACCCTTCTTTCTTATTTTGTTTTTCTCCTAGGTGGAACACTGCTCACAATCTCTGGAGTGGGTTTTAGCCAAAATCCTGCCCTGATTTCTGTGTCAATGGACAATAAAACCTGTACAGTTACTCACCTGGAAGAAGAGACAATTTGGTGTCTGACCCCGCCAGCTGTTAATTTGTCTAATGAAGATCCACGTGACATCTTGGTCAGAGTAAATGTAGCCATCAGCAGTGGGTCACTTCAACAAGTTCTCTCTGCAAATAGCACCACCACTTTTAACTACCAAAGAGTTTTGACTCCCCTTGTTACTGCTGTCAAAACAGAAGTCACAGATGGCAGTCTGCTCTTGAGCATTCAGGGAATAAACATCACCGGATCTGTGGCTAAGCTTGGACACAGGGAATGTCAGCTTGAGTTTCAACGTGGCAACCAGTCTGCAATGTCTTATCAGTGCTCTTTGCCACTGAGCAGTCTGGAACCTGGGACTTTCCCCATCCAGGTCATCCAGAGGCAGCTGGGATATGCTCAAGTGACAGCCAGGCAGCAGACCCTCACAATAATTCCACAGATAACCTCCATATCCCCATCACAAGGATCAATCTGTGGTGGGATGTTGCTTAATATATCTGGTATTGCTTTGAAATCCAGGAGGAATTCAGTACAGGTCAGCCTAGAGAGTAACTATTCCTGTGAGATCCAGGAGTCTGATAATGATTCCATCAGTTGTGTTGTCCTTCCAGGAGCCCACCCTTTACACCCTCAGCGGCTGGCTGTGGCATCTCGGGCTCTCAATGTCACAGTGGTTGTCAATGGGGTCTGCAGTGTGTGCCTTGGGGACTGTACACTCCACCTCCATGAGCACTGGACCCCCCTGGTACACCTGGTGACGTGGATGACCAATGGGACACTCACCTACATGACAATCAAAGGACAGAGGCTGGCGTGGCAGGGTGACAGCCCCGTGGTACACGTGGATGACAGAACTGCCTGCAGGGTGACTTTCTGGAACGAGACCATCATCAGGTGCCAGACAGCCTGCCTGGCCCCGGGGGAGCACAGCATTTCCATATCCAGCAGGAAAAGTGGCCGTGCCTGTTTCAGAGGGACATCCAGCCTTCTCACCATCCTGCCTTGGGTGTACCAGTTCTACCCACGGAATTTCAGCACCAATGGTGGAGGCCTGCTCAGCTTAGCTGGGTTGGCTCTGAAGGGAAAGAGGATGACTTCAGTCCTCATAGACCATCACCCTTGCCTCATTCTCAAC
The DNA here is from genome assembly GCA_013398615.1 of Brachypodius melanocephalos. NCBI lineage: Eukaryota > Metazoa > Chordata > Aves > Passeriformes > Pycnonotidae > Brachypodius > Brachypodius melanocephalos. The sequence continues at coordinate 19,313,188 of VZSR01003806.1, read as the reverse complement.
ATCACCTGTGTGTTCATCCAGTGCACGGTGCCTCCAGGGAAAGGCACAAAGGCTCTGAGTCTGGAAGTAGATGGACACTCCTATTACCTTGGAACAATAAGTTACAGTGAGGAATTTACCCCAGCTTTCCTTTCACTTGTTTCCACTCATCTCCTTTTAACTTTGACAGTATCACAGGTCACAGAGATGGACATTATCCACGTGTTTATTGGAGATTTTCCTTGCAGAAACATCACCATCTCTCACTCCATGTTGCAGTGTACAGCTCCTCTGCTCCCTGTGGGCGAGTACCCTGTGCTGGGCCTGGATATTCCCAGGGGATGGGCTTCCTCCAACCTGACATTCACTTCTCATCTGACAGTGGCAGCTGCACATCACAACTGGGGTAAGTCATGGAGGGTTGCTGCAGTTCCTCCACAGGGTTTTGTGTGAGGCACTGCAGTGATGAATCCTTTTTGTTGTGAAAGTAAAAATTATAAATTAAAAAAAATGCTTTTGTTGTCAGCTAGCTGTCAGGCTCTGTCTTAAATCCCATTTTCTGTTATTTTCTAAGGTGGCTTGAATGGAGGACAAGTTTACCTGCATGGAACTGGGTTTTCCCCAGGGAAGACTTTGGTCACAATCTGTGGTGCCAGCTGTGAGCTCCTGGGTAACATGACAGTGACTGAGCTGAGCTGCCTTGTCCCACGCCTACGAGGTCAGTTAAAACCCAGAAACTGTGATTGTGCTAAAAATATCCCCTAAAATTTTGACCCAAAATGGGCAGTCCTAGTGTATCTAATCCCAGGGGAACAAGTAGCAGCCCTGGAGAGAGGAGAGGAATTAACATGGAGCCAACAAAGTTTGAACTTGATGATCTTGGAGGTCTTTTCCAACTGTAGTGATTCCATGAATCTGTGACTTCTGCTTTTTGAACTCAGTCTGAGGACAGATGGTGTCAGGGTGAGTTTTTGTGTCAGTGGTCATGGGTGTTGGACTAGATACAGCATGTGCCTGTGGCCACACTTGCATGACATCAACATTTCCTCACAGCAGTTATTCCTTGGGAAAGCTGTCCCAAGTAAAACATGCATATGGATTGCAGAGTTGGGTACCCAAGCACCTCTTAGCCACCATGACCATCTTAACGAATTAAGCTCCCTTAAATGTCTTTTCTTTTGAGGAAACAGTCTCAAGCTGCACCAGGGAAGTTTCAGTTTAGGTATTAGAAATTTTTTTTCACATAAAGTGTTTTCAAGCTTTGGAAGACAGTGCCCGAAGAAGTGGCGGAATCATCATTCCTGAAAGAGTTTAAAAACTGTGTGGGTGACACTTGAGGACATGATTTAGTGGTGAACATCTTATTAATGAGATGATGGCTGGACATGATGATAGTAAAGGTCTTTTCTAAATTCAACAATTCTTTGATTCTGTGGCCACACACATTTTGTGTTTTGGTTACATGGTACAATGGCCTCAATGGAGTAAAGGTGTGGAAAACAAAAAGGTTGAATGACTGGAAGGATGAACAAATGACAAACTATGGCCAGTTCATACCTTTGGGAAGCAGGAGATGAGGATTTGACTTCCTTGAGAGGAGGATGGGATCATCCATCATGACCAGAGCATCTTACTTAATTGGAGGGTGACATGATGAGCTCCATGTCTCTCAAAGAGAGAAATAACACTGCCTGAATTTTGGAGCTAACTCTTCAAAATGAACATTTCCTAGGACAAGATATGTTTCCTCCTTTTCCTACTGAAGGCTCAGCATTAGGCTTCGCAAATCTGCAAAAGGCAGAATTTAAGACTTTTAAATCTCACCTCTGAGCCATGTACCATTCACCAAATTCTAAATATGGAGTATTCATCTTGGTGCTTGACTCCTTGGTGGAGTCCCCATCCCTGGAGGTGTCCAGGGTATGACTGGATGTGGCACTCAGTGCTCTGGTCTGGGTGACAAGATGAGGATCACCCAAAGCTTGGACTCTGCAATCTTGGAGACCTTTTCCAACCTAAATGGTGCTGTGATTCAGGGATTCCAGCACTTGGAAGCTGAATATTTCAGCCCCTTCATAGCTCTGAAATTGGAGAACATGTGTAGGTCTGCAGAAATATTTGTTGTTCTGAGGTTGTCCAGACATCCAGGATCCAGGCGACCAGAGATCCATGACCTCTTATTCTTTGTGGATGTGAAAGAAAGGTGGCAAGTTAGAGTGTCCATCAGGGTAAATTTACAGGGGTTTGTTCAAAGGTGTGTGGAATATCCATCCTCCGAAATAGATGTTAAATAAATTATTTGCCAAGAAACCACCCCAATGTGAAATTTAACATTCTTTTGAGCAGGGGTTGGGACAAGAGGCATCCAAGTGTTCTCTTCAGCCCCACTTATTCCCAAATTCTAAATTTACTCCTATTGTTTTGAATAGTTCCTTTCAAAGAATCCCAGAAAGATTCTGGTTGAAGGAACCTTAAAAGCTCTCTAGTTCCAACCCCAGTGCCATGAGGAATACTAAGAAAAATTGAAGGGAGGAAGAAAAAGGGCTTTAAAACCAAACCACAAGCACTTAAAAAGAGACACCAAGAGGGCATAAAGAGCTCAGTTCCCTTTGTTTTAAACAAGGCCCAGGCACAGTCCACAAAACTGCTTGTTATTTTAAACAGAAAAAGACATGGTGCTAGAGTGCTGGGGACAAAAAAAAAAAAAAAAGGTACAAAACGGGGCACCCTAGTTATTGCTTGGAGAATAGAATACTGAATTCTAATAACATTGATCCAAACTGTTCAGAACTCACAGAGTGGTTGATGGCAGAGGGAGCCTAGGGAAAACCTTACAGGCAGGACCACGATGTTTGTTCGTGTCACTAGGTGTCAGCAAGTGAATGCTGATCGCTGTTTCTGTCTGGAGAGAAAATGCAAAGGAAGCGTTGCCTCACCCTCTGTCTCCTGCCCCGGGTTTTGCAACCTTGCCAGTTTCACCAGTCGAGCTGCAAAATATTTGTTAATTAAATATTTACACACAAATATATTTTTTCTTTTCTTAAAAAAAATAAAAATCCTTTTGCAGTCTTCTCAAATCTGTGTTTGTCAGGCTCTTTGTGCTCCCTGAGACAGTTGTATTCATCTTGTGCACACCTACATCTGGCATGGGTGAATATAGAGCAAGATGCTTTCCAGGTACTCTTCCACCTCATGCTTAATATTTAAGGCCTTTTTTTAAAAAAAAAAAAAAAAAAAAAAAAAATTTAGGGTTTTAGCTTTGTCCATCACCACATTTAGGATAGTTTAAGTTTACTAACTCCAGTCTCACCTCATGGTTTACATCATGCTGTTTGCTTGGGGGATTTTGCCACTTGGCGCTGGCGCATCCAGTGCTCAGGCCTTTTTTGCACTGCCTCATCCGTATAGGAGAGGTGGCAGAGACTCCAGGGATTCAGGACTGTGAAGAAATGGGAAGAGGAGGTCTGTGATGCTGCAGGCCCCCTCACTGCTGTGTCCAAGTTGGACATTTGGCTGACCTTTCCCAGCTCCGCTCGCTGAACTGGCTGATGTGAAGGGTTTAAGCTGCATTTGTTCTCTTACTGAGGGCTGTGAAGCAGAACCCTCCCTCCTCTGGCACTGTGGGGTGTCAGGTGGCGGTGGTTGCCCCAGCTCTCAGTACTGGGTCATGTTGTGTCTGGCTTGCTTGAGATCAGAGATGTCCACATGGGAATCCCCAACCGGTCCACGTAGCTCTTTGATGTGATCCAATCCATAGGGCAAGGCTCTGCAGGTAGGAAATGTGACTTCTTTGCTTCTTTCCCTTTGAGCAGGAAGTTTTCTAAGAGATGAGGAATTGCCAGGATCAGCAGGATCCATCCATAAGCCTTCCCCATGGGGCTTTCCTTAGTAACGGGTGTTGAGCAGCGAGGTTTTGGTTTGATCACTGGCAAGAGCTGGGCATGTTACTGAGATATGCTCAACCCAGAGCACAAGGAATGGGAATGCAGGACCAGACTCTTTTATGAAAACCGTTGTCTTTTGCAAGATGCAGAAAAATCAGTTCAGAACAGAGCTAAAATTTGATTTTCAGCCTTAAAGCTAAAAAAAAAAAAAAAAAAATTAACAAAATTAAATAAAATTAACAAAACTTCACTGCCTTCAAGGAAAAACAAAACCAAAAGAAAAATGCCCAGAGTAACCCATGAGTCTTTAAAGGTAAAGCTATAACTGGCTTGATCACTATGGCTGGAAGGGTTCAAAAGCCATGTAGATGTGACACTAGGGGACATGATTTTGTGGTGGGTTTGGCAGTGCTGGGGGAATGGTTTGGCTCAGTCTTAGAGGGCTTTTCCAGTCAAAATTATTCTATGATCCTGAAAGTTCTCCCCTTCTCTGGTTCTTGCTTTGTTGCTCATGCCACTGCACAAGTGAAAATACAGTTGTAGGTTCTGTTGAACTCAGGTTAAATTTACAGAACGTGTGGTTAATGTTTGTGGGATGGAGTTGTGCTCCTGTGAAATACGAGAAAACTGGCAGGAAGCTTGAGACAGGTGAGAAAATAACTGGTTATTCAACTAAGGTGATATTAGGGTAAATACCATATATAATTTTGCCAGTAAGCCAGTCCCTGAGATTTTATGTTTTACATTAAGGTGAAGGTAAGGAAGACATCTTTAAAAGGAGCTGAACTGATAAGAGGATCCATCAGGGTAAAATCTGAGCCTGATTTTCCTGCTTGCATCAGCATGTTTGCAATAACAGGTCTGACTAGGATTTTGATGGAACAGTTCTTGGGATTTTGTTGGAGGATGCCAGACCTGTCATTAACCAAACTCCACAGGTAAAAGTGGATGTTTGGGGAGGAGGATTTAGATTAGAGGCTAGAAATGAGACTGGTTTAAAAGGATGAGATACGTGGTTCCATGGAGCAAGAGGAGAAATTGCTTTTAATGGGGCAAGAGGAGAGAATGAGTTTTGGTTCTAACAAGGAGATGCACTGAACCAGGTTAGTGGGGACAAGAGACAGAGAAATTTGGGGATTTGTATGAGAAGATGCAGAAGATATGAAGAGGGTCTGTTGTGATGTTGTGGCAACTGGGACCTCGGTAGAAGCCAAGGCCTCTGCTGTTCATTGTGGAGATGAAACCAAAGGGTCTAAATGGTTCCTTCTACCTTTCAAATCCAGAAATGAAGTTAAGAAGGGGAAATAAAGCATATTAATTACATGGCAGGAATGTCCTCACAGTGAGATCTGTCAGTGGAATAAATGCTTGAAAGCCACCTCTTGGAACTTCTGAAACCTTTCCATGTGAAATGAAAGTCTCACAGGGAGCATTTCTTCACAGGCAGAGGTTGGACTTGATGACCGTAAAAGGTCTCTTTCTGCTCTTCCTTTTATTAACTTATTTTTAAAAAATTCTTTGTTTTCCTTGCTAAGCACATGTTGGTGCTCCACAGTCCATTTTTGTGAGGGGTGGATAACCAGGGATGTGAATTTTGGCACTGGGGCTCCTTGGGCAGTTCTTCAATCAATCTCCAGCTGCCCTTGGAGCATTCTGTAGGTTTGAGCCTCATCACATGTCCAGCAGTTGTTATTAAACAGCAACCCAGAACAAAGCCCTTTTGCTGAGCATCCTGGGATCCTGGATTAAGCCAGAGTATTCCTCAAAGGCAGAGCTGGGGGTAGTCAGTTCCTAAGCCATTACCATCACGCAGAGATTTGGCTGCCATGGTGTCTGATCTCAAAAGAGAAGCTGTAACGAGCTGAGTGCATTCATCCCAGCGATGGGAATGCAGGTTTGATCTTTATAGGGAGTATAAAACCTAAAGCAGCTTCATCCTGGGGTTTGAACACTAACCAATTAAACAAGGAGAAGAATTGTGTCCCAGAACAGGCAGAATATCCTTTTAGGATGTGCCAAAAGTGTGTTGAAATCTTTAGTTGATATTTTTTGCCTCAGTTGTGGTAGGAGATAATGACACCAACAGTACCGAGGGCTGTTTGTGTTTCATGGTCAGAGGAATGGGAAGGGAAAGGCCAAGACCTCCTCCTAAATGAATAAAGATATTAAAACCTCTGAGAGGAGGGAAATAAGAGGACCTTGGAGAACCCCAAGGAGGGGATGGAAAAAGAAGATCACCTCTAAAAATGATATCTCCATCTGATGGACAGGAGTTGTGGGGTGTGGTGGTGAGATTTTTCCCTCCTTCACCTGAGAGAGAGAAAGCAATTTTAAGTTTGATTCTGGGGTGTACAGATTAAGTAGGGTTTGCTTGGATTTTGCTTCTTCTGATCTCTTTTCAATCCTTTGTAGCCATATTCTAAAACTTAGGTTTTATGAATTAATATCTTTATTTGCCTGGTTTGAGTTAAAAATTATTTCAGCTGTTGGCAGGATACAAGGCCTTCTGTTCCTACAGGCATGATAACTTTGGGATGAGGGCACTGGAGCACAGTAGAAATGCCCAATTCCACATTTTGGAGTTGTTTAAAAAATGCCAGACTGTTCTTGTGCTGAGCTCTCAGGGCTGTGTGGGAAACACCTTCTGGTGACCTACATGAACCAGGCAAGTTCTCTGACAGCAGCAAAATCTCGAGGAAAACAGTCCTGACATTCTGCGAGTAATTTCCAACATTCTTCCCAAAATAGAGTTCAAATGGTTTTCCACACAGGAAAGCTCTGCCATGTTCTTTTCAAGGCCACAAAAGAAAACCAAAGCCCTCCTGTAATGAATTGGTTCTGCTGCAGGTTGTTGCAAATGCAAGATCTTTGTAGCATTTAGTCCTCTTAGATGCCATTTATTTGTCAAAACACAGATATTTAGTGGTGCTTAAGATGCCTTTGGAACATCAGGAAAGACACAAGACTTTTGTTGTAGTCATAGAATATCTGGAATATCTCTAGACAGAATTTTTGGACAATAAAAGCAAAATCTATCATTCTTTTAGGCTTTTCTGCCTATTTCTTTTCTTAGATCTAGGTCTTCAAGGCAGGGATTTTGATGCCAAGCAAGAAAATTGCCCCTGGACTTTGGGAAGGAAAGGGATTTAAGCATATTACCAAAATTTGTGAGCATGTGGGTAACTTTATTTTCTCATTCTAAATCCAGAGAAGAAACATAGAGAAGAATTGTAAACTCTTTCTAAAGCTCAGAGCAGATGAACTGGTTTTAATATTTCCAAAATACCTGAAACATTAAAGAGTTATAAACTCTTCAGAAATACCCAATATGAAATAATAAATTTTAGCAAAATGTACTAAATATTTTAATATAGGAAATAGAACACTTTCATATTTTTACAACTTCAACCCCCCTTTTTTACGATTTCTTTGGAGACAAGACATTCATTGACAATGACACTTCCCCAGCAAACAAGGTACCTTTTGAACAAATTAGAACTTACTAAAGCAAATAGAAAAAAGCCCTTTCTTGATAAATTCCTATTGATTGGATTTCTGATGCTTAAGGAATACTCTTGGATGCTACAGTGCAGTCTGTTATACTGTCCACAGACCTTTTCAGGAGTTCATTACAACTATTTGCTTAGTTCAGGATTGATGAATAAATAAAGTCAGGGCTTTGAGAGAAACAGATTTAATGTCTGTCATGTTTTAATGCTTAAAGGACTCCTTTCTAAAACGGTTAAACCCAAATATTTCAGCTGAATCTGAACTTCAGTGACAGTTCATAATACTTTTTTAAAGCATTTTTTGTCTGGATTTAGAATAAAAAAATCTAATTTCTGCTCACAGAATCACAGTGAACCACCTAGGTTGGGAAAAACCTTCAAGATCATCGAGTCCAACCTGTGACTGATCCCCACCTTGTCACCCAGCCCAGAGCACTGATTGTCATGTCCAGGCCTTCCCTGAACACCTCCAGGGTTGGTGACTCCATCACCTCCCAGGGCATTGCATTCCGGTGCTGAACAACCCTTTCCATGACAAAAACAAAATTCTTCCAGATGTTCGCACCACTTGTTCTTTAAATAAACCTCAAAACAGCTGCTCCCATTACAATTTTTACCTCATCCATGGTGGCAAACTTAGACCACATCTCAAGTCATACTCAGCTATAAAGCAGGGTGGGACATCCCAGTTCCCACCTATTCCCCAGGGGCCCTCCAAGATGTGTCAAAGTTTCCTCAAAAACTGTTTCTGGATTTCAAACTTATGATTTATATTAAGTTGTCACATGTCCTTGGTAAAAGTTTTGTGCCATATTCTTGAACTGTAAATCATGTTCTGTCTCTCCCAGAAGAAATGTCCATGCCTGTATTTAATCCCTTATGATATCCCCTTCTGGACAGAGCAGTTTGATCCCAAAGACCATCCTGATGCTCAGGGCACAAGGGAGGTTACGTTTTGCTCACACAAAGGAAATGGGGCAGAAGGAGCTGCATGGAGACCTAATTATCCTTGAAAAGGATATATCTAAAAAGAGGCTGAGTGCACATCAGGAGCCAAAGGATCATGGAATGGTTTGGGTTGGAAAGGACCTTAAAGTTCATTTAGCCCTACAGGCAGACACCCCTCCTGCAATGACACCTCTCTGTAGTTAAAATATGCTCAGTGTCAGTGGTGTTGAGGCTGCTTTGTGTTACATTTTCCTCTCCTGTATTGCAGCCTCTTTGGCCGTTCTCTGTGGTCTGACACATTCTTCTGCCAGCTGCCAAGAGGACAGAGCCACCTTCGTTGAGTGTGACATTGGAGTCACGGTGGGCACCTCCCAGCAGAGAGGATCTGTGTCCTACCTCTACATCTGTGGGGACACCCCTGTCCAGGGGCATTTTGCTGGACTCTTTGCCAGGTTGGTGCCATGTCTCTCTAGTGCATCCATCCACAAGTGACATTCCTCCCATGGTTTTCCACCTTTTGCAGAGTTTTTCCAAAGGGTGGACTGAAGGAACGAATCCTTGATTCTCCATTGATACCAATAGAGCAGTTGAGCCTTGAGACCACTAGAGAGCTCCTCTGGGTTGTGGAATTAATTCCCTGTGCCTATCAAAGCATCTCCAGTCCCCCCTCCTTCCCTCCTGCCTTTTAAAAGTGTTTGAGAGACATCAAAAAACCCGTCTTGTAAACAGCCTGCTTTGTTCATTCTTAGGTTTTAATATTTATCTTCTGATCCAAAGCAACATCTGGTGGATGCCAATAGGAAAAAAGATTAGGCATTATGAAAAGCAGAAGTCCTCTTTTTTCAGTGTTTTTTTTTTTTCCTTTCTTTTTTCTTCTTCTTTTTTTTTTTTTCCCTCTGTCTTTCTCCAAGCATCTTTCATGAGTAAAAAGTCACAGAGTAAATTCAGCAGGGTGTGCAAGGGTGCTTATGCTTTGCAAATCCAAGGCCAAGCTGCCCAGGAGTACAACTTGGAACTGTTGTCTTTGATGGAGCAGTGAGGATTCATTCCTGCAGAGCATTTACTTCTAGGAGTAAGTGGGATGTCTGAGGTAGGGAATGTACAGGTGAATGATTGAAGGATTTGGTTTGGAAGGGTCCTCAAAGGTTATCTTGTTCCAACCCCATGGACAGGGACACCTTCCACTATCCCAGGTTGCTCCAAGCCACATCCAACATGGCCTTCGACATTTCCAGGGATCCAGGGGGAGCCACAGCTTCTCTGGGCACCCTGTGCCAGGGCCTCACCACCCTCACAGGGAAGAATTTCTACCTAATCTCTAATCTAAATCTCTCCTCCCACAATTTGGAGCCACTCCCCTTTGTCCTATCACTCTATGCCCTTGGCAAAAGTTCCTCTCCAGGTTTCTTGTAACTCCCCTTTAGATACTGGAACAAGCTGAACAGAACTTTCCAGAAGTCATTTAGTAAAAAGAGAATTAGAACAACATTGCAATGCATTGCTCATGATCTGCTGTGTGTGGTGACCCCACTTCTGGCTGCTGCATCTTGCCACAGTTCGGGTATTACAGTGGAGTTGCAGAGATTTGATCCTCATCCTGACCTGATCCTTACGTCATACCTGGTGTTGGTTCACCAGAGGGAGCTCTGGATGCCCTAAATTGAGGGAAAAAAACCCCAAAAAACCAATTGGCATTTACAGTACAAAGACAGCAAGACATGAACTGGACAATTTTTTAAACTTGTTTAAAAATATAAAAATAGAAGTTTCCAACTAAAATGAATTAAAAAAAAAATTACATAGTTGTGACACCCCTCTGTGGGTCTGTCACTTCTTCCTCATCAGTTTTTAAATTTGATCTAGATTTCGCCAGGCCTGGACTTTTAAAGAAAATTCTTCCCAGTTTTGAGAAAATTGGTGTTAGGCAGAAAGAAATTATTTTCCGGCTGAGGGGACAGAGGGCAGAATTCGGCCCTGATTTGTAGAACTGGCCAAGTGTCCAAAGCCACACTTCATTGGTCATGTCCTGTAACATCCCAGGAGATGGGGAGGACTGATCTTTTGGAGAAGACAAAAGTAAGGAGACTGAGAAGGGGAGGAAAAAAAGAGTAAAATTAAACTAATTTAATCAGTCTACTGCTCCCAGAATGACTTGTTTCAAATCAAGAAACTCCAGGAGCTTCTCCTTGTCTGGTTGAACTTTGCTTTGCTTTTCCTCACATCAGTGCGACCCCATTCCAGAGAACAAAGGAACTTGAGAGGGACAGGCAATCCCATATGGGTTTTTTTCCTGCTTCTTTTTCCCTGAGTATCAAAATTGTGCTGAGTTCTTAACTGATAAAAAAATGCATCTTCAATGATATAATACTAATACTAATACTACTACTAATAATATCCTATGATTACTTTTTTTCTTGCTCTTTTTATTGGTTTAGGCTGCTACTGTGGAGAAAGTCACAAAGTACTTTTATACTGACTATTTCCTTATTGTTTTCCCTGTGGATTTTAGTCCAATTTAACTGTGAATGCCCCAAAGACAGGGTTTATTATTCCTCCTGGGAATCTTATCAGGGAGAGATTTCTGAAACAAATCAATCAACTTTTTTTACCGACTATTTTTTTCCATTTTTTCCCACTTCTTCAACGTCTTTCTTATTGTCTTAACTTTTCACCCTATTGTGCTCATGCTTATCTTTCAGTTGAAAATTAAAACTTGGGCTGATATATTTTTCTAGTGAGTTAATTTCTAAATTAAAGGGAAGTTTATTTCTTGCTAAAGGGAAGTATGGGCAAAGATTGTTTGTTTTCAAAAAAGTTTCCTGATTTGAGAAATCTGAGAAGAAATAGAAGGAAAAAAATTGAGAAGTTTGAATCGCACAAATTAACTGATTTCATAACTTCTGAAAACTGTTTTCCACATTTCAGTTCAGAAAAATATTTAATTTTAAAATATTAATGGAATTTGCAGGAAAGTGTTAGTAAATTTAAGTATTTCCACCAGAAAAGAACTATTTTAAGGATTTCTGAAATAATACATGCTGATTGTTTTAATTAATAATAGTAGATAATAATAATAAAAATATGGATTTTAGTTCTGTGCAAATGCTGAAGAGTTAAGATATTTGTCCTAGGATGGGGACAAAACTACTAAAGTAATTCCTGGCTTAAGTGCACATTGAATCTCTCCTGTTTTTCTTACTAATTTTATAGAATGACAGAATAGTTTGGGTTTGAAAGGACCTTAAATCTCATCTTATTCCACCCCCTGCCGTGGGCAGGGCCACCTTCCACTATCCCAGCTTGCTCCACCTCCTATCCAACCTGGCCTTGGACACTTCCAGGGATGGGGCAGCCACCTAGACAGTGTTTTTCAGTAGTTTAAATAAATATTTTCATTATGCAGTCTGTACCACAGCCCATCCTTTACCAGCTCATAATGGCAAAAGCATATTCCTTAAAAGAGTTTTAAGTTTTGCCATTAACAACACTCCTATCAAGGTACATTCCTGAATTCCATTTAATAATTCACTCCTTTCCTTGTATTTTCTTTAAAGATTGCAATTTGTTAACAGTGCTTGCATGAGGACAGAAAGGAACTGGGTCTTCTTACAAGCAAAGCTTATTTATATTTTTCAAAATATCCTGTCAAAACCACTCAAAGCTTGTTGTATTGACTTCAATGTTTGGGAAATTGTGTTCATGCCCTGCATCCAGCTGACCACCACCCCTTTCTGCCTATGAAACTGTTGGTTATTAAAAAGATGTAGTTTTTTCTTGGAGCTTTAAAAAGTACTCTGCAGTCTTGAGTCCAGTCCACTGAATTATTTTACAGGACAAGATTAATTCTCAAAGTGTTGTTATCAAAAGCAAGCACAGTTCCCCAAGGCTGGCTTTTGATTATTGACACAGCAGAGGGGAAAGTTCATTTAAATATATATATATATAAAATTGCTGTTAAAAGGGTTCAGCAACTTGTGAAAGTGTGCTTTTTTATATTTTTATTTTTTAAGGTTTTTTTTTTTTTTAGCATTTTTGTGGTTTCTAATGTGGCTCATTCCTTTACCACTTTAACTCTGAAAAAAGGCAACAAAACAAACAGCCCCTAAATGCAGATCAGAGCAGGGCTTTGTTTGCAGAGTGAGCTGCTGCATCCAGCAGGGAACTTTTGAGTCTTCAGGGTCATCAAACCCCTCTGATCATCACCCTCCCAACAAAGCTCTGAGTCCTGGCTTTCCAATTGGGTCAATTTTGGGAAAGCTTTGGGCAAGGGAGGTGCTTCACCCCCTCTACTTCACTCTCATGAGACCCCACCAGGAACAGTGTCCAGCTTTGGGGTCCCCAGCACAGGAAGGACATGGAGATGAAGTGAGTCCAGAGGAAGCAGGATGATGATCAGAGGGGTGGAGCAGCTCTGCTGTGAGGAAAGGCTGAGAAAATTTGGATTTGGAAAATTTGCAGCCTGGAGATGAGGAAGCAGCAGGGAGAACACCTTTCAAAGCCTAAAGGGACTCCATGAGATTTAGAGAGGGACTTTGGACAAGGGCCTGGTGTGACAGGGGAATGGATTCGAACTGACAGAAAGTAGATTTTTGTGAGTTATTAGGAAGGAATTCTTCCCTGTGAGGGTGGGGAGGCCCTGGCACAGGTTGCCTAGAGAAGCTGTGGCTGCTCCTGGATCCCTGAAGTGTCCAAGGCCAAGTTGGATTTGGCTTGGAGCAACCTGGGATAGTGGGAGGTGTCCCTACTCACGGCAGGGAGTGGAACTGGATGAGCTTTAAGGTCCTTCCAGTCCAAACCATTTTGGGATTATAATCTCAGAGACACTTTGACAAAAATCCTGTTATATGGAATTTTCAGGAACCTGAAGGCCTCTTAAAACCCTGATCCTGCCCATCTGATCCTCTGTTTTGTTGAGTAAATCACATTGTGAACTCTGTCCTTTCTTAGCTGTTCAGAATATCCATGTAATTTCTGGGCTATATTGGTGTTGCTGTAAATCCTCTCCTTTCTCCTCACCTTTCTACAACTTGCCAAAGTCAATCTGATGTTGGGGAGGAGAGGAAGAACTAGCAAGAGTCACAGAATCAATTAGGCTGGGAAAGACCTCTGGGATCATCAAGTCCAACCATTAAACCTGGACCACATTTTGCCCACCACTAAACCATATGTTGAATCCAACAGCTCCCCACAATGAAACACTACCAAAATCAGCAACTGTCAGCAGCAAAACCAAGGAAAAAAATGCTTCTTTCCCACCACATTTTCTATTACTTTTTCCCCCTATGCAAGGGGAGGCTTTAGAGCAAATGTCTGCTGGTGTAGCTGGCACATATATCGAATCTGCTTAGTCTGGGCTGTTAAGTAAGTTTAATTAATTTACTAAGTTAATGTTCCAATGTTAGCAACAAAGCATCATTGCAATCAGCTGGGTAGCAGGAATGGGAACCCCTAAATGAGCTCATTTTTTCACAGTTGGAATTAGGGACCAGTTAGCCAGTTGTGTGGTTTTTCCAATTTCTCCCCTTGCCCTAGGGGAGTTGCAAGTTATTCATTCCCCATTGCTAAGTGTGAGTAAGATGGGGAGGGGGGAGACACAAACAAACCCTACTCCTTGTAGGAGTCCATCTTTGCTCCCAACACTGCTGATTCCCTCCCTGTTGTCTGCAGTTATCTGCCTGCCTTGGTCCTAGAATGGCATTCGTTCCTGTTTGTGATGGTTTGGGGAAGGAGAAAAGCATCACTGAGAGATATTTACTGCATGTATTTTCATCCTGAGTGTGTGCAGATAAAGGGGGGAAAAACAAATAAACAATAAAAGAATGGAAACAAAATTACCGAAATTTGCAAAGTTTGACAAATGGTGGCCAGGAGTTGCCACAAGCTAATGGCTTGCAATGATTAATAAGAGTAAAAATAATTGCATTTCATTAAGATTGATGACACCCCATTTAACCTCCCTTCTCGTTTCAGCCCTAAAGTGGAAAGAGATGAAGTTCTCATCTATAATAGCTCCTGTAACATTACCATGGAAACTGAGGCAGAGATGGAGTGTGAGGGAGCTAATCAGCCAATTACTGCCAAGATTACTGAGATATGGAAAAACTGGGGCCAGAACACTCAGGTATAATCAAATCTTTTTTACAGACTGATTCAAACAGCTTAAAATTAAATTTGTAATATTGTGTACATTTAAAGGGGGGCAAGAAAAAAAAAACAATTTAGGCTGAGCAGCAGCAATATATAATATTAAAAGCTTTCCAACTTTGAATAGCAGTTCTAATGCAGCACAGCTGAATTAATGGTTAACTATGGCTAATCATGTATTTTATGAGACATAAATGAGCTTTACCTTATTTTCTGAGCAATGTATATATTTGTTAACACTCCTTCCTTTTTTTTAATACAAATTCAATTCTGTTCTAAAAATGTTATTTTCTGTTGAGCAGAAATCTTAGCCATGAGGTACAGTTTCAGCTCTCTGGTAGAGACTTAGCATTCAGTGCAGCCCCAGTTTTATTTGATTTTTGCTGCTTTTCAGTAGCTGAAGGAAAATGGGACAGTCTTCCCAGGGCTGTCTGTGGGTATAGCAAGAAAAGAAGACGTATGCCAAGAGTTCATGACAAAGAAGCTATCATTCTGAACCAGTATAAATTTTAAGACTTGATACGTAAAAATATCATTGCTAACCTAAAATGTCCTGTTAGAGTCCTCACAGTTTTGCACAGGGGATGTTTAGCCACCTGTAAGAAGAAATTTAGAGGGTTTGGATATTTGTTGAACACCAATTATCCCTTTTTCACCATCCTTTCCTAAAGGAGCAGCTCCTGAGATGTGGTGGAGACCTCCTGAATACAGGGATGTGTGAGTGGGGATAGTTACACACCTGACTTAGGATAAAAACCAAATGCTATTTTTAATCTATTAAATAAAATCTTCACACAGTCTTTTAGCATAACTTAGGAAAATGAAGTTCATTTGCTCAGCATCAATGTTAAAGCTACCACAGTAATTTTTATCTCTCTCTGCAAAGAGATTTCCTGTGTTCAAGGACTTTAAATTTACTTTGCTACCCCAAAAAGTCACTGCAGTGTCCTGATAGAGTAATTTTGGTGCATTTCTAGTGCTGAATTCTAGATTTAGTTTTATATATCTGATCTATTCTATATTAAGAAGTCTCTGAATACTTACAAATCCAACTTACATGAATATTACTATTGCAGTGGAGTTTCCTAAATTACAATTCCTTGCTTCTGTTAAGCCTGGCCTTGGTCTGTGAAGGAATGTCAGATGCAGAATGTTGCCTATTAAAGTTCATTTGCTCATCAGCCTTGTTAGTTATGGTGCCTAAAACATGGGCAACTAAGGAGAAAAACAACCCCCCAAAATTGCTGGTCGGTGACGGCAGGAGTGAAGGGAAGTGCCCTGACAAATATGAGATCAAATGATAACTCCTCCTTACATTCCCATTTTCCTTCCCAAATGGGATAAGGGCATCTCTGGAGTCCCAGAGCCTGGGCTGCAGTTTGGAGGGATATTCCCTGCTGCTGCCTGTGACCTGGGCAGCCCAGCTGTGTCACAGATCCTGCAGCCCCAGTGAGGGCAAAATGACAGCTGTCTTTTGACTGAGGTGGGAGCAAGAAGAGGAAGAAGCTGCGAGGTTTGTCCCTGCTGTGGTTTTTCTGCTCGGAGCAGGGAAAACCAAGGAAGTCCTAAGTGTCCTGAATGAACAAATTCATTCAGAGCAGGATGAAAACAGCAGCACTTTAGAGCTGGGATTTGCTGCTGCTTAATGAACCCAGTGGGCATTCGGAATCATTTTATCCCTCTTCCCAAAACTGGCTTGGGTGAGCAGAGGTGGATGGGTGGGGAGTTCAGATAAATGGCTTCAATTTTGGTCCCTTCCTGGCTGACAGCATCTCGTTAAGATTTACGACCTGGTGCAGTGCATGCATGCTTCACTGTGGAGGCTTAAATCATGTCATGTGAACTGGCCTTACCTTTCCAGTGGGAAAAATGGTCCCCAGGTTCAGCACTAAGCAGTGAAATGCATTAATAGCACCACGTGCCTCAGGATAATGGTGCTATTAGCAGGCAGCACAACTCTGTGTACAAGTAATGGGGCTGCATCTCTTTATAATAACATCTGGCACTTCTCTTGCATGCTCATGCAAGGATCTGAAAGCACTCCATAAAAAAGGGGCATGATCCTGTTCTCAGCACAGCTGCACTGCTTAGTGGTTTGTTTTCTGTTTCCTCTTCTGCCACCTGAATGATGCCCAGGCAGGACAAGAACTCAGCCCAGCTGGGTGCTGTGGGAGGGTTGGCTCAGAGGTGTTTTGATGATGATGGTGGAGCAGGATTAGCTCCAGGATGGTGTTGGAAGTGAAAATATAGAAAGGCTGACAGAGCCTTGTGGCATGGAATGAATGGGCACTGGCAAGAAGAGACAACAGCCTTGATTGGGAGCAGAAAAAAAAAAAGTAAAATGTTGGTACTGGAAACTTGAGCCTAGGAGGTACAAATGGAGACATCACTAGACCTGCCAGAGTTCAAGCAGCATTTGGACAACATTCTTAGGCACAGATTGGGGTTCTTAGGGTTGTTCTCTGCAGTGCCAGGAGTTGGCCTCGATGATCCCTATGGATTTCTTGCAACTTAGGATATTCAATGATATGCCTATTATTCTATGACACAATTTTTAGGGTATTTTTTCATCAGCTGTATTATTTAAACAACTGCATTTTCTGGTAGGTGCTGCAAAATCCATCACTCAGTTTTTGTCTTCTCAACTCTGGTCTCCCAGTTGTTGCTTGCATGAATCATAAAATCCTTAGGGTTGGAAAAGATCTTCAAGAACATCAAGTCTGTGGTTACAGTGTGAGCTGGGCTGAGATCTGAATCTAGAGGATGCCCAGAATTTTGTGGTTTTAAGGTGCTGCCTGAAGATCTGTGATTTTTATGGCAGACTTCATGAAATTTCAGTTTAACTTGGATTTTTCCTGGGATCTGGTCTGTGTCCCACCCCCGCCCCAACCCCCGAGAATAATTTTTATGATTTTCTTTAGAAACTGATTTAAGCTCTTGCCTCACTTTGTGTTTGAAGTATTTTGCCCTGTATGACTTAATTAGGTCACAAGAAGTAAGCAGTAGGCCTGTGCCCCACTGTTGCATTCAGCATCATTAGTGTTTGTAACTTGTTCTGTTATTATCTAAGAAGAGTTTCACAATTATTTTTATTTCAGTATATAATGCAATTTAGCCTACTGAAAAGGGAGGGAGGGGAAAAAAAACCAACCCAGCACTGATTGTATATCCCACAGGACTTAATTAGTTCACAGCTTCAAGAATGCACTGGATAATGGGAAGACATGAATTAAATAATAAAAGGGAAAAAAAAAGTTCTAATGCTCACTCAGTACCTGTCCACTTCCACCTCGGCTGCATAATGAGACGTCAGCTCTGGTGACACTGATGAGATGTGCAAAACACCCCAAAAACACCAGGAGAGGATGCTCAGGGGAGAGTTTGACCAGGCTGGGATGGCTCTGAACCCATTATGCTTAGTGAGCCTTCTGATCATTATTCCAGATCGCTGGACCAGACCTAATCGTGATGCAAACATGCTGCTGGAGCAGAGCTTCCCTGCTCCCACTGCCCCTCCTCTGCTGGCCCACATGGGTGATGGAATATCTGGCAGAGGGCCCATGCCACGAATTAAATCAGCTGTAGGGAAGCCAAACTGGTATACCAGTGAATTCCCTGCAACCCAACCCTCAAGGGGTCCCTGTTGAGGGAGAGGTGTTTAGTAAAAAAT
Organism: Brachypodius melanocephalos; assembly: GCA_013398615.1. NCBI lineage: Eukaryota > Metazoa > Chordata > Aves > Passeriformes > Pycnonotidae > Brachypodius > Brachypodius melanocephalos. Next base: position 19,295,054 of record VZSR01003806.1, on the reverse strand, counting down.
AACTTGCCAGATGAAAATGCCACCCCAGATTACGGCTCTGCCTGGGTGTGCTGCCCTGCCTGGAGTTTAACAGGGTGTTAAGGGAAGGTCTTAAGGGGTGGCTTAGAGTGTGATCTGTGAATTCTTAGCTTGGTGGCTGATACAGGCATAACTGCTTTGTTCACTTCTCATTAAAGCAAAATATATAACCCCCCACAAAGGTTTTGTCTGAGATATGCACAGATCCCTCAAAAATCCTTTCTGTTCTGCTTCAACTTAATATAGCCAGGACCAGCTCTTCAAATCCCTTGGATTCCTCTGCAGATCTTAGAATCATTCCTTTCCTTCATTTTTTAATGTTCTTTTCCCTACTTACCATCTCTCTGGACGTCAAAGTGTTTGGAGGTGAGGGAAGCAATGAAATGGTTTAAACTGGTGGAGATATTTTGTGATTTACAAAGGTGGCAAAACCCAGGCAGATTTCAGGGAGCATGGAAGGGTCTCTGGAAGCTCAGGGCACTCTGGGCATAAAGAGCTGGTTGTTACTTTATTACTCACAGCAGGACTGATGCAAGGTCATGGATTGGTTTGGGTTGGAAGGGACCTTGAAAATCATCTCATTCCAACCCCCTGCATTGGCCGGGGCAAGTCCTGAGCACATTCTCCATCTGTGAGGGTTACAAGTGATAGGAAGTGACTCTTCTCTCTCACTCTAATTTTAGAGCTGTTCTCATGCTGTCTGGATGGTTTGATGGGTACCTTTTTGAGGGTGAAGGGTTTGTTCTTGACAGTCCATCAGGAAAACCACCACAGCAGGCTGAGAGTATTTAGGCAGGATAGAAATCATAGAGTCACAGAATGATTCGGGTTGGAAAGGATCTTAAAAAGATCATCTAGTTCCAATCCCCCTGCTATGGGCGAGGACACCTTCCATTAAACCGGGTTGCTCCAAGCCCTGTCCAACCTGGCCTTGAACATTGCCAGAACAGAGCAGATTCCAGTTTGATATGGAGTTTGTTTGGTTGAGGTTAATAAACCAGCTGCCCTCTTCTCCACTTGAGGAAGAATTATGATACAATATCATATTTAATTCCTGTGTATCCATTTAGAGAATGCAAAACACCAGAACTCTTAGTCTGGCCATGGGGATCACAACTTACTGAGGTTTGGGAATAGTGTTTCTGATTTCTTAGCAAGTATCCTGATAGAACCTGAATTTATGTTATCTTGGGCTGTGAGTAGAACTCCTGGGTCCTTTGGCAGTACAACCAGCCAAAAATAGCCATGTCACACAGGACGGGACATCAGGAGTAGGACTAGATGGAACCCTTCTACAATATTTTGTATGTATTTTCATAAATACTCACTTTTAACAGCCCAGAAAGCCCATCCTTGCATCTCCAAACTCCCTGGTTTCTTAACCTGTTACTTTGGTCACAGCATTATTTTCAGAAGGAGGTGGGGAGTGCAATAAAACCCACCAGATCCTCACAGAAAAGAAGTGGAACAGTCAATAAAAACCTAATAAAAATAAACGCACAAAGCCAGTCTTGGGGTGCAGAGGCTGCTGGAGCAGAGAGGTACCATCTGCAAGGTTGTTAGGATGTAGAGAACCAAGATGGGCTCCCCAGTAACCACAGGCAATGTGAAGAGATAAATGGTTGACCCGAGCCCGTGTCAGGCAAGGATTGATGCCACTATCAGCCCCAGTGCCTTTGCAATGATTTTTTAAAAAATCTCTGATAGAGTGTGTTATCTAGTTACTGGCACGAGGGCAATGGCCTGGAGGCAGCGGGGAGGAGGGGGGGAGGAAGAAGGAGAGGAGGAGAGAGAGAGAGGGAAAGGAAAAAAAAAAAGGTCATTCCAGGAGGACAATCTCTGTTGGACTAAATGAGAAAATAAGGGCCTTGCTCTGGAAGGGGAATGTAAATAAATAAATAATAGGAAAAAGGGGCTGCTAGATATGTGAGGAAAGGATAAGCAAAATTGCTTCTCTTCTTTTCTCTGTTTTTCTTTTGGTTTAAAATTTTTTTTCTTTTTTTTTTTTTTTCTTTTTTTTTTTTTTTTTTTTTTTTTTTTTTTTTTTTTTTTTTTTTTTTTCTTTTAATAGATTCAGCCTTGGGCTGCAATGGGAAATTTAGGAGATGTGCTTGTAGTGTGCTTTTATTCTCCTTTAACTTTTTGCTTCCCGATTTGAGGTTTAACTGTTTCCTTTCCTGCTGTCAGGTGAAAAATGAAGGCCTGAACTGTAACTTCCTCTTTCCTCCCCTGTCATTGTGAAAAACCTCCTCTTTTTATTTTCAATCCTACCATCTTTCTAATGTCTCTGAGGAGATGACTTCCTGAATTGTGAGTGGCTTTCTAGGGAACTCTCTTCTCCCCACCACTCATACACTTGCTCTGAGAGGTGGGTTGGGAGCTATCCCCAGGATGTCCTAGGATGGAATGTTGTAATCCCCAGGATGGGATGCCAGCCCCTGTAATCCAAAGCCCCTCAAAGCTTTTCCATATGCATTTAAACAAACCTGTCTGAAGTCAGAACTGAACACGGCATAGTTTAATGAGAAACATTTTCCTTCTTCCCTCTCCATTCGTGCCTGCTCTCAATTCCTAAAGAAGAAGATTTGGAGTGAAAATGCCATTTTGGAAGTGCTGCTCCAGGGGACAGAAAGCAAATCTTTGCCTTCCTGTATGAAACGAGTGCTCCAATGTGGGTCAGGAGGGTGTGGGGAAGCTCCCTGAGTTACTGTGGGCTTGTGTCCTCTCCACTCACTCCCAGGGGCTTGCACAGAGTGTTGCTGCCACTTTTGTGTTTAATTATGACGGAAACTCTAATTGATTCCTTCAGCAATTCAGCATTTTGGAGGGGGAAGGATTTTCTGTATTTGAAAGCACGGCTTTAGTTCTCCATCTGTGGGACGTGGTTGCACAGAATGGTTTGGGTTGGAAAGGTCCCTAAAGATGTAGGTCCTTCCACTAAACAGGATGTCTCAAAGCCCTCTTCAACCTGGCTTTGTCTCCTTGGGGAAGGGAGTGGGAATGTTGGATGCCTGGACCTGTGCTGGGGTGTCCAGCCTTGGACTCTGGGTGAAATTGGAGGATACATTGCACCTTCTCCAGCTGCCCATCTTGAATTTGATGGGAAAAGGTCTGAGCACTTGGAGACAAACCTGGTCCGGGCTTGGTCTGCATTGAAGCATGGCTTTACATATCTGCTGGTCTTTTCCTTCATGTGGTGTGACATGGGATAAAGATGTGGCCTTTCAGACTCTCGTGTCACTAACAGAGGACAATGTCACCCCCTGTCTTGTGCCCTCTCCCCAGTCCCAAACAGAGCAGCACTGTGGACAGGATGCTCCACACGGTGTTTCCTGTGTACCAGAGGCATTGGCTGACCTACAACCCCTTCCCAGATATTTCTGAGGTCTGGCTCAGCACTCAGCAAGGATTGGACATGTGGTCACCCTCTACTGAAATCTGAGAGATTCCAGTGGCATTGTCTTGGCATGAGTGGGATCACCGAAGGGATTCTTGATGTGATTGGGCCATGGATGTAGCTCTAAAGTTCTGAGTCTGGTGCCTGGCCTGTCCTCTTGCCATGAAGGCAAGATCAGGTGTCCCATCCCATCCACAAGAAGTCAAAAGAAGCCTTGAATAAAGTGTGTGGGAGGGGAACACAGTCATGTTTTACTTCTTTGAAAAAAAAATCAATCCTGAGGATAACAAAAGCCTGAAAATTTGGTATTGCAGCAAACCTCTGGTAGTGATGGAGAGACAATCATCTTACACCATGATTTCTTCTGTGCACACAGTTTAGAGTGGGGAATAGAGAAAAGAAAAATTGTATTCGTTGTTTGGGGTTTTTTAAAGTTCGATTATTTTCCTGGTTTTATTACTATTGGTGCTATCACAACGTTCAGCATAGACTAGAAATGTGAAATAGGTGTACAGCTACAGGAAAAACAAATTTAAAGTAGGGAGATTTCAGTTCAGAGAGTGTTTATTAATAGCTTAAAAAAAAAATTGGTATAGCAGGAGGGAAAACCAGAGCTCTTTGCTATGATGATTCTACTCGAGGCTTCCCTGTCTAAGGAAAGGGTTAATTTGATGTGGTTGCCAGTAAAAGCAAGCTGTTTTCGTGATGAGCCTGTAATAGCCGGGTGATAGACTGGCTTAACAACTGCTGCTGAATGCTGGATACCATCCCCTGATTGGCAGCTCCCTAAGTGGAAGCCCCTCGTGTCCAATCTGTCCCCGTGAATTGCTGCAGAGCAAAGGACTTCATTAAGGGATCGTAAGGGGACCTCGTAAAAATCAGCAAATAATTACACCGGGGAGGAGAGGAGGAGACTGAGAGCTCTGTGGTCCCCGTGAAGAAAAGCAGACGTGCCAGGGCAGGGAAGCATCAGGTGGAGTGGGTGCTATAAACACTTACCCCTGAACGCTGTGTCTGTTCAATAAAGCTCAGTTTAGCCCTGTCTATGACTTTAACAAAATATTCCCGGTCAGCTCCCTGGGTGGTGGAGGGCTGGGAGCTGTTAGCTCGTATTCAGTTAAATTTCAAATGTCAGAGCTCGTTAGTGGTGATTCTAGCCAAAGACAGTTTGTGAGGAGCTGGGTAAATTTGAACTTCCTCAAATAAAATCGAGGAAAGAGATCGCTGTTTTGCTTATTGGTTTATTTTTCTGCTTTCACACATCTTCTCTGGGTCCGGGATTCTGATCAAGGGTCGGGCTCAGCGTCACCTGCTTAGGGGTTACAGTGCTGCCTCTTTCACACACACTCTCCTGCTCTTTCATTCTCTAATTCACTTTTATTTGCAGTTTTTTGTCCTGCCTTCATCTGTGTTGGCGAGTAGAAGACGGAATTTTTGCTTTCAGTGTTGAGGGGAGTTTTCCCTGAGCTCACCAGTAAACCCAGGAAGGCAGCACAGACCATTCTGATGTAGATTTAGGCAAGATATTTGGGAGAAATCCTTCCCTGTGAGGGTGGGGAGACCCTGGTACAGGGTCCTAGAGAAGCTTTGGCTACCCAGTCCCTGGAAATGTTCAACACCAGATTGAATGGGGCTTGGAGCAACCTGGTCTAGTGGAAGGTATCCCTTCCTCTGGCAGGGAGTTAGATCTAAATGGTCTTTAAGGTCCTTTCTCACCCAAACCAGTCCGTGATTGCAAAATTGTCTGAAATGAACTGGCTCAGAAGAAGTTGGGCAGTCAGTGTTGTTCTGCAGTAACTTTTTGGGAGCCCTGTTGGGGTGAATCAGGGGATGCAGCCACTAAGCTAAAAACGTGGCTTCAAAGCTGAGATGGCCCAGACAGTATTGCAAAAATTGAGTTTTTTCCATGCTGAAAGGACTGCAGATGCTGGTCACTGACACAGCCCCAAGCCAATGTTCAGTTTCAGGTCTGGAGGAGGGAGTTTCTGGATTGTCAGGTGAGGGATGAGGGATTTGAATACAGGTATCATGGGTTATGATTCTGGGTCAGGTGGTGATATCTGGCACTTCCATTTTTACCTACATCCTCTTTTGTGTGTGTGCACTAGGATGGTATCCAACCCTCTCCAAAATGAAATTCACCTTGGAATATTGCTCAGCACACATCTGCATCCTTTATCATCCTCCATCTTCATCCTTTATATATTAACTTGAATGCATTCAGATTCTGGGGTAAGGATGTGCCAGCAGAGATCCTTGGGTAGAAGGACCCTGGGTTTTATATCCTGCCAAATGATTAACAGGCAGAAAAGTGTGTGTGTGGGAGGGCAGAGAGTGAAGGCCACAGAGTGGATTATTGCAGGAGATCCACATTCCCAACAAAGATGAGCTGTTACAGCCCTGTTGCAGACAGAGGGATGTCTTTACAGCTCAAACAGCAACAGTTTGTGTTTCAACTCAAAGGCTTCTTAGTTCAGAGGGCAGTGTGTTGGTGGAGAGGTTCTCTCTCATGATAGGCTCTCATCTTGTTTTATTTGGATGAAGTTTGGGCTAAAATCTCCTGACATGACAAGAGTAGTTACTGTCCCATGATGTCATGTGTGTGATGCTCTCTTCAGTGGAGGAGTTGTCATTCAGGGCAAGTGGCTCAAACTGCATTAAATTAACTTCAGCTGCCTTCTGGCCTCTGTTGTGGGGCTGTCTGCACCCCTGAAATCATTTATTGTGTGCCACTGTGGGCTCAAACTATTGAAAAAAAAAGATGGAAGCACTGTTCCATCAAGAATAAGTTCTTATTTTAGCTACATAAAATAAATGTATTAAAGTGTACGTATCTGCTGCAGACATGTTCTCATTTGGAAGGCGTCTTGTGTTGGGAATGTTCTTCCCTCTTTGTGCAGCTCCTTGCACAGTAGGATGGGAGGTTTTATCTGGATTTATCACAGTTAGGGAGACACTCCTAACTGCAGGAAAATGGCATGGGTGTTCCCACTAAGTGCTCAGATTCCCTTTAGGAACTGGCAAATTCAGCTTGGAGTGACAGGGCAAAGGTGGCTTTTTCTAGGGTGTGACATCTTCCTTGCCCCCATAACCTGGTGATACCCTGTTCTTCTGTGACCTTTTCTGTACCAGTCCCATCTTCACCTTTTTACCTTTGTGGTGCATAAGTGTTTTTGATGATGACAATAAAGATACCACGGAGCACTTTTATTCTTGGTTGCCCCATCTGGGCTGCGCGTTTGATCCGAAGGGCCGGCGTTCCAGTCAGATTGCACTATCAGATGGAGCTGGCTCTATTTCCTGCATTACTCTTCCTGGCTGTCCCATATTATGCAATTATGTTTGCATTTAAACCTGAGCACTTACCTGTAATGATGCTGTGCTTCAGTACACGATACATTAGAGCAGCAGATAATGCACACAGATAGGCTGAGGGCAGCATGCTGTTGATGTGCTAAAGCTAAACAGGACACGGAGCTTGAGAGAGGCCTCTGAAAGCTCGCAGCTTGGGAGGGGCTGGTCCAAAAGCTTGCATTACTGAAATAACAGCTGTGCAGGGTGGGATTCTCTCTCTGAGGGGCAGGTGCAGGGCTGTCTCCATCTCAGAAGTCAGGCACCAGCACTGTTGGTCGCTGACATACACTCCTCCAGGAGCAGGAAAATCTTGGTGGCTGGTGGGAGTCCCAAATCCTGCACGGCTATAGCACAGCATGAGAGGAAATGATTCTTTCAAGACTTAAAGGAGGCTTAGAGAAAGTTTGGAGAAGGACTTTTCACAAAGGCGTGAAGTAATAGGAAAAGGGGTAATTGCCTTAAGCTAAAAGTACTTTTAGATTAGAGATTGTGAATAAATTATTTGCTAAAGGGTGATGAGGCCCTGGCACAGGTTTCCCAGAGTATCTTTCACTGCCCAATCCTGGAAGTGTTCAAGGCCAGGTTGGATGGGGCTTGGAGCACCCTGGGATAGTGGAAGATGTCCCTGCCCAAGGCAAGGGGTGGAACAGGATGAGCTTTAAGTACCCTTCCAACCCAAACCATTCCTGTTCTATGATGCGTCTTAGAGAAGTGGCTGTGTCTCTGCTGCTGGCCAAGCCCTTTACACCTCATTACACCTGCAATTATCCCTGTGATGCAGTGATAATTCTGAATGCTGCTGCTCTGCATCAGATCCTACCCTGGGTACAGGGTTGTGCCCAGTAATAATCAATGCCCTGATGCTTTGGCTGAGGGGATGTGGATGCAATTAAGGCAGAATCAATGTTTGTCCTTGGGTTTTGTGGTTTTGCTGTCTGGTTGCTGTATTTTATGCATAGGACAGACCAAGCTGTAGCCTACACACAGAATTTGCCCTCTTCCAAGCACTTTTCAGTCTTTGCCTGGTAAATCACTGCAAACCCCCTGCAAGCCAGGTGTTTGCAGTGGAGATAGTTTGTGTATCAACTCATCTGTATTCCCTATGCTTCCATAGGAGCTGTGGCAAAGTCAGAGGCTGGATCCCACACCAGTGCTCTCAGACTCACAGCTGACTTGGGACTCTTGCAAGGAGTTCTAAAACACAAGAAGTTCCACCTCAAATTGAGGAAGAACTTCTTTACCTTGAGGGTGTCAGAGCTCTGGAACAGCTACTCAGGGAGGTTTGGAGTTCCCTCTCTGGAGACATTCCAAACCCACCTGGAGGTGTTCCTGTGTCACCTACTCTGGGTCACCCTGCCTTGGCAGTGGGGTAGGACTAGATGGTCTCCAGAGGTCCCTTCCATCTCAAATGCCTCTGTGATTCTGTTTATCTTCCTGCCCAATCAAAAAAACCCCATCAGCAGCTCTCTCTGGCACTGTTGGGGTGGATGAGCCTCATTCCTCTCATTTACTCCCTCATTTACTGTAGCACCCATTCAGAAATCCTGCTCACTGACACCTAAGGACATAATTTGGTTACTTTTCCTGCAGGTGGTTAGCAAATTGTTGAGCTAATCTTTACATTTGCAATGTTTGCTCCCAGATTAGTAAGTTTAACTCAAGATCATTCAATTGAGAGGCAATATTTGCACAGTGCAAAGGCTGACACAGTCACCAGGCTTGGTTATCCTGCTTGTGTAAACAACTTGATGCGGTAATTTTTTCATTACCATTAAATTGCTGTTTTTAATTTGTCTCAGAAGCCTCCATACTTTGCAAAATGGCTGGTTTAGGGAGATGTGTGAATCATGTGTGCCCTTCAACAGTGTTCTGGAAAGGAAAACACAGTCCTGTTATATCTAAACTGGAAGGTTGAACTGAATTCCTCAATGTATTTACACTCACAGGATTTTCAGCAAGTTTGGCTTAAAATTCTGCACTTGGATATTTTCCACTATAAAAAGTAATCTGCTTCTGAATATCATGCTGTAAATGAACATTGGGAAGATTCTTTTGAATTAACAAGGAGTTACCAGGCAGAAAACACACATTCTATGAAACAAGGCTCTTCATGTGCTCAAAGACAGTTCCTCTGCTTCCCGAGGTATTTTCTTTAGTATTTGAAATTGAGATTTTTTTTTTTAGGCTCATCCTTCCACCATGACCCTGAGAGACCCAAGAACAACATTTTGGTCCTCATATGAGTGTGGTCAAGAGACACGGACCTTCCCAGAGGTCTCATAGTTTGTTTAATTACAGAATGGATTAATAGTGTTCATATCCTTCCATTATTTGGTATTTTACATGGGATTTGGGTGAGGTTTTTTGCCTGTGTGCATGAAGATGGCTCATCTATACCTGAGATATGCCCCCCTAACAACAGTAATGTCTTTTCAGTCCCCTCCCAATAAAAGCCCCATTAGATTTAACTAATCCTCCATGTCCTTAATTAAATACTTCTGAAGCAAGAAGCCTTACCTTCAAAATTGCAGTGATTACTCCCCTGCTGAATAAACCTTTTTTTTCTTTTTTTTTCCTTTTTTTTTCTTTTTTTCTTTTTTTTCCTGGTGGTTGTTTTTAAAGTGGCTTTGCTGGTTTTGTTTGGGATTTTTTTTTTAACACGAATTAAGCTGTTTCTCATGCCATTGTCCAGTTGCAAACTGACTTGAGACTGACTTGTGCCACGGCCTCTGACCTCCAAAAGTGCCCACTCATTTTTTTCCTGAACTAATCAGCTCGATGAACTATTTACAGTTGGCTTTTGGGTCTTCTCACTGCTTCTGTGGCTGCCCCTGTCTGAGTAATTAATGATGCTGTGGCTTGTTTATGGTCTTGAGTTACTAATGCTCTTGGCTGCAAATGCATTTTTACCTCTGGGACGTGCCAGTTTCCTGGTTCTAGTCCCACCTCACCAGCCCAGGTCAATTTTTTGTGTGTAAACAGATTTATCCTCTAATAGTTTGAGAGAGACTAGAGTCATTCATCAGTCCCATAGAGAACATGCCCAGCCAGATTCTTCCCTTCTTGTGCCTGTGCGACTCAACATAAGTCAGAAAGATTTCTGCAGGACAGCTAAAATGAAAACAAATAAGAAAAAAGGAAAAATAAACCTTGCTTTTTAAAATCAGGGTACAAATATTCTCAGCTAAAAATAAAGATATTAGGTAGTGCATCACATGTCCAGCCATGAACCCAGCCCCAATCCTTGCTGTATCAATGCTTTTGGGAGTAATTAAAGAGGGGCCTGCTGGGATAATCCCACCTGCATTTTAAAGCTGGAGTAGTGGGTGAAGAGAAGTTACACAGCAGCAGATGATGCAGACAGTGATAAAAATATCACTTTGTGGCCTTGGAAATGGTTTGTGGGGTTATGTTCCAGGCTTGTTCTGTCCCAGGCTGTCATGTCAAGAATGCCAATTCATAAGGGAAAACCGAATTTGGTCTCCTACTCTCTCTGGAAACCTGTTCCAGTCTCTCCACGCAGGTATATTCAGAAACATTCTGTTCGTTTCCATTCTTGATTTATTCATAGCTACCATTCCTTCCAGTGTTCTTGGGGATAATGTTGTCTTTTGGCATAAATAATTAATTTTTTCACAGTGTATAGTTCTCTAGGTATCTTGATATCTTGCCTTCTCCTGCTTTTTCTTTTTTGGTAGTGAAAATAGGCTTTTTTGGAGTGGGTGAGGGCGGGGTTTGCCTAAAGAAATGTTCCCAGTGTGCTGGTTTGCATCTCTTTCCTGGTTGGCGTTTGCACCTGTAATGAGCACTATGTGATACCCTCTGTCCTGAGACTTCAGGAGAAGCCTTGGGAAATTCAGCCTTAAAAAATCAGCCTTGATAATTTTAGCTAGGTAAAGATCTCTAAGATCATCAGGTCCAGCCACTCCCCCAGCACTGCCAGGTCCACCACTAAGCCGTGTCCCCAAGTGCCACATCTACGTGTTTTTTGAACACTTCCAAGGATTATGATCCCACTTCCCTGATCAGCCTGTTCCTTGGCCAGCTTCAGTCTGGCCATTCACTGATTTCATAGCACAGACACAAATACTACTAATTTCTTTTTGGAAGTCAAAATCCATATATTTGTCTACCAAATGAGGCATTGTGCTTTGCTCTTAGCAGAGATTTTTTTTTTCTGCTTTATGGTTTATTTTTGCCCAGTATAAGATATTTTCTGTTCTCTTTGGGATGGCCTCATTCCATCTTTCCCACAAAGCTCTATATATGCCTTCATTCTCTCAGTGAGCCAAATTTTTATGCACTGAAGGGAATAAAAAGACAATTGCAAAAGTCCTCTGGTTTTGGTTTAGATAGAAAAAGCACTTCCTTTTACAGTGAGTGGTGAAGTGCAGGCAGGAGGCTGTTCTTACAGAACAGAATTAATGAGAATCTTGTAATTGTCTTGGGGATGCTGTTATACGGAGGAAGACCTCCCCATGCCAATTGAAATTCCACAGCTTTGCAGTTGTGGTGAGTATTTTTCAGTTAATTTGGCAAAGGGTTAGAGGTGCGACAAGCAGGAGAGGCAGGGAATGATGCCAAGAGACAGGTTCAGCTTCTTTGGGCACTGGGCAGCATTTTGCTTGTTAATTCTACTGACTGTAGCAAATAACTTGCATTTGCATCCCTTTCAAGTATGTGTAGGAGGGAGGAGCCTGCACCAATTTGTCTGGTTTAATTATAGATGTTCTACCCACCTTCCTAATTGCTCCTTCATTAAGAAGTAGCTTGTTTCTTTTTTTTTTCCCTAGGAGCTAAAGATAATCAACTTTTGTTTGTTTCTGTAAATATTTTTTTTCTGCCCTTGAGGAGATAATTATTTCTATTGTTGCATGAAGATGGTGGCCAATACAGGAGGAATAATTAGAGCAGATGGCTGAAAATACTTCCCTTGTAAAAGACATCTAGTATAATAAAATACCTCCCCTCCTCTTTTGTCTCCTCCAAATATACGTTTTTCTTCCCTTCAGGTGGATGGGAGTTGGGTGAGGGGGTGTAAATCTTTTCATGATGTATTAAACTGAGGAGCTGTTAAGAGTTCACAGCCTGGAAAGTGAGCTCCCCGTATCCATCACTGAAATTAAAGTGTTTTCAAATGTGGTGTGGAGTCCTGGGTCTGTGGCGTGGGGAAATCTGCGCTGCACTCCATCACTTGGAATGTTAACCTTGTCTCTCCGTGGTGACTGAGGACAGGAACACTTGCTCTCCGTGCTCACTGCTTAAATGGCAATCTGTCAGCACCAAGGAAAGGCTGCTCTCGTGGGTGTCAATCTCTGCTGCGTGGGCAGCACACCAAACCTTTGTTCATTCATGGATGTGCTCACTGGGACAGGGGAAACTTCCTGCTGCTAAAGATTGTGGGAACCACACTGTGTTCTGTGTCCTCTCAGCTGGGTCTGGGGAAAGGATAAAACTCTCTGCTGGGGGTGGAGTTGGTGGGAATACCCTCCTGCTTTCAGGTGTCTCCCTCTGGCCATGTCACAGGTAACCCCCGGCTGGAAACCACAGACTGGAATCATGGACGGTTTGGGTCGGGAGTGACATCAAAGAACATATTCTTTCAAAACCCCTGCCACGGGCACGGACACCTTCCACTATTCCAGGTTGCTCCAAGCCCTGTCCAGCTTGGCCTTGGACACTTCCAGGAATCCTGGGGCAGCCACAGCCTCTCTAGGAAACCTGTGCCAGGGCTTCACAGTAAAGAATTTCTCCTTTAAATCTAGGGAAGGAGGAAGAATAGTGACCACACTAGAGAGCAGGGTCTGTGTTTAACTGCATCACTGCTTCTTGCTTTTGTTTTAGAATTTATTTTCTGATGAGAGGATGACAGCTGTTATCTTTGTGCCTGTGACTGCTGTTGCAGTCCTTTTTTGGGACCGTACTCTAAACAAACCCCACTTAACTAAAGAAGTTGTAAACTTATCCCAAAGTGTGATCAAATGATCTTCTCTGTGTCTAAACAGGAGTTTCTCAACCCTTTAAAGCCCAAACCTTGCATTTTGGTGTTCTTCCCATTTGTGAATTGTTTACCAGCCTGGGTGGGAATGCAAGTTTTTCATTGTTATTTATTCAGTTGTTGCACTCACTGCTGATGAGCCATGGTAGTCACAGTCACAAGGTGACAAACTGATCCTGGGAGATTGTGTCCCCAAAGTCTGACAGAAAGGCAATGCCAGCCCAGCTGACAGCAGCAGCTAAAAAAACCATAAAATGGAAAGAAATCTGCCTGGAAAATGAAAAAAGAAGGTGCAGTAGGCAGGAAGAGGGAGTAAGGTGCTGAATTGTAAAGAGATTGTGTGTCTTTTATTGCATGCTACAAAAATGTTATTTTGCTTTTACATAATTCATTAATTATTTTGAAGGAAATATTGGGAAGGAGTTGATACCCCCCTCCAAAATTAACCTGTGTTATAACAGGTACGCATGGGCCTGGTACACATGGTTTGGGCTTGATATGAGTTGTGCATAGAATCCCAGAATATTCTGATCTGGAAAGGATCTACAAGGATCATTGAATACAATTCCTGGCCCTCACAGGACACCTCAAAAATCCCATCATGTGACTGACAACTTTGTCCAAATGCTTCTGAGCTCCATCCAGCTTGGGGCTCTGATGTGGGGAGTCTGTTCCAGTGCCCAAAATCCTTCTGGGTAAAAAAATCCTTCCCTAGCAAATAAAATTTGCAGTATGCATGACACATTCCAAATGCATGTCAGAGCTGGAAAGCACTTACAGGACTCCATTCATTGAGTTTTGAGGCCAGATCCCTTCCCAGCTCCTTCTGCTCTTTGGTGCCCCAGGAAGAACAACTGGGCTTTCTTAGGGATTTCCCAGTGCTGGTGATTTCCCACCCACAGGAGGTTTCTGCCCATATTTGCAGGTTTGGATCCCTACTGGGTTAATGCCATCTGCTGTGCTGGATTCAAAATGCAAAATGTTGCCACAGTGGGTTTCCTGTGGATGTGTGATGTGAGAGCTCATCCTGCAACAGTCTGGGGGATGATTTTACGTGCTCAGTTCAGGTTATAATTTTTTATTTAACTCATTACATTGTATAAAATATACAACCAGAAGAGAATTGTATTTATCTACTGGTTGTCACAAACCTTGCAGGACTGCAGCATCTTTGTTGTCTTGCTTCTCCTGTTAAACCTCGTTGAATTTGGCCACATCCAAGTGTGAGCTCTGACAGTGACACAGATGGCTGCAGAGAGGTTATGGTCTCATAAGCTCTGTTTCCTCCAAATCATCTTTCCAACTCTGGTATACACTGAAGCCAGAGTGTGGAGCTGCCACCTCAGTGCAGCAGCTGCTGCCAGCCAGCTCCAGGTTCACAGCTCAGGGTTTGCTTTATACCAGCTCCTCTTTCTCCCATCCTGACTTTCCAGCTCCCTGCCATTTTTCCTGAAGCTGGGAAAAGCACAGGAAGAAAATGGCCAGCACCAGCTGTTGACACACAGCTTTCCTTGGCTCTGCAGGGTCCTTCTGGTTCATTCACAAGTGGGGTGGGCACTCAGCCACAACTCTGGCACCTGCAGCTGCTGCTGCTCTTCAGGCTTACTGAGAAGCACTTCAATTAAACACCAGAGGTCAAATACAGGGTGCCAGGCAGGGGGAAAAAATAGAAAAAGAAAGAGATTTGCTTGTCTGAAAAAAAAAAAAATACTGAGAGGGATGTTGTGACTCTGTTGCCTGCCCTGCTTAATGAGAGATGTGCAATTAGTTTATGTATTCGTTCATGTTATCATGGGCTGCTTAAAAAGAATTGAATATAAACACCACCACCCTTTAGCAAAGGAACTTAAGGACTCTGTTGCAGCTGGAGGTTGCACTGTGCTTTTCTCCCAGAAATCAGGGAGGATAGTCATATGGGATTCACAAAGTTGAGGAAAACTGTGCTGGTGGTTCAGGGCAGGTGTCCCTTGCACTAAACTTGCATTAGAACACACCCTCTTCTCTCAAAGATCTTAAGGAGGTGCTCTTTCATCTTAGGGAAGGGTGCAGGACTGCAAGAGAAAAGTCACCAAACAAAATTGTTTGATGTCTTTCCTCAATCCCTTCAGAGCTGCCTTCCCTCTAACCCCCCTGTACATTCCTCTGTGCTGTGGTAATTTAAAGTATGTTCCTTGAGAAAACCCCCTTTTCGACTCCTAAAACAGATTCTTTGGATGTATTCTCTCTGTGGTAACGCGAGGATAGTACAAGTGATTATAAACAGCTCTTGGTCTTGTGTTATTAGCTGATGTTCATCTGCTTAGTTTTATTTAAAAAGAAGAAAAAGCACAAATCAGAAATCATTTGAAAGACACACAGGCAGGTGGTGTACATGACAGTGGATTAAGCCAGACATTTTCTCATTGGAAAATTTAGGTATGGACTGGGTGGAAAAATAGAGAATTTTATTACCTTGATTAACTCTTTTTCTCCCTCTGTGAGGGTGGGGAGGCCCTGGTACATGTTGGCCAGAAAAGCTGTGGTTGCCCCTGGATCCTTGGAAGAGTCCAGGGCCAGGCTGGATAGGGCTTGGGGCACCCTGAGATAGTGGAAGGTGTCCCTGCCTGTGGCAGAGGGGTGGAACAAGTGATCTTTAAAGTCCCTTCCAACCCAAACCATTCCATGATTCTGTGATTCCACTGTCATGTATGAACACTGAGATTTTTGTGCCAGATGGTGTTGGTAGAACTCCACAGATATTGAATCCTCTAAGAGGTGGCAGCAGAAACCAATCAAGCTCAAACACTGACATTAGGTAGAGAGGAGCTTAAATGAAGAACTAGAATGTTTTCTAGTTAGAAATCCCTAGTTATCATCTTAAAAAAAAAAAAAAAGTCAAATTCAGAAGAGGAATTTATTCTTCTTAACTCTTGCAGGGCTTCCCTAAGTGCTAGCAAGTGGTGCTAGCAAGAAGGTCTGGTACATTCCTTACAGCCTTGCTTGGCCATTAGAGTTAGTTGAAAGGTTCTAAGTGATTTCAAAGGGTCAGAGTGACCTAAAGGCATTCAGCAAATCTTCTCAACCAAATGATCCTGTGCATCCCACCATTTCACAGCTGCCTCCTCCAGTGTTGTGCTGGTGGCATTGGCAGAATTTGTGCCAGGCAGGAATTTATGGAATTTGTAATTTTATGTTACAGGTGGCTTGATAAGCAGTGTATGCACCTTTCTATGAACTGTCCCCTCCTCTGAGATAAAAACAAATTTAATTAGCTGTTTTCAGTGGATCTGTTGTATATTTTATACAATCTACAATGAAGAGTAATTCCCAGCCTCTCTGGGAAGACAGTGGGTAAAGGCATCTATCCTTTCAGCTGAAAATTTGTCCCAAATCTTTGAACTATATAAATATATGTTTGCAACTAACGAAAATTAAACTTGTCCTACTGCACTTAGCACATCTGCAGTATTTTACTTCAGTAATGATGAAGTGGTTCACTTCCTCTGACGTCAGAGTTTTAGCTCCCAAAGATTCTTCACTGACTGTGTGTTAATGCAGTCCCAGGCTTCAGTCTGAACTGAACCAAGTTAATTCCATTTGTAGAGAAATCACAGAATGGATTGTAGAAAATCCTAGCATCCAGCCAGGGTGGACATCAGCCAGTTGAATTATTTAGCCTGGGAACCATCACTCATTCCCTGGTGTAAATAATTAGAACCATAGAATGACAGAGTGATTTGGGTTGGAAAGACCTTAAAGCTCATCTGAAAGTCCCTGGGCAGGGACCTTCCACTGGACCAGGTTGCTCAGAAACAGCACTATGAGAAATACTCTATAAAACATCTGGCACATAAAAGCAAACCTGAAAACAGCACAGTAAAAGAGAACAACGATCATAACACTCCCATTATTGATTCACCTCAACTGCAGCTCCCGAGCAGAGGCTTTAATGCCCTCAGTGTGCTCCATTTGAAAATGGAGTAACTCTGTTTTGCTTTTGTCTTAAGGTTATTCTTTCCACCGCTGTTTTGGATTAGCACAACCCAGTGAGGACCACAAATATTTCTGTGTCTGGTCACCCCCAACCTCAGATGAGTTGAGGATGCTCTTTCTGGTTCACATATGGGACAAAATAATATGTTTTGGATTTCCATGGCCATTCTTGTGCACACATGTCCAGGTAAAAATATTCACACTTTCCTCAAGAAATTCATCATGAGGGCCCTAAACAACCTGGTCTAGTGGGAGGTGTCACTGCTCGTGGCAGGGAGGCTGGAATGAAACCATTCCAACCCAAACAATTCTGTGATTCTCTAAAAGCTTCACTGCAAGGTACATGTTTGAAGTTTACAGGTGAGGAGGGGCTTTTGAGCTCAGGCATCGTTTTGCTATTGCACATCATGTGTCAGTCTATTAACAGTTTTCAAATTATTCAGGGCTTTGTTTGGAACTGCTGTGCTCACCCTCAAAGAGGAGGCAGTCATAACACTGGATAAGCTGAGAAAGCTAAAAAAGTATTTGAGAGGAGGAATGTCTGTCTAAATGAGGATGACTGGCAGGAGTGTCCTTGGGAAAAAAAAAAAAAAAAAGAAACCAAAATCTCTAAAGCAGGATGCTGTCCATCCAGCAGGATGTTTTAATTCTAAGGTCTTCAGGCTATTTTTATGACATTGCCAGGAAACGACAGTGCAGTTCTGCTTCTCGGGAGGCAGAGAGAGACACACACCAGGAAACCTAGGGTGGGTCTGCAGCCAGACCTGCGGCAAATCTCTCATTCCCCAGACCAGAACGAGACAAGGGGAAACCCCCAAAATAATGACAGGCATTCCTGAAGGCCAGGAACCTCTCCAATGCCAATATCCTTCTATTCCTTTGCCCTACACAGGGTCCCTCTGGCAGTCAGCTTGCCCAGAGCACGGTGGAGGAGATGCCAGTGCCACGCTGGACACCGCACTGTCATCTCCTCCACTGTTCTCTGAGCAAACTGGCTTCTTGAAAGGTGGCAAGGGGCGAGCTTTGAACTTCTCTGGATCTTTCTCTCTCCAGCTTGCCCTCCAGTTGTGTGGCCGGTGGGACGAGGACTCCAGCTGGCCTGCGGGCCACCAGCCGCGAGATGGCGATAACGTCACGATAGAAGGCGGCCGGACCCTGCTCTTGGGGACCACCACGAGCATCCTCAACCTGCTGCTGCTCAAAGGTCTGCAGGAGGGGGATTTGGGGGCTCTTCCTCCTCCAGGGATGGGATGTTTCATGACTCCGATCTCTCCTTCCATTCCCCAGGTCCAGCATCAGAGGAGACATCTCGTTGTGCATCTCAGTAGATGTAAGGGGGCAGTGATGGGGGACAGGGCAAGACTTTAAATATTCTGTGTGCAGAAGGAATTGTTTATGCTGTTTGAGACATAATGATAATATAAGCAAAAAGGCCCTCTTTTTTTCCTCCTTTTTTTCTTTCCCCAATCTACAAAAATTGCTGCTGTCCTGAGGAGTGTTTGATGAAAATGGCACTGCTGATAACAAAAATCAGCTCTGTTCTGTTTGGCGTCTTTAAGGCAGGTGTGTTACAAACACCTTTACAAAATTATTGGTGTTACAGAATTGCAGGTCACAACTATCAAATGCAATAAATAACCCCAAATCCTAGAGCACAGCTGGTACTTACCTCTGTAAGTGAATAACTAAGCACAGTTATGTTGGGAAACCCTGGATTTTCTGGGTTTATGTACATGTACATAAAGCCAGAATAAGAGTGAGACAGGTGTATCTCTGTGGGTGTCAAAGTAAGAGTTTAAAGGATTTGTAATTCCATGCCAGAAATCTTTCCGCCCTGGAAGTTAGGTCTTGGTTGTGGAAACTGCTGTACACACACCTGGTGTTAAGGGAATAAGTTGTGCTGATGAAATTGCTTGCTCAAAGTTAAGCCTCTGCTAAAATAGAGCTCAAAAAATGACAGTTTGAGTTTTTATGTGTTTAAAGACCAGGATCGTTTCTGGTAAAACTGCTTTTTTACTATGATATTAAAGGTACTAGTTTTTCATTGATATGATGATGAAACTCATGCATTTGACAATTATATTTTAAATTTAAATGATAATTTGATGAAGAAAAAAGTTTGCAAGTTTATCCCTATCATGAGAACATTTCCAAAACTAATTGAACTTGCTCAGTCTAAGCTCAGAGGTTTTCAAGAATTGTTACATCAGACATCATTCCCATTTAAAAACAAAAATTAAAAATCATCTGAGATTTTGAGATTAAAAAAGGTGAAACACTTTGGTACTATTCTTTACCCAGTGAAAATTCTAAATCTGTGTTTCAAGATTCTTCTTGACCTCATTGTGATTGTGCCATACTTTAGAGGACACAGGTCAGAACACCAGATTTCTTTTGGTTGCAAATCTGGATGAAGATTTTAGGGCTCAGTCACTGACATTGTGAAGAATTGGGGCAAAGTACTGGTGGAGAAACCCTCTGAACTTTGGACCTGTTCAAAGACTCATTTGATCTATGAGTCAGCCCTCATGAAGCTGCCGTAGCTCTGATTGAATTTAATGAAGTCTGGAGTAGTATCTTTATGGCTTTGGCTCATCTGACATTCTAATCCTTCCTCCTCTTTATCGTGTTTTCCAAGAAGCCTGGTTTATAATGTCAATTCAGTTAGAAAAGCAGCATTAGAATATTCTAGAAACGATTATTTTCTCCATTGTTACATGCCAAACAGAGGGACAAAACATTTTAGAATTATAACCTGCAGGAATTTTTTATCTTTTGTGAAGTTGCCTGTTGCATCCACCTCCACCACTATAGGTTCTCTGGTTAGATTTGGAATCAAAACATGCTGAAATCTACTCTGAAATGAGGCTGAGATTTATCTTTCCTTACCTTCCCTTTTTTTTTTTTTTTTTTATGCTGTCCAGCTCAGGGGAGTTGTTTAAGTTCCTGTATTGATAGAAACACACATTAACAAAGACCTGTTAATCTTAGGAATTATAACCACCTTTCTCAAACTGAATCACAGGTGATCCCTCAGAGCAGCAGCTACCAACTCCATCAGCACATCAAATAATCAGCCACTTTCCTCAGGTGGCAGATGGGCATGGCAGTAAACCCCTAACCCCTGAGGTGGGTGTAAATATGTGCTTTGATTGAAATGTCCCATTCCTATTTCACCTGTAGAGATTTTCTTAGTTGGAGCTGGAGACCAGGATTAAATTGTAGCTCTGCTCCTTTCATGACTCAGCATCAGGCTGGCTCTGCACTCATGGGCTGAAAATACACGGTTTTGTGGATGGAAAAATGCTGTAATGGTATTGAATCCACTGCTGCTACACTGCCCATTTTCTGGTGCTATATCCAACAAACCCAACATATGTTGACAGGCCCATTTCTTGAAATCGCCCCCTTTATAAGACGCCATGAGGATTTTGAATACTGCCCCTGTGTTGCCTCCTTTTGATGATTTCAACATTGCAGGAATTATTTGAAGAATGTTAGAACAAGGACCTCAACTTCACGTGCAGCCTTAAACTGACCCTCCTTTGGCTGTATTGACATATAGCCCCAAACATACAGCGGTTCTGGGAATGACCAGACTGTCTGGGCAGAAGATCTGGAGGTCCAAAAACCAGAAAAATAGGATTAGGCAGCTGGGTTCTGCTCACTGCCACGAGGTCTTAGCAGTTTCTCCCTCCTCCTCAAGAAGCAGAGCATGAGCACGTGGATTTTAAGAGTGGAAAGTTTAATAAGGCTGTGAAACGGCTCAGACAAGGCTGACTGGGGAAAAGATACAAGATAGACAGACTGTAGATAATTCTGTATGTTCAGCAGATTGCAGTTATTTTTGTAATCCCAGCATCACAAGTATGGAAATATTTATGATAACCCAGGACAGATGGAAATTTCCTTTGCACAGGGCTTACACTGGAGGAACTTTGCGTTTGATGGGTTGATACCTCAGGCATCTGTTGTTGCCTTTGTCTGCAGTTATGGTGGTCTAGGGAGGCCTGGAGACGAAAAAAACCCCACCAAACAAAAACATAAACCCAAAACTGTCTGGTCTTTCAGGGATTCCTTGGAGATGACTTTTGGGGTAACACTCCCAGTGCATCCCAGTGGAATTCAAGATCCTCACCTGGGCAGTTGCTCTTGCAAAGGCAATTTTGAGGTAGCCACTCTTGCAGGCATAAGGGAGAAGATTGCTTTGATCCTTGTACTGGAAAAGACTCAATTTCACTTAAAGAATCATTTAGATTGGAAAACACCTCCAAGATCATGGAGTCCAACCTTTGACCAAATACCACCATCAACTAGACCACAGCACTGAGTGCCACGTGCAGTTTTTCTTTGATTCTCTGGTTCTATGAATATTTTGAATTTCTTGTAATCCACTCTTTGATCAGACTTTGGCCAGAATGGATCCCGTGAGTAAATCCAGGGGTAGGGAAAACACAGATATTGATTTTGCTTGTCTCTTCCTCCTCTTTGATGCTATTAGCAACAAACATCAAATATTCACTGATACACCGAATTCAATAGTTGTCAAATAGACTGTGCTTCAGTCACTGCTGATAAAGATTGGGTTTTAATTCACTGAAAGAAGGAAAAACTGTTTCCCTCTGTTTTCTTCTCTGTGGCATCAACCAGCCCTTAAACTCATTTCTGAATCCCTTGTCAGTAGGCACAGTTGGAACCTGTTCCTGTCATGGTGTTTTCTGTGCCATTTTGATCAATTCATTTGGGATATGCATTGTGATACTATTTTTTTTTTAGGCAGTTTCCAGTTCATATTTTCTTTTTTTAATCAGGCAGAGACATTACAATTAAAATACCGTAAAAACGATTCCGGCAGTATTGCAATAAGCACGTTTTTTAATTAAAGAAAGAACACGGGATGTACAAATAGTACCAGCTAATGGGAAATTTCATCCAATGTATTTTTTAATTGAGATTTAAAAGGAAGAAAAGTCAGCTCTATTTCTCTCTGTCACTGTGTGATATTTTCCTACATTGTTATGGTGAGCCTTCAATAATTAGTCTCAGAGCTTTAGAATCCTCTCTGATTTCACGAAAAACTGTGAAAGGCATCAGTTCTTTATTTTTCAGTATATTTTTTCTGCAAGGATTCACTGTTATCCAGTAGAGTGCAGCTCACAGATGCGGCCATTCCTGAGGAAAGGTTTTAAGGCTCTGAATCTGTAGCAGTTTAAGGTGTGGGTCTTTTCTGATCCTCCCCAGATGCAAGCCCTGGTTCTTGTTTGGGTGTGGACTGCAGGTTTCTTTTGCCATCATGTTTCATATGGGCTCACAGGATGTATGTTGGACTCCCAGGACTCTCAATTGCCAATTAAATTGATTTGCTGCAACTTCAGCAGCTCTTGAGACTCCTGTGGGATGTTTCACAGAGAGCAGATCTGTGGAAGCTAATCCTGGCCAGGGAACTGAACACAGCTTTGGCAGAGACTGAGCAGAAACCCCAGGCAGCACCATCTCTTTCCTCTCATCACTGTCATAGAGGGAGGGAATGACAGAATAGTTGGGGTTGGAATGGACCCTAAATCTCATCTCATTCCACCCCCTGCCATGGGCAGGGGCACCTTCCACTGTCCCAGGTTGCTCCAAGCCCTGTCCAGCCTGGCCTTGGACACTTCCAGGGATCCAGGGGCAGCCACAACTTCTCTGGGCACCCTGTGCCAGGGCCTCAGCACCCTCACAGGGAAGAATTCCTTCCAAAGGTGCACCCAATGGATATCTGTCACTTGGGAACCTGAAATGACAGCCCAAGGACCTTTGTTTTCATCACACCTCTGTGGGTGGTGTTTACCTGATGCCTTCACAAGGCTCACCTGGAAGCTCCTCAGTTGGGTCCCAGATGATGTGTGATACCCTGGAGTGTCCTCACCCTTCCTCACCAAGTCAGCTCTCCTCTTCCAAATCCATCCAGGTGTTGCTAAGTGTCTCAGAGGCCCCTTAAGAGCTGAAGAAAAAGAAACATTCCTTTGAAGGAGATACATCTATGGCATTATCTCCTGGGATGCCGATTGGAATTGCCTTTTACTTGTCTCCTGAGTTCTGAGGGAACAGCCTGATCAGTTTCCAGGGGAGCATGTGCCATCTGAGCAGATGGCTGTGAGCACAGCAAGCCAAAAAACAAAGGCTTGTCAGGCTGGGGAGATGAATTCTGTCTGAGAGTAGTGAAGCAGCTGCTGATTCCTCTCCCAGGGATGGATTAAGGCCTCCGTCCAACAAAATGCTGGAATACAAGCTTAACTTTTGAGTGTGTTAGTGACATCCTGGTGGAAATACACAGGCATTTGAATTCAGAGCTAATCTGGGATCTGTATCTGTGTGCTCTGAACATGGAGGAACATTTTGAGGGTAGCGCAGGATGAATTTTGGAGTCTTGGTTTGAGCAGCCTTTTGGATGGGGCCAATATAACAAAATTCCCCTTTCCATCTTGTTCAGCCATGATCCAAGCTGCAAACAATGTTCATGGCTCACTGGAATGTCTTGTGAGCATGTCAGCTGGGTGCGGGTGACAGACCTACGAAATAATCAATTATCATTTCTAAAGCTCATGAACTTTGTATTTTTCTTTCTGTACACAGCAAGATTTTAGTTGCTTTGGGTTTTTTTTTTTTTTTTTCCTTCTTGGATGCCCTATGAGGGACACCTTTGGAGCAGGAGAATGAGCAGTAAGGGATCTGCCAGCACAGTAAAGCCTTGTGGTTATACAGGATCAAGCAAAGCTATCCCAGCTCTGGCAGTGGCATCCTGCTGTTTGCCGCTCAGGGATGCTGGCCAGGAATAGAATTTCTGAGCCTGAAACAGAATAGAATTTCTGAGCCTGTCTCATGGGGAATTCTGTGGCTTTGTTATGTGAAACACCAAGTGAGAGGAGGTGGTAAGAGCAAGCTGAAGGCTGTGGGGCTGAGTTATTCCTTGTCATGGATCTACCAGAGCACATCTCCCCTGCACTGTCATGGGAAGAGGTAGTCCAGGTGAGGGGTTGAGATTTCAATCTGCAAATCCCCTTCGATGTAGAGAAAGCTTCCTCTTGTTGAAGGTTATGACACAGTAGTGATGTATAGGACCATTTTGTTGATACTCTTCTACCACTTGATTATTAAAAAAAAAAAATTCTTGAGACTATCCAGCACTCTTTTGTAGTTTGCTGGCTTTAACACCGTGTTCAGCTTTACATAAAGAAGTAGAATTAAACCAAATTTGAATCAGAATTGAATATCTGAAGTTGAATTAATATAAATATGTTACTTTTATCCCAGCTCCCTAACGAGCTGTTCATTAGGAAAAATATCTTATATTGACAGTGAGTACAAAATGTGGCCTCAAAAGGTGATAATAGAAAATATCTCTATGCAAAAGGTGTACTTGGAAATGGGGGGCTTTGCTCCTTTCCAATTTCAGGAGGTCTCTAGAACAGTCTACATCACAACCTAAAGAAAAGATAGTAACATTGCTTTTATTTATTATGAGAATATGTGTTCTTTATTTAAAATGAGGGTTTTTTGAGAAGGGATATAAACTGCTGTGTCTGCAAGTGTGAATATTCTTGACAGAGGCAAAGAGAAACTCCCCACACCAATCTTCCCAATCTTCTACTTAATTGTCCTTTTTTTCTTTCTCTCTCTTTT